>JAOXYM010000007.1:3067367-3077969 GCA_028567055.1 Leptatherina wallacei | reverse complement strand
GAGCGCCTCGGGATCCCCCCGGATGAGCTGGCTGATGTGGCCGGGGAGAGGGAAGTCTGGGCTGCCCTGCTCAAGCTCCTGCCCCCGCGACTCGACCCCGGATAGGAATGCGTGTATACATTTATTTTTTCCCGTTGATCCGATCGTGAAAAGGTTTAAACCCCCCCCTCTTGATCGGATTGAAAATTCTTTCTGATCGACGCGATCGGAACGGCTGACATGGTTACATGACACATTTTTTCTCTGATTGGATGTTCAATTGGATCAAAAGTTCTCCATGTAAAAGGAGAAACTGAAATGTTTCTGAGAAGGAGAAAATGACTGCTGAGTTGACACATTTGCTCAGTCGTCTGAATATATTGTTTATTTTGGGAAACCATAAGTTATAATAGAGCCTGATGACTTAACCATCAACTTTCAGGACCAAATCTCCAAGATATGTATGTTTACTTCAATGGAGTAAAGTCCTCCCACTTTGGTTCTGGTTAAGCTGGTGTGAAAGCAGGCCGGGTCACCAGAAAGCCCAGAGATTCTGAGACTCCAGAACCAGAACGGTGTCTTTCTGAAAGCACTAAGAGATACACGGTCAAGTCAGCCGTCATTCACAGCTGGCATTTAGCTGCGTATTGACCGCAGTGAGAAATGCTGCTCTGTACGAGATGAACAAGACAGCAGCCCACTAACTCCCACGGTGAACATCAGGGAACGACACGTATGGCGAGAAAGAGATCACAGATGCGGTCACGTTGCATATCACTAAAGATATGCTGCCTCTTTATACGGTGGAAAATCCTGGTTTCATTAACATTATTCACAAGTTGTGTTCATAGATACTAACTTGTAAAAAGTTAGGGATATTCAAGTCTTCCAGCTGAAACCTAAAATGCTTTTCAAAAAGGAAAGAAAAACATTTATTAAAACTGGATTTTGTTTGTTTGTTGTCAAAAAACAATTTAAGATGAAAAGATTTTTTATAATTTGTTCCTTTTACATGATGTGTGTGTGTGTGTGTTTGCGTGTGTGTGTCCGTGTAGGTGACCTGGTGAGCCTGGACGTAGCGGTGAAGCAGGCGGTGTGTGATGCTCTGGAGAGTGAAGGATGCTGGGAGAATCTGGCTCAAAGTCTCGGCCTGGGGATCCTGAACACGGCCTTCAGACTGAGCCCCTCCCCCGCCAAAACCCTGCTGGACAGCTATGAGGTAATACATATAGAGTCACGTGACTCTGGCAGGTCCAGTTACCATGGATACAAACCTGTTTGGACCTCTGCTGATTGAACGCAGCTCATGTCGGTTCTGACCTGCTGTCAGACTACAGGAACTCTGTTCTGGTTAGAGGAAGTCCCGCCTGTACTTTTGTTCCCAGGAACTGAAAATGGTTGTTAGTAGTTCCTACCTCAAAGTGTGTTCTCAGTCTAACAGGAACCATGTGTGAGGGATCTGCAGCAGTTTCCAGGTTTCTGAAATTCTTCTGGTCCTGACTGAAAATGAAAAATCTAAGTCATCAGATTTTGTTTCATTGACAAAAACATTGAAAACAACAAAAACTGCTGATTTGATTTAGTGTGTTACATATTTCCATAAAAATTCTCTATTCATGCTTTAAAAGTGTCATAGCTGTAACTACAGATTCATCTCGTCATGATGTTTCAGTCTCCTCAGACAGAACTTTGTACGGTTCTGCTGGCACACATGAAGTTCTCAGAGGAAGCTAATACCCTGTTTCCACTGGGCAGTATGGTTTGGGTCGGTATGGTACTCTATTGTGAGTCTTTCCATTATAAAAGGGGCCCAGACATCCGAACTGAACAGTATGGGCCCCCTTCAGTTGTAGGTCCATAGTAGGATGGTACGAAACAGTCAGGGCAGAGCTAATGGAGTCACATAATACAGTCCATTGATTGGACAAACTAGATAAGTTAAACGAGAGATGAGCTCAGATGTTTTATTTCATTATTCAGTCAACGGTGAAAAGATAATGAGGAAAAAATGCCAGCAAATGACAGTAAGGTCTCATCGGCTCTGGAACTTCAAACATTCTTCGCTATCAAAACATTGTTGTTTGTTGTTGTTGTACAAATAAGACGCCACACTTGGCATACCTAATGAGGGTCTGACTTGCTGTGGAAATGCTCACCAGACCAGGCCAGACCTACAGTATCGCACCGATCTGAACCGTACCACCCAGTGGAAACAGGAGTTTTTAAGCCATCTGGTTTCACTGGGTGTAACATCGGGTCTGTCATGTAGATACAGACACACGTGGTATCCACTGAAAGTCCAGAATCTCAGCTGAAGCTTGTTAAAACCATTTCAATGACCACCAAACACAGTTCAGGCAACAAATAATTAAAAGATCATGTAAACAAATTCTGCAAAAAGATGTAAACACAACACTCGACTGCATCTACTGAAAACACACATTTCACAGTTTTAAAAAAACTGAAAGTTTCATGTTAGTATGACTAAGATTCACTTAACCAGAAGCAAATCAAGACAAATTTATGTTTTGCTTTTAAATGATATCATAAGGTCTGTCTTATGTTTGCTGTCTTGCCTACAAAACCTACATCCACCAGAATAAACCACATTTACAGAAAAACTCCATTTCCCAGAGTCCTTTAGGTGCAGTTTCTCATCCAAAATCACTATTTTCTGCCTGGTTACATGGATTTGATTGGACAAAGACAGGTGTCAGTCATTCTGTGTCGCAGATGTTTCACTCCTTACCTTTGATGATTGGTGAGATGGACGTAAACATGGTGACTTCAGCATAAATTACATACTGTAATTCTGTGTTTATGCACGGATCCACCTGTTTGCAGTGTTTTGGTCCACTTTTTAGTTATTTTTTGATAAAAATGGTATTTCAAAAGAAACACTACACGACAGAAGTAGTGCTGGAGATGATTTTAAAGACAGCGGGAGAGAGTTATGTATCCCAGACTCCTCATCGAATGACGAGGACCTCGCTCAATGCCAAACTGTGCCAAACTAAGCCAAACTGAACACCGAGTCATCTCTTTACCTCTGTAACTTTGCTCTGTTTCACTTCAGCACCAGGAATCTTTGCACAGATAATGTCCACATGTTTATTCATGGTTTTCTTGAATTTTTTTGTCCACCGCAACAAGTTTTTAAAGGTGTTATATTCCATGATATGCAAAATAGAAATAAAAATAGGTGAATAGAAAATCCTTCTTATTTTCCTATGTTCCATCCTCAACTACTCTAACACATCTGAAATCTCACAAGTGTTACCTTTACTTTGATACCAAGATGGTTTACAGTGTTTGTAATTGTGGAGAAATAATCAATCAAACCCCAAAAGACCTTTGGGGCTTAATAGGTTATTTCTGTGACCTTTCAGCTCATCACCGACCATGAATCAGACCCTTTTAAAAGTTCAGCTCATTTTTTTACCAGCCATAAAAAACTAAACTGCTGTTTTTCTGGACCAAAGTAAAAAAAGAGCTTTTTTCTTGTTTTAAAGTTTGTTTCTGGAAGAAGAACTGAATCAGCTCCAGCAGATCTTCCGATCCACATTTGTTTCTGCTCTGCAGGTTTCAGGTGGGACGGTCCGAGAGCTGCTGGCTGGTCTCAGGTCAGTGGGAGAGTGTCGAGCTCTGAGCATCCTGGAGGAGGAGCTGCATCACAACCAGGAAACTCTGACAGCTGACAACATGACCGGTGAGCACAACGTCTGTCATGGCCGCTAACATAGGCACTGTTGCCATGACAACAACTCACCTAGCTGTGCTTTGTGTCCGCAGGCGAGTCTCTGTGCGCTCAGGTTCGAGATCTGAAGGTGGACGTTCAGATCGACAGCGGGGTCTGTGACAGCGGGGTGGAGCTTTCCACAGCATAACCGTCTGATTGGTCCGTCTGTGGCTGCTTTTATCAGTGCGAAGCACAGGTCATCCATCCATCATCCATCTATCCATCCATCCATCATCCAACCTGCTCTTCAAAGGATGCAGCTCTCCTCCTCGTTCAGGTTAGCGTGAATCGTGTCCTGACGAGACACAAACAGAAGAACAGCTGAACACGAGTCGCTGTGACTTTAGCCTTGAGTTCGACTCATCAAGGAAGAACTCCACAGCTTTTACCTGAGCGTCCTGAGAAGCTGCCGAGCTATTCTGTCGCTATGGTTTCGGCTCCTGTGGATAAGCTTGGCGATGAAGACGTGGATTTGAGGGATTTCCTGTGGACTTTGTCCTGATGAAGCTCAGCAGCGACTCTGCAGGGAAAGGTGCTACCAAAACTAAAAAATGATTGTAAAGAGGAAACGTCAGATGTTTTTGGGTCTGTCTGAGTTCAGAGCTCGGATCAGCTGGTGCGTGACCGTCGCTGTTTTCATGTTCAGTTCTGAACTCCCATCTCCCGGCCGGGACCAGCTGCAGGAAGTGAACCATCGGATAAGACCAGTAAGTCCTGCCCCCACTGAGAACACCATTTCTCTCCTGCTGGTGTGGTCCATCGCGGTCTATTCCACACCAGTAGACCAGAACTCTTCAGGACTTCAGAAACCATCAGAACTGTTCCAACCCCCTGTGATGTGTGTGTTGTACATAACTTCACACAACAGCATTCAGTGTGTTTTTCTCACAGTCTGAAGCAAACAGGAAGCAGCTTATTGGTTCACATTTTGTGGAAACAGATTTCTGTTGACTTTATTTCTGAGTGAATTTATAACCGGTCACTTTGCAGCTGCTCGGACGGCGTGAACGATCACACACCATTTCCTCTTCTTTCACACTGAGACAAACCTGAAAACATCTGGAAATCCCACTGCGTGTTATCATATGATTTTTCATGTATTCAATGTTTTTAATTCTGTCATGAACTGTCTGTAGCTGACGTGTTTGAGCACAGAGAAACTAAAAAAATGCAAAGCATTGTGGGAAATGTAGTTACAAACTGAGGGGTGGTTGCCCTCCATCAGAGTGAAGCCAGTTTCTGTTTCCAGCAGATATTTATGTCCCCACGACCTTTAACTGGTGTTTATGTTGTTTTTTAAATAAAGTTTTTATATATATATATATATGCTGTATCTCATTGTGTTTAATGACTGAATTGCTACATTTTATATTGGATTAATGAACATTAGTGTGTAGGTTTTCAGATTGTGAGGCTGATGCAGACATTCACACAGGATACGTTGAAACATGATCAAGTGAAAACACACCTTTCCTTTTTTTTCTCAAACTGTTCTTCAGTTAAAATGACTTTTGGTTAAAATGAATTAATTTATTTCCTCAGTTAAATATTGATATTCCTATAAAAAAAAAGCTGGAGCGGTCATTTCTATTACAATTAAAGCACACAGTCCATGAAGCAAACATGAAAACATAGATGACATAAATAAATTTAATGCAATGAGATACGAATCACACAAATACATATTTCATTCACAATACAACACTATTTTAGCAGCAACAAGGTGATTTCCAAAGAAAACTTGGCATATCTCAGCATGGTGTGCAGAAATAGGAACTAATCCAGCATAGACCTGAACCAGGACCTGAGGGTTGCATCTGGACCTTCAGTTGATCCATCTACTGATGGCCAAAGCTTCATCAGAAATGCTCTCCATGAAGAGTGGCTGTCAAGATGCCATTCGTAAGGATGAGAAACAGGGAGAAGAGGCTGAGCTATGCCACATGAGACAAGAACTGGACTGAAAATCAGCAGCAACAGGTCTGATGGTCTGGATGAATTCTCCCCAGAACCCAGACCTCAATATTATTGAAGCAGTGTGGGATCATCTGGACAAGAGAACAGAAGAAAAGACAGAAACATCCAAAGAAAAGCTTTGAAAAGTCCCTAAACATTTCTGTAGTATTAATATAATTAAAAAAAATATTTCATTTGGACTTTAATAACTATCAGTTATTTTCTGAAGTTCACAATAAGCTTTTTTAACCTTCATTAGTCAGAACTAAACTACAAACATGCTCGTTTGTATAAAGCTGGGAAGTTAAAAATGTTTACATTTTCAGATCTTTTTTATATAAAGAGACATAGTCTGGGGGTTTCCAACAGGTTTTGGCCCGGGGTCTCTCGGCAGGTTAATCCGCCTCTGCAGACATCAGAAGGTTTTTGGTGACTTGAAAATCGAGTCGGAGTGAGACCTCCTGCTCCCGGTCGCTGCTGTGTGTAACGGAGGACATTTTGAGCTGCTGCGGTCGGTCCGGTTCGATAGTAAAGTGTCAGCCTGAATTCGTGGCTGATTTGTTGGAGAGTCTTCCCCCAGACTGAGCTGTAGTCGGTTAAACAGGCGAGATTTAACGGGAAACCGGTGTAGTCTAACCGGCGTATATGTAGCCAGTCAGCTAGCTTAGCCGACCACAAAAGCTAGCAAAGTCCTAGATGCTAGTTAGTTAGCGTCACCTAGCTGGCCTGCCCTCCTCCTCTTCCTCCTCCTCCTCCACCACCACCACTACCACCTCCTCGACAGCCGGTCCCTCCTGTCAGACACAATGGCTTTAAAACGAATTTCTAAGGTAACACACACGCCATTTGTCACATTTAATTTTAGGCACAGACTACAGAGTGCAGCCTTTAGCTGGTGTTAGCATTTCGGCTAGCAGCGTTAGCTTCATCACAGCTGCTCAGTGTTTGATATAAAATAGCAGAATTAACGGCGCTGTTTGGTGTGCGATGGGGGGGTGGAGGGGGGCTCAGTATGTCGTCTCTGTGTGTTGTGTTTCCATATGTGAGCGGTGCTAAGAGGCGGGTTCGGGTCGGGATCCTCTGCGCCCGGTCCGCTACGTGACAACGGGCCTGTGACTGGAAGGTTCGCTGGTTCTGTCCAAAAATAATTCAGAGGTCGTCCCTGTTTATCTTGCTGGTTTCACTCAGTCAGTTTACTGACGCTTATATTGTCAACTATTTCTCAGGAATGGTAGTTTGTAACTCTGTGGGGTGAATTGTGATGGAAAGCTTGTCCTGACTGTCTGACAAGTGTATTAAAACATCAGGTTGAGGGGTTTATGATATGGTTGTTATGATGAGGTGGAGGGTGATGGTGTCTGTGATCTTTTATTACAAGTGTCCTGTTTGATTTTTTCCACACCTACAGGTGAGGTGAAGGTCTCAGGTAAATCCAGTCAGATTTATTCTAAAATGTTCAGGCACAGAGAAACTTTAATGAAAGAGATGAGGTTCAAGCGGCTAATTTCCCTGTTTTTATTCAGGGAATGAGGTTCTGGTTGGGCTGACTGTCAGCTTCAAAACAGATGTTAAATATAGACCCAGAGACATGTTCTTGACTTACAGAGCAGCCGCAGGACAGACATGGTTCTGCACTTTCTGATGGGTAAAATTAACTGGAACCAGTGACATATTAAGGATTGAATTATTTCAGGCCTAATTTAACAATCCGGTCTGAATGTCATCAATAGAAGTAATTCAAACTGGGCCTGGTTGTAGTCATGTTTGTATGAGCAGCTGTTTTAAACCAGAGAAATAGATTTCCACTTTGTTCTCCGCAGTTTGAGGTTTTACATTCCTCTTCATCACCCTATTGCACCAATGTCGTCTTAAGTGGTGTAATGAGACCTGATTGGAAAGTTTGGATGAATAACTAATTTCTGATGCTGGCAAACTACAGTCACAGCTGGACTGGATTGTTTAGTGGGCCCTCTCTACTGGTCTCAGATTTACAGCAGAGCATCTATCTGACTGAACGATGTTTAGGACGGATGTTTAGTGGTGATGTAAACCAGTTCTGCTTGTTGGTTTCCTGGTTGACCAGTTTAGCTGCTGACACACTGATACAACATGGGGCCGGGAGCTTGACATCTTTACAGCTCACTGCCTTTTGTGGTTATTGTCTGATTTGGGCTACTTCTTTAATCCACTTTGTTCATGTAGCACCAGTTCCCACTAGTTCTGCATAACTGGTCACAAACCAGCGGCTTGCTAGCAGACAGTTTTCTACGTTTTTTCTGTTTTACTGAGGAACAGTTATTTCTGCCTTTGCATTGTATTTCATGTTGAGCTGGTTCATTCAGACTAAAGGAAGTTGTGATCATCAGTGATACACTTGGTCTGTCTGGAATTTTCTGATGCACCTTGTCCTGCCCCTGACAGCAAATACTCTGTTGTCATGGTCATGCAGACGACACTGTCAGCTGCTAAAATATAAAAAATATTATCTTTTTTACATTAGAACGGCCACGAGCGGTAATTTTGATCGCTAGCCTATTAAAACTTCCATTAAAATTGCTGCAGCCTAAATAGCCTGTTTGTAAAGACGGAACAGGGTGGATAAGTGATGGAGAACATAGACAGCAAGACACAAGTAAGAGTTGGGCTACATGATACTGCTATGACAATCTGCACTATTATAGCTCGGATCAGGTCTCCTCCTGCTTCAGCACCAGCGCACGGCTTTCACGGGAATCTAAAAATAAAACAACGCAAAGTGCGGTCAACAGCCTGTGGCCGATATAGGTAGAAATAATCATATTTCCTCTGTTCTCGACATACTAAATATTTAATCTCGTTTTAATAGAAATTATTGTAGTTTTAGGAAAAGTCAGCGACCAGCAAGTCTTTAGGATTTTATTTGATAAAATTATTGAACATGCAGATGTCAAAACGGTCCAAAGTCTAATTACAAACAAATACACAATCATTTATTGTCACTGTATTATAACAATGAGTAATCTCACATTTAATTATTTACACAGCGTCCCGATCACAGTAGCCTATCAGTTAGTTACATATTTCCATCTTTTAATAAATTCATTGCTACAATTTTATAAAGTTTGAATAGGCTAAATATACATTTATGACCAATCTGATGTAATATCTGTAACAGAGGCAGAGTCTGACTCGCTCGGCACAAAGTCTGCTCGTTCCGGTTTTAACCTGTAACGTGTGATGCCCCCCATATTCCTCAGCATTGCCTCAACTGGAACTGAAACTACCTGATGATTCCACCACACAAACCAGTTCCAGACTAGAAGCGCTGGAACCATCATAGATTTTGACCGCCTTCATCAGGCTGTAGAACGGTCTGACAGCAGCAGGCTGTTCACCTGCTGACGTCACAACATGGCGACAGGTTTTTGTAGCTGCTGATGCAGCGCTCTGTTCAAAGTTGGATATTTCTAAGTGATGTTTGAAACAAGCTTGTTTGACTTATAATTGCACAGAACCACCTATTTTGTCATAATTTATTATATTGCAAAATTACATGAAGTCATTATTGTGTCATGAGCACTATAAGTGAATGAAATTTTTTAATAAGATGGTGAGTTTTCTGCTTTGCAGCAAGAAAGGTGGAAGATGAAAACGTTAATACTGATAAAGATTTAAGACCTCAATCTTGTTTTATATTTGATCGGGAAGATAACAATCTTAATATTTAAATCCTATGTTCCCCTCGTCTTCGTGTTGAATCCGTCTTGTTTTACCTTTTTAGTATGTAGCTCTTTGGGATATCCAAATGGGAAGTTTATTTTTGAATAGAATTTAAAATCATCTACAGCAATAATATTAATTAAGTTTTTTTTTTTTTTCCTTTTTAAATGAGAGGACTGGAAACAATCATACTTTAAGATAACCTTGACATTTTTGTATTCTAACAATAAACTACAAAAACAGTCGTGTGTATAAAAATAAGAGGATGTAAGAATATCAGATTAAACAATTCATTCTGAGATGACTACGATTTTCATCTGACATTTCTGTTGATTTATTGATAAAAAAAATCCTCATATTCAGCTCATTTGAACTCCATTTTTCCCACCCCAGTTTGGAGTTTATCCCTTAAAACTCCACTAGATTGTCAGTGCTCCCGAGTGTTATCGCTCATATTATCAACAGTTTCTCAGGAACAGTAGTGTGCAACTCTGTGGGGTAAATTGTGATGGATAGTTTACCCATAAGGTGATCTGAGGAAGTTTTCTATATATTTATTTCCCAACCAGGAGATTTACAATCCAGCAGCAAATGTAGCGTTTATTTAGAGACTCAATATGGTCAATTCACAATGAGTTATCCACGATAACACTATTATTTATCCCATTTTCATGATTAAAAAAAGATTCAATGCTGCTAAGAAACCTCAATTTTGACCTGGAAATGATGATGAGGCCACTTCCTGTCAAACTTTAGACTAATCAGAGAGCTTAAATTGACCGTAATGTCCAAACAGGAGCAGCCAAAGATCAACAAGTGAGCAGAGATTTCTGTGTGTCTTAAAAGAAGAAAAATAATGGTCCTTTATGGCTGGAATAAAACCAAGAAGATGTTTATGATGCACAGTGGCTCCAAAAAACCAGCTGAGTTGGTTTTGTGAGGATAGGAGGTAAATAGTAGCATAAATAACTCTAAATGAGGAAAAAGTATGTAAATAATTGGTTGTGTGTTTGTTTCACTGCCAATATTATTTCTCCTGAAAGCCAAGACTTGAGAGAATGATTTGCAGATGAGAAAAGACTTGGTCACTGTTGATCTGTGTTAGGGATCGACCGATTATCGGACTGGCCGAGAATATCGGCCGATATTGGAAATTTTATGATAATCGGTATCGGCCATTTTTTTCGCCGATAATATAAGTTTATTTTAAAACGCGCTCCTCTGGCTCT
>JAOXYM010000007.1:3047544-3057656 GCA_028567055.1 Leptatherina wallacei | reverse complement strand
TTTTATAAAAAAAGAGTTACCTGAGATTAAAGAAAAATAAGTGTTGTTAAACAATTAGCTGTAAATGAATCAAAATCCAATCGAAAAAAATCGAAATCCAATCGAAATAGACTATTGTGAATCAAATCGAATCGATTCAGGGAATTAGTGACGAAACCCAGCCCTACTAAACTGGTTTTTAACAACCAAGAAAACCCACAAAGGGGAAAAAATAGAGATTACATCAACCTTCAAGCTGACTGAAGAAGAAACATGGGAGAGAATGAGCTGAGAGCCAGCCAAAATGATACAGTATGCAAACTTAGTTGTTGTATTGGTGAACATCAAAACAGGAAACACGACTGATAAATCGCATGCAGGCATCAGCTCAGAGACGATGAAAGCACGAAAATCAACTGCAGACATCTGATCACGTGGAAAGATTCAGACGAGGTTCCTTGCAGCCGTACTTCTAAAACGGACAACTCTGAATCCTGATCAAAGATGGAGATATCGATATAGAAAATAAAGATATTTTTTGCCATATCGCTCTAATATCACATCATAATCCCTTCATCACATATCGGCTTCATAAACCAGTTTTATGGTTTTCATGGTTCAGTTTTGGAGCCTGACGTGAAGAACTGGTGCTTATATGGGCTCCATTCATCTTTGAACGGTTGCAATCACTGAACAGTGGGAAATCAAGGTATTCCACAAAGCGGGTTTACTGGTTTAGCTGGCTATGTTGATGAAGAATAAACGATATCAGGTTTTCTTTTCCAGCCTAGATAAGGTAATGTATAATCACATGCTGTGAACATAGCCTGGTAGGGAAGAGGTTTTGTTCAGGCTATTCCCAACTGATCTCCAGCATAATGATCTGAGGGAAGGTCACCATGTGCGTGATCAGATCTGTCAGAACCAGTTTAATTAAAACAAATGAAGTGGCTCCGTTTTTGGTATTTTATTTTGAAAATTTTCATTCATTGCTAGTTATTGTCTGGCAACTTCCCCACTGCATGTTATTTTGCCTGAAAAGAGAAACATGCAATCTCATCATTCACTGACATTTTGGCCGAAGTCTCCATTGATTTCTTATCTTTTTAAGTAGGACTATTCCACTTCCAGGTCTGTCTTTGCGATCTGGTGCTATAGGTGGACTTTATAGGTACTTTGCAGTCATCTGGGCTGGCTCTGATGAGGTCATCCCCCGGGATTCCCCTCATCAGGTGGTCACTGCAAACTCCAGGGGGTGAGGGGTCGTTGCGGTCACCCCGAACTTCTCTCCTTCCGACGTCCACTTATTGGCTGTGAAATAGGTAGACCCTTTGTGGTGAGCTTACAGCAATATTTATGGAAATTGATATTGGCTACTGGAAGAATTCTAAGGTCCAGATTAGAAATTCTTGCCAGTCTGAAGAATTTTTTTGCTTTCACTTGGACCCAGCTGCGGGGCGGAAGGGTTACATCTGGTTATAATATGATATAATATATAATATTATATATTTAGTAATTAGTTAACACCCATTACGTGTTGACTTTGACTTTTTTCAGCATTTTTCCATCTTGTTTTAATTTCAAATATAACCAAAACTAATGTGAAATATGTAAAGTTAAAAGTTGGACCCGTGCATGTACGGTTTTAATGAACGAAGCAGAGTCTAAACACCACGACGCGTAGCAAATAAACGTTTATTTTTTTACACAAAACTTGCTAAATGCGCTGAAGTATAGGAAGTATTTTATGTTTGCCTCGATGTACTTTTCATGCTAAACAACCGTTCCATGCTGCAGCACGATTCTCTTTCATCTGTCAAAAGCCAGCTGATCTGAACCAGTTAACGCGTTGCTATGGTGACGCCCATAACGGAGTGATATAACTATGATTTAACTTGCCGAACTACATGTGCGTATATACGAAAATACGCCATGCAAGTTGGCATTGGAATCCTCACTGACCATGGTATTAGCGGTTTTAATACATGACGCGGAGTCTAGAACGTCGTGGTGTTTAATGCACATCTTCCCTGATGTGCATTAAAACCATACAATGTTTAACCTGCTTATACCGTGGTCACACACCGTAAACATTTTATCACAAATGTTTTTTGTTTTTTTTGCAAAACTTGCTTAATATGCTGAAGTATAGGAACTATTTAATGTTGGCCATGTGCTTTTATGCTAAACAACCGTTGTCAAAAGCCAGCTGATTTGAACCCGTTGTCAAACGCGTTGCTATGGTGACACCTGTAACGGAGTGATATAACAGTGATTTAACTTGGCGAACTACGTATGCACATAAATGAAAATAATGTACGCTAGTTGGCACTAGGATTCTCACTGAGCATGGTATGAATGAAAAGAAACAAAACAAAAAAGACTTTTGGGGGCTAAATCCATTAACTTTTTTCTCTGCATTTCTTTAGTTTTCTTATTTTTAACAAATGAAACTAAATATAAACTATATAAAAGATGAGCTCAAAAGTGTTTTTATTTCCCTGCATTTTTTTTCTTGACCAAATAAAAAGGAAACAGAACAAATGATAAACAATGTTAAAATAAAATGTAATGATTTGAACAGAACTCAACATTTTACGCATATCAGACCAATCATGTAAATAAACAACTAGATAATTGATGATTTTAGAAATAGTTGAATTTGTTGAAGGATCTGAGTTGTTCCAGGTTATCAGGATCATTGATCCTGCTGAGTTGTCCTGCAGGTTGTGACCAGCAGGTGGTGCTGTCGCCTCTTGCAACAAACTTCAGCTTGTCCTGAATCTTTAATATTTTATTTCTCACCTGATCAATCATCTTCATGTCCAACATATATAAATCAGAAAAATTGGCTTCAGGATTATTTCCTCTGATCATATGAGGTCAAACTGACTGTGCAGCCAGTAACTGTTGTTTTCTCTCCGCAGTCCTTTTGTCCATTTGTTCTCTGTTATGTGACCCAAATCCTGACGACCCATTAGTGCCAGAGATCGCCCGCATCTACAAAACAGACCCTGTCAGGTGAGTTCCCACTCAGTCTGAGAGGTGAGTTTAGGAAACAGGAAGTCTGAAGTCAGATCAGGTGCAGATTAAGACGGAAGCGATGATGTGTGAGACTGGAGCTGAGCAGCAGCAGGTGGAGGTGGTGTTAACCCGACTGTCCCGCTGCTTGATCTCAGGTATAACAGACTAGCCAGGGAGTGGACAGAGAAGTATGCCATGCTGTGAGGGTAAGAGCTGAGCTCACCTGTTGGGTCTGAAGCACGTTGATGCAAAGCATGGTCTCAGAAAGCCATCCTGCCTCCTGCATGCAGCGCAGCCCGGCAGACTGGTCACAACCATTCAGACCAGAACCGGAACTTGAAGATCACATTAGGAGCAGTTCCTCCAACGTTCTGGTCAGACGCAGCCTGTTGATGTGTATCGGTCCTCCCTGACGGTCTCCATCAGACTGTCCCCGCTCTGATGGAGCTGCCTACAGACAGAAAAACCAGGAAGTCGGCTTCAGCTGGAATAACTGATCTGCATGATGTTTGCTCTGCATCTTCTCTGATTTGAAGCGACATGATATCTGAGTTCAACCCTTAAAACTCCACTAGATCTCCAGCACCACCACGTACCATGACTTTGTCTACAATTTCTCAGTAACGGTAGTGTGTAACTCTGTGGGTAAATTGTGATGGATAGTTTATTTCCAGGCATTTATATTCCATCCAGGAGGTTTAAAATCCAGCTGCAAAATGTAGAGACTCTATATGATAAATCCACGATGAGTGATCCATGATAACACCATTATTTATCACATTTTCATCACAACAAAATATGACTATCACCACTATGTTGCTAAGAGACCTCTATTTTAACCTGGAGATTATGATGAAGCCACTTCCTGTCAAACTTTCCACCAATAAAAAGGCTTAGATTGACCACAATGTCCAATCGGTGGCAGCCAAAGATCAGCAAGTGAGCGGAAAGTTCAACGTGTGTCGGGATAAAACATATAGGACGTGAACAGATTTTATGAGTCAGGAATGTTACCACATTCTCTCTGATCCAGTTCCTGTGAGCTGCTGCACATGCTCAGTGTGGCCCCTGCACTGCATTACAAATGTAAAAAGCGGGAACAAAGCAGGAAGCATGTGTGATGTGGTGACATCATGAATATGCTAATTAGCTGATTATATAATCTACAATCTTCTGGTTTCTTCTGTTCAGATAACATGTCAATAACATGTCAGGTATTTGATATCTACTTATTGTCTGAACAGAAGAAACCAGAAGATTGTATTTAAGTTTGAAGACAAAATGAATTTTTTTGAGGGATTATATAATCTATCCAATCACATCACTGCTTCTGTCTTTGATCATAATTATTTAATTATTTTAAAGAAAGAGAGAAAAGATAATCATGAATATTAAAATAATCTAAAAAATCTATTATAAAAACAAATCAAATTCAGAAAAAATGGCAGTTTCTTTTCTGTAAAGTTATCTTGTCAATTTGGAAAAGCTGATTTTTTTTTTTTTATGAACACAAATCCTGAAAAAATTTTATGGAAAATATTTTCTTTAAATATTTTTCATTAACTTCATACATACACACGTTTTCCATTTATACATATATGTATGAATTCTTTATGATCAGAAATTTTTTTTCTATTGTGAAATTCTATAATTAATTTTCAAAAACGGAAGAAATTGATGATTAGTATTTTTATTAAAATGAAACATTCAGAAAAAAATGACAAATTACTTTTTTTGTAAAATGATCTTGTTCATAAAAAAAGCTTTTTATATCCATATAAATTCAGAACATTTTCTTTAGAAAATATTTTCATAATTTAGAAGACAACTTAATTTAGTCAAATTCAGAAAACAAAACCGATTTTTGCGTTAAAATATGAAGTCAATTCAGAAAAACTTGTATTTGAAATAAATTCTGAAATTTACAGAAAATATTTTCTTAAATTAGCTGATTAATTTAGATTTTTTTTTTTTCTCCCCCAGTTGGTGCAGTACATTTCCATATGAATCTGCATCACTCTGAAAAAAGGGATTAGGTGATTTCTGAGATGGAGATCTCCTGGTCTTCGGTCTCAAAGGCAGCTGTTCAGTCCAAAAGCAGTAGTGGTGCACACTGACCAGAACCAGATGCTGAACATGTAGAACTCGTAGAACCCGATCAGAGCAGACTCGAGAGTTTTAAACCCAGACTGGAACACCTCCCAGACCGTCTTCATCCAGGGAGGACAGAAAACGGTGAAGAAGAATAGACAGTTGATATTATTTCCACCACCTGTGTGATGATGATGATGATGATGATGTGTTTTTGTGTGTTGAAGTGAATTGTGGGTCTCTTGCCTCACTTTTAATTCAAAAACTTGGGAAAAGTTTAACTTTTATGGCAGCAGCCAATCAGACGACAGGAAGTCTAAGACAGGAAATGTGGTGAAGCATCAGACCCACAGCTGGTTCCGGTTTGTGATGAAGGCATGGAATCATTTCTGCAGCCAGTGGAGCAGCTGCAGCTCTTCACTCTGTTTTCTCTCCTGCAGGTACAACAAGACAGCTCAGGACTGGACTCAGAAATACGCCATGTGATCCGCCGCCGGCTGGTTCACCTGTTTGAGTTTCTCACGTGGCCACGCCCCCTCCCCTCACCCCTCACCACCTGTAACAGCAATTTGTTCACATTTCTGTTTGTCCCATCTTCAACTTGAATGCTTTTAAATCCTCCGTTTGTCTGCTTTGAACACAAGCGAATGAAGGGCTGCAGCCTCGGAGCTGCGAACGTGCCAACAAACCCCACGAAGCCGAGCGGACTCACCTGACAGGTGGTGCAGCACAGCGCGAGGAAACGCTCATTAATGCATGTCAGTGATTGGTTCATGTGCTGCTCTGAACACTCGTTTTAAAAAAAAGAAAAGAAAAGAAAGAAAAAAAAGGCAAAAGCTTTTTCAGTTTGTAGTTTTTTTGTTCAGAGGTTTTAGATGAGAGCCGTTAGTTCATCCATCATCCAACACTGTTCTCCTCTTTTTGCACTGAAAAGAAACGAAGCTCCCAGCGGCTGATTGATCAACTAATAGCTCTGTGATGGTTTCTCAATAAAGTTGAACAAATTGCAGCTTCGTTGTTGTCCTGTTGTCATTCCGGTTTGTTTAAATGTGACCCCGGTGTTTGGGATCATCTCGTGGTTCTTCGGTATTCAGCGTCATAGTGTTTGGTCTGTTGACGTAATCCAGACAGAAGAGCTCGCCGTGGTCCTGCAGGATCAGTCTGAGACCATCTGACTCAAGTCAGACATTCATCACCTGGTCAGTTTAATCTCCTCGCTAACTTCATCCAAAGAGCCCGGTGTTGGCCCCGGAGCCTCCTCCCAGCTGGCAACGCCTCCTAAACGTCTGAAGGTTTGTAAACTGAAAGAAATGAACATTAGAGACTAAACTAGAATAGTTTGTTCGTATGAAGCAGCAGGATGAACCTCCGCTGGATGGACGGCTCGTGTGATGCTAAAGAAGTCAAATTGTTGCTTAAAATGTCTGAAAACCCAGATACTAATGTCTCAGCAGGAGTATTTCATGAGTATGTTCTGCTGCCTGCAACATCCTCTTGTGGGGCAGCGATGGTCTGGGGAAGGAGATCTTTGGAGGGCCACACAGACCTTCATGGATTGAGTTTGATTTCCATTGATCATTCTCATGTTATTTTGTTAACAGATTCCACTATGTATGAATAAAGATTTTCAACTGGAATATTTCATTCATCAAGATCTAAGATGTGTTTAAGTCTTAATTGTTCTGGGCAGTGTACCTGCCTTGGATCCACAGCTGCCATGTCTCTGCCACCATTTTATGGTGTCTCTGAATGGACAAACGGCATTAAGCAAAATGATGGCAGTGGGACGAACGCCAGAAGAGACTGTGGTAAAGTACAGACACAGTAAGTCTGGACAGTTAATAAGGGACTCAAACTACTGGAATAGTCTTCTTCCCAGAGACTTAATAAAAAGCACCAGCTTACTGAAATTTAAACCCAAACTTAAGCAGGAACGTTTTGTTTATCAGCTGTTATATGGCCAACCTGATGGACCTGACAGATCCGTCAGGTTAGCCTCACGGCAGATGGTCGAGGGGGGGGGGGGGTTGTTGCGAAATTGGTGGTCTGGTCCAGACTGTAATGAGTGGTGCCTGCCACTGGGAGACATTTAAACCAAGTACATACTATACATTTCAGATACCAATATAAGAGAGGCTGATTTGACTTTTTTTTTATGGAAGAACAAAACTCATGTATAAAACAAGACAATTGGTAAAAGAAAAAGGAAGTATTAGCTCATTAGATTTTGAGTCTTTGGTAGGTACCATTAAAATTAATGTTAGAAGCTCTTTTTTCACACATTATCACAACTTTTCTCCCCATGCTTCCACTTTATGGAACAATAGAGTGATAACCATTAATAGGAAGGTAATATTTAAACAGAATTGGTATGAAAGAGGCAATGTCTTTGTGACTGACTTTTTTGGAAATATTTTATATTTTTCTACTAAATTTATTTTTTATTTTCCTAAAATAGAATTCATTAATGTTTGCAAGGCCATTCCTGTACTCCTGCTTAATCTCTTACACAATGGTTTGCAATATTCTATTCTGAAAGCAACTTTAACAGAAATTGCAGTGGGAGGAGTTAGTTTAATGAGAAAAGAGTGAATTAACAAACTCATTACTCCTTTGTTTGAATCTAAGATATTCCATAATTATGATCGACACATCCGACAAACAGCAGATTCTAAACTTTTCTCAATGATAAAGCCCCGTCTAATTTTATAAAATGGCCCGTACCAGAGTCAAGGAAACACTTTTTTAAATTATAAATAACTTCCATCTGGTATCAGTCTTTTTGAATTGTACATTTAAATTTGAATTGAACCCTTTCTCTTTCTGTAATGTTGCAGTAGAATCCTTAAAGCATTTCCCTTTCCCTCTGTCAAACAGTTTCTGGTTGTTATACGAGAATGGCTGTCACAAAAGATATGCAATATTCCACACTTTAGTCTTTTGACATTATGTAGTGTACTTCATGTTAAAGCTAATTCCAAATTTCTCTGATATGATCAACATTATTATTTTATTGAGAAAATACAGAAATAACAAACCTTCCTATGCTTGTTTTAAAAAATTAGCTTTTCATATATTAGTCATGCACAAGGAAAATGTCAAACAAGTATCTTGTGCACTTCTTTTTAATTTTTTTCACCAGAAAAGTTATTTTTATAAGATATATATGTAATTCATTTATATGAGTTGATGTTGGCTTTTTACTGTGGTTTAATGATAGCTATTTAGCTACACTTTTTATTTAATTGTCCTCTAATAATTTATCTTTGTTTACTAAACCCCTTTGGTAGGTTTTTTTTATTCATGTTCCAATACTTTTGTTGACCTAGTTCATGGTTAGATTGACTTATCTGGTGCATTTATATACATTTATATAGTGTACTTCCCTCACAATAGATTATATATGTTAGCAGTATTCATGAAGAGAAAAAAAAAACTAAAACAGTGGTTCCTGCCAAGCGCTGCTGCACACTCCTCAGTCATAAAGGCTTTCCTAAAAGTTGCTATAAGTCACCAAAATTACTCTAATTTTCACAGTTGTTTGGTTAATGCAACTATCAAGGATCATGCAGAGGAGAGGGATAACTGTGGAGAAAAGGCAAAAAGTAGATAAAATACATTAATGTTTAGAGCATCAAAGAAGAAAGTTTTTTTCTGTAAATTTTCTGTTGTCTTACTCAATTTACTTTATTTTTTAATTGGGGCTAGCAATTAAAAGTCTACATCATGTGAAGATGGGCCAAAATATGTATATTGTTTTGTAAAAAATTAATTTAATCTTGCTTTAATCACAACATATTTTGGTACCATTGTCATGTTTGCATCCTAAAGTAATAATTAACATTTACATCTTTACCAATCTTTCAAAACAACTTTTACTCAGGTCACAATCGGCATTCTCATGACATTTGAGGGCTTAACCAGGTACCAGACAGAAAACCCCCGTAGAACAGCTGTGGATAAACTATAAAACTATAAAAACAACTATAATAAAAAAAAGTTTTGTGTAAAATATTGTTGTGATGTATGTGTCTGCTTTTTAAAACCCTTTTAGGGCAAATGCTTAACGTAAAGTAAGATCAGTGTATGTTAGGGTTGTGAGTAATTTTCAGGAAATGGTTAGAAACCTTCCAAATTCACCAGATTTCATAATGCAGGTAGGAGTCGGGGTGGTGGTGACGTGTAAACATGTAAACATGTAAACTCTCAAACCAAACTAGTAAACTATTTACAAGATAAGTAGCAGCATGACAATAATAATAGCTCCAGGAGGAAACACGGAGGTGTTGGGTAGTTGTGGGAATAATAGAATAATGTTTAAGTTTTTCTTTAAATAAATTTTATTCACAAAAATGTCAGGTGATTAATAAACAGTCAGCATTGTAAATGGACCACCACAGTGGTGATCCAGAGCATTGATTTAGTTTATAACACACAGTGAGTAATGTGCCTGCACACCTTCATTTCATTATCCCCAAATGGCAGAAAGAACACATTGTTAGTTTATCCATTTAAAAACAACAACTGACCAAACTGCAATGACTTAAAACTAAATAAAATCATAATAAATAATAGGCCTTGTGAAAGTTAGTTCTGGAAAACATTAAGTGTAGGCTAGCAGGTATTAATGAATGCAAACAGGGTTGAACCATCTAAAAAGAAATATTAAACATGGTCATTCTTTTAAAATAAAGTTGAGTAATCCATGGTGGTGGTTGGGGCATGAGAAATATTCGACTGAATCAAAATCTACTGAGTAGCTCTGTGATGAGTCTAAGGATCGCAGCAAGGACCTCTGATTTAGTTGCCACCCAGTGGCAGAGACCTCTCATTACACCAGTCTGGACCATATGACCGGTCATCATACTGGTCAGGACCATACATGTAGCTGCCCCCTAGTGGCAGGGACCTCTCATTACACCAGTCTGGACCATATGACCGGTCATCATACTGGTCAGGACCATACATGTAGCTGCCCCCTAGTGGCAGGGACCTCTCATTACACCAGTCTGGACCAT
>JAOXYM010000007.1:3024469-3039507 GCA_028567055.1 Leptatherina wallacei | reverse complement strand
TGGAACAAGGCAGGATGTTTTCCACAGCACAGGAACTCTTTTCTGACTCAGGCTGGTGTTGAAAAGGAGTTGAAGAATCCAACACAGTTGTTCTGAGCAGGTTTTCTTAACCCATCTGGACCTGCAGCCTTGGTCCGGTTCATAGTCGCTTCTTCACCTGACTGCAGGAGACAGACTGGCTAGAGGTGGAGGCAGAGGAGGTCTCTGCATGTTCCGATGTTGAGGGAGATGAGGTTGAGTTCATGTTCATGACTGAGCTGCAGGGTTACAGAGTGGGAGGTGTGACAGGAAAGCTGTGGGCTCTTGGAGGGTGTGTGGTCTTTTGGCCTGGAGGCAGGGGGTGATCTGAACCTATTGAAGAACATGTTCAGCTCATTAGCTCTGTCCAGACCTCCATCAGTTACATAGATCCATCTTTGTCATTAATGACCACACATCCGTCACATTGTTCTATTGGAGCTGACTTTATTTTTCCTGTAGTCCTCTTTGCAATTCTTAATCTCACACATCTAAACTCTGTACTTAAAAGGCAGTGACGTCAGATAATGTTTCAGATAATGTTATGGTTGTTTCAGATAAAAGTATCACTGTGTCAGAGTACTCTGGCCAATTTAGTGTGTTACAGCTAATTCAGATAATGTTATGGCTGTTTCAGAGTGTTATTGGACCATCTGACCATACAGTCATTTTAAGATCAATAATTTATTAGAAAAAGTTGTTTGTTCACCTCAAACTTAGAGATAAATGAGTTTACTGTAATAGTTAAACTGTAGATAAAAACAACTTATTTTCTGACTGAATAATCTTTATTTAAAAGTCTGTCATCATGTTGGACAGGACAAGAGGGAAAAAAAGAGGTTTATGACAAATGAACGTCTGTAATGTGTCTTCTCAGCGCTGTGGTTGCGTTCCCGTCTGTACTGAATACAGTTTTTATCATGAAACAACAGGAAGTTGTGTGTTTACTGTGGATGTACGTCTGCATTTTGACTGGAGCCTGATGGATTGTGAGGATCGTCGTGTTAAATAGAAAATAAGTGAATCCCTAAATGGAGAAATATGCTGACGGTCCACAAAACATCCCAATATGAAGTCACGGTGGCTTCATCCATCTTTTAAGTGCCTTATTTGATGAAAGAATGGATATTAAACCAATGTAGGTTTAATTAGATAAATAAAAGAGGTCTTCATTTTCTCTAGGTTATTTAATCTTTTGACCAGCTGTTGATATTTTTCTTTTTCTTTATTAATGTCAGTTTTCCTGCTTACAGTAAAAATGATGAAGAAATTCTTTTTTACTAAAATTCAACCTGAAAGTGAGACATTGTGTTAAATTCAGATGTGAATGAATCAGGTGTTAGTTGTAATGTCCTCCTGTGTCCACTAGATGGCTCTCTTCACCTGGAGATAGTTTTCATTCAGCTGCAGAGGAAGTTAAAAGCTGATTGACATGTTGTCCATTCTGCTTATCAACCAGTCAAACTTTAGTTGTGCAGGAGGTTGGATAATTTTACAGGAAGCGATGGGGAAAAATACTCTGGAGATACAGAAACACAAATGCTGATGTCAAAAACTAAATAAATGAGGATGTGAAAAAAAGAAAGAAAGAACCATCATTAATGTTATAAACACAAATAATCACCATGAAGCTTTCTAATTAAAGGAAAGATCCAACTGGGTCAGAAACAGCTGGAATATGGGGAAACAAACAAACAAAGAACAACAATCTTTTATACATTTAGTTTCTGTGTTCAACTTCATTTTACAGCAGATAGAATAAACTCAATGTGTTTCATGATTTAAACATAAAACGGGTGGAAAATAAAGTCACATTACTCAGACCAGTCAGACCAGTCAGACCAGTTCTCAAACTAGGGGTACCAAGATAATTTAAGGGAGTTGCCTGATCATTGTAAAAGAAAATAGAAAGTCTACATTTATCAAATAAAGAAGGGATTTTATTCCGGCTTAATGCTTTTAGACAAATCTGTTCAAAATCGTTAGTTTTTTTAAAGCGTTATAACCTAAACAACAAATTTACAACTCTGCCATATCTCGGCAAGAGAAGCTCATTTTGAATCCACCAAAAAGCACTTTATCTTCCTTATTCATGAAGATGCTGACAGTTTTCCAGCCTTACATTGGGTGTCCAGGAAGTTATTATGGACGGTTTTTAAAAAATTGGAATTTGGCTGAATTTGGGTTTATGGATGCTTTGTTACAGAATCACAACAAACCACTTTATCCTCCTTATTTATGAAGATTTGAACAGTTTTTCTATCTTACATTACATAGTACTACTTACATAGAGGATGGCTGCAGGAACACTGTGTGTTATTTTGGGGGTCTGTCATACAGAGGACGCTTATTTTCATCTTCAGGTGACGCGTTGAGATTTAACTGATGAGCTTTCTGATTACTTGTGCTACTGGTTGACGTTTCCTGATGTTTGCTGCTGTTTCTTCCTCATATTTCTCGGTTTTTCACAGTATTTTCAGTTTTGTTTTCCTGGTGTTTCAGGTTTTTTTGTTGATGTTTTCTGATTTCTCCTGACATTTACAGTTTTTTCCAGATTTTTCGTCTCAAGTAAAGTCATTTATGTATTGTCCATAATGGGAAACTTTGTTAAATCTCCACTTGCATGTGCCAAACATGACTTTCTAATTAATTGGCCAAACCCCCCCCTCCCCCAAAATAAAACACTAAAAGAGATTACATAAATAATGTAATTAAAATGGTTGTAACATTTTCAAAAAGCCTTAAAATAAAAACATTATAGTAACACTAAAACCGTACACAATAAAATCACAAAAATAAATACGATGATAAACTCAAATGGTTCTGTATCTCCGTCTGGATGGAGGCGGATCAGATTCCTTATGTCCTGCTTTTCCAGATCTTTGTTCAGTCTCAGGATGTTTTTCCAGTTATCTTATTATTGTTTTTGACTCTTTAATTGGAAGTTTCTGTGTGTGGATTCAGTAGAAATCAGCAGCCAGTTCAGGACCGGTGTGGTTGCAGTACCTGGTTCTGTCCACTGCGGGGCGCCCTTGGCCCACAGACTAGACCCTCCTGCAGCAGCTGGTGTCAGAACCAGAACCGAGACATTCTGGTATTTTATTAAGAAGGCAGAAGAATTAAAGGTTATTTTGTTCAAAAGGAAAATTAATCTAAAAAACTGTTTGTTGATGTCAGAACCAGCAGAACCTCTGAGTTCTGCGGATCGGAGAATCAGAACACACTCGTGTTGTTTGTTGTGAAATGTGTGTGCCGTTGTTTCAGGTCCTCCTCGACCCGACCTGGCAGTGGTTCTGAAAGCAGAGCCCCCCCCCCCCCCAGGGTTTCCAGGACGGTTTGAAAAAGGATGAATGGTTTCGGGGGGGGGGGGGGGGGGGGTACTGCGAGACTTCCAGGGGTGCTTGAAGGAACAAGAGGTCTTTGTGTTTTTTTCCGGGTTCTAAGGTCCTGATGGATGGGAGGTTGTGCAGGAGATTAAGGAGTTCTCAGAGGAACTAAGGGAGGTGTGTTGGGTTCCAGTTCTCTGAAGGAGGTCCAGGAGGCCGGGAGGAGATTTAATTAAGACTTAAATAACTTTAAGCGGCTCCAGGACTCAAGGAGATTGTTCTGAGGTGTGGGAGGTTTTTGGAATTCCCAGGACAGTTTTAAAGAAGCTCTGAGGGAGAATTAAGGTTCTCCAGCTTCCATGATGAAGGATTTTATTTCAGCTTTAAAGACATTTCTGGAGAATTTCTGTGTTTTTAGGACATTTCCGCATTACACAGATAGTTCCAGGATCTTTTCAAGGAATATTTAAGTATCTTTGTCCATGATAGTGGAGAATTTAGTTAAAAGATCTCCAGGAGGTTCTGGTTTTACTTTCTTAGGAGCCTGATTAAATGTGGGTGTTTCAGAGGTTTCACATTTTTCAGATGAATCAAAATCCAAAACAATTTTAAGAAAAACAAAAATTAGAAAAGCAAAAATAATAAATTCAAAGTAAATTAAATTAAAATAAATTAAATGAATACAAAGGAGGAAATTTACAGTTTCCACCAGCTGATTAAATTATTCCAACATGGATTTTTATGAACAAATGAATTATTTTCGTTTTTAGCGACAACGTCATTAAAACCAAAAGAAAAATATTTCTGTTTTATGAGAATTTTTTCTGAAGGTTTTTATTTTCAGGCTGTTTATTGAAATCAAATATTAAAGCAGCTTTATGTTCATTAGACGAACCGTCTTCATCTTCATCCTCTTCCTCTTCATCACCAACATGTTTGCAGCGTCTCATTGACTTTTTCTCTCCCGCACAGGAGTATTTTTTTTTCCAGGCTTTCCAGACGTTTCTGTTTCCCAGGAGGAATGCAGCGGGCTAAAGGAGGATAAATATTTAATCAGCACTGCTCTGGAGTTTTTGCTTAATTAGAGGAATTCTGCTCCTGACTCCAAAATGAACAAAAACTGAAGCTGGAGGTGTCAGAAAATCCTCCAAATTGTGGAGATTGACGATCAGTCAGAACCTGGAAAACCTGATTTTTGTTCCAGATCACTTGATCAGAATTCCAGCTGCTGACATTTTTCTGTTTTAATCTGAATGTGAAAGTAGAGACACGTTTTTACCGCAGTGTGAAATAAAACTGGCATCTTATCAGGCTCTCCCTCCTGGTGTGTGTGTGAGCGCCATATGTCTGTGCGTAAAAAAGCGCAAATTGGTGCCAAATTTGCGCAGCGCCCGCGTCAGTCAGGCTGACAGGAGAGATTATTCCACATGAAACCAGTTAATCCTCCACAATCTGAGGCAGGAACCGAAACTGGTCCGTGTTCCGGGTCACAGTCACGTGAATGTCGCCCACCGTGACGTGAAATTAGTTTAATTCTGACGGATTGTTTGTTACATGGATGGAACCAAACCAAGCTGCGGTTCCACCTGATCACGTGACCCGCGGGTTAACGGGAGGCCTCTACCGCACGCGCGTGTGTGTGTGTTAACATGCTGTTACTGTCCACAGGTGTGTGTCATGAAGTGTGTGTGTCACATCTCATTAGCCTCCCTCCTGTTAACTTTATTTTTTTTACAGCGCGCGCCGCCGAACACGCGGAAACCCTTATTTGGCGCGCGCTTTGAAAAAACTGTGACGCAACGCTTGATTTGAGCCAATGAGGCACCGGAGGTGCAGCCAGTATTCAAATGAGCTATCCTTATTTGGACGTGTCTCCACCCCCTCCCGCTCCACGCGGGTCCCCCAGGAGCTCCGGAGCCCCGGACCCCGGGAGAAGGGGCTCTCCGCCGGGACAGAGGAGCCATAAAGAGCCGGGGAGGGAGGGGATGAGATTTCTCGCTGCCCAATCCCCCTTTTCCCCCGGGAGCCGCAGCCTTCCTCGGTCCGTCCCTCCCTCTTGTTTGCTAATCATTTCATTTTACTCCTTTTTGAAGCGCTGGCTCGTTTTTTTATTCCACTTTTCATTTTTCCTCAATCCGCGTCTGCTTGCCTCCCTCTGATCCCGGCTCTCCCCGCTCCGCTCTCTCCGCGTCAGGCTCTCCGGATCCCGGCTGATTCTCCTCCGTGGCTCCTCTGAGATGCTCTCCCCGTTCCTCGCGACTCTCTCCGCCCTCCTTTAACTTCAGAGACGCCGGTTTGAAGCACTGAGCCTGGGCTGGGATCTAAAACAAGCCCCGGAGAAACCCAGAGGAATCCGGGGCTCTTCTCTGGATCAGGACCCGGTACTTTGGGGAAGCTCACTTGTGTGTCCCCCACACCTCCCCCTCCTCCTCCTCCTCCTCCCCTCCTTCCTCCTCCTCATCACTCCTTTTCTCTCCACCTTAATCCAGGTGGTCCTTTTTGGCTTTTTTGAGTGGCTGGTACAGGGAGGATTATTCTTCATCTTCTTTCTTGTTTCTGGTGAAGACAAAGCTCCCAGAAGGACACTTTGATGTTCTCCATCCAGGACAGCCTCCCCCGGGGGGCCCTGACCATGAAGGAGGAGCCGCTCCCCACCGGCATGACCCCGGTCCGCTCCTGGATGCAGGGCGCAGGGATTTTGGACGCGAACACAGCGGCCCAGAGGTAAAAAATACCCCAAAACTTCCAGAACTTGTCTTGTCTCTGCTCGGCTGATAAACGCCACAGTTAGAACAAAATAAATCGTATTTTTATCCAGCGGGAGCCGCAACTAGAGTTCCGCTCAGTCTGCAGCGCAAAACAGCGGAAAATCCTAAAGTTCGGGTCCAGTTACAACTTCAGCGTGTCAGGAAAAATCAAACACACCTCAGAAAATAGGAGAGACTATCAGCGCACGAGCTTATTTTTAATGGGAAAACAACGAAACAGAAAAATCTGAAAATATTTCAGTTCAAACAGCAACAACAACAAAAAATAACATTTTAAATTCAGAAAAAAATAAAAATAAAAATCTAATTACAAAGAAAGTTCAAGGAAAAGTCGCGTCAGTCCTGAACACATTTCTTATTTTTGTCAACATCTCCGACCATCAGCGGTGATGCTTTCAGCCTCCTTCTCACGCCTTCCTCCTCTTCCTCCTCCTCTCCGGCGCGCTCGGCTCCGCCGGCGGCTCCGGGTACCGCCGAACATTTCCCCCGCCTCCCCGCTTCTTCACTGTCCAACTTCAAACCAACTTTCCTCCCACAAACCGCAGCTTCAGATTAATTTCCACAAATCTAACGCGAGTTTTGGTGCCGAGCAGCAAACACGGCGGCGGGAGGAGGAGCGCGGAGCGGACGAAGCGCGCGCCTCCGTGCTCCGGGATTCTTCACAGTGCCTGGAATAATTATAAATGTTAAAATAATTACAACAATTGCTGTAGTTTAATTACATTTAACAGTTTAACATTTTTATGTCCACAAACAGAAAACGGTTCAATTTGATGTCTTCCTGCAAAGTAATTAATCGATAATTATTCAAGCGCAAATTTAGGGGAAATGAAGGTTAATCAATCTGCGTTATACAGTAATATACTTTCATGTTTGACCTGAATGACCACGGATGAAATCTTTATGAAAGTAAATAAAAAAAGTAAATTACAATAAAAAATTTGTGGATTTATTTATATTTTTATTTAAAGATTTTTAATATCTAAAATATTTTTCTGTGCGCGTGAAAGTTGCTCAGGTGAGTCTCAGGTGAAATCTGAGCTTCATTTGAATAAAAGCAGGAAATATATCAGACTGAGGATGCGCCTCCTTCTGATGGAGAAGCTGCAAACTTTCACTTTTTTCTTGTGCTCCATTTTTTAAATATTTAATTCTCGTTTGAGGTTTTTCTGCAGAAATATTCAATTACATTTTGGACAAAAAAATTTGTAACAGATTTTAGACACACAACTACATATTATTTATTCAAAAACCATTTGATAAAAATTGGGTTTTTAAAGTTAAATGTAGTTATTAATTTCTTTTTTTGCTTTCGGATCATTTTATTTGCCTGTTTTAATTCAGAAAAGTGCTCTGAATAAAACCTACAGTGCAAACAAAGGTTTGAAAATAACCAAAAAAACTCTGATTAAATTCCTTTACCAGCAAACAGAATTCAGCTTCATATATTTGTCCCTAGAAAAAAAATTTGAGCCAAAGAGACAGAAAATTAGAATATAATGAGATTTAAAAGGCTGCAGGAAAAAAAACTAGTTTAGTTTAGTTAATTGAACAGGGAGCATGAACAACAGCATTAATCACAGAGGAAAATCTGCTCTATTCCAGTTAGTAGCTCTCTGAGCTCATTGCCATCTGCAGTCCCTGAAACACACACACACACACAAGTTACACACAGAACAGGACGAATTACAGCATGTTCAGGTGACAACAGTAAAAAAAAGTACATAACATTGTAAAAAATACTGTAAAATCTTTGAAGAAAATACAATAAAAATACAATGTAGTTATAGTGGTGATAAAAGTAAGTGTGACTTTACCCCGCCTAACGCCCCTAGCCCCCCTACGGTGAATCAAAATGTGACTTTAGACATTTATTTATTTTTTCCTGCAGGAAAACAGGACAAAATTACACAAATGTAAAATTCATATATTCAGATTTAAGGACTTGGTGGCGTTTTTTAATTAGTTTAGATTAAACTAAAATTAGTAAAGAATTGTATAGAATTAGTGTGAATGTGTGTGTGTGTTTATGTAAACCCGCAGCTGATGACCAACGTACTAAATAAAGAGTTTTTGCTTGTTGAGATAAAAGCAAGTGAAGGAGGAAACATCAGGAGAAGCTGCACAGCTACAAAGCCACAGCATCCCAACACACCCTCATTCAGATAAATCCCGGGAAGTGTCAGGATGTGGGAAGATTCAGGAGCTCCACGTGGAGATTTAACCGCAAGGAAATCTGAGGTGGAATTTAACAGAGAGGAACAAATTTCCCCAAAATGAGTGAAGTTTGAGGCCGAAACATTCGGACAGCTCCGTGATGAGAGGAACAGAAACTGTGATGCTGCTCTGCAGGAAAGATTTAACGTGACTGATAAATGTGTTAATGTGAGATGATTCCTGCTTTCTGAGCTGGAGCATCTTTATGATAATGAGTCTGAGCTGAGTTTGTGAAGCTGCTGCTGCTGATGTGTGTGTGTGTGTGTGTGTGTGTTGAGCTCAAGAGTCACATTTTATAGACTGTAAATGAGATCCGATGAGGAAAAGCTGAGAATCCTTCCTCTTCCAGATGTACAGACAGATGGATGAGCAGCGTGATGCTGATTCGGTCCGATCTGCCTCCGAACAACCGAATGAATCCAGTTTTATTGAAGAAAAATTTAACGGCTGCAGTTTCTCAGATTTAGAGTTGAACTGAACAAAAACTGAGTCAGGTGTATCGAGTCTGTTTTATTAATAAAGCTCACAAATCTGCCTCAGAAGGATTTACGGCACGTTACAGTCGAGTAGATCATTCCTTAAACCAGATGAGGGAAAACTGAGACGATGGATGGCTGAGGTGTGTTTGAATCCGACGGTGGAGCTTCCTGAGACCTGAAACATCTGAGGACACAAACAAAACCACAACCTGGACGCCTGAATGGGACAAAAAAATCCGGATCAGGCTGAAAATAAGCGGAAACGTTTGCAAGAGAGGAGACGTTTTCACACAAACATGAAATAAAATGAGTTTTATTTCTGTGGGAAGTTTGAAGATAAAGTTTCATTCTGAAAACTCTCAGATGGACTTGATTTAGTTTATTAAGAAATAAACTTTAAAACGCTTTAACAAACACAGGTCCTCAGAGACTGTTTGATTCTCAGGATCATGTTTCTGTTTGTTTCTGCCAGACACTGAACGCACCACAGCAAATAGAAGTTACAGTAAATTAATTCATCATGTCTCCATATTTCAGCTCAGAACATTTAAATCCAGTCTGCTCTCTGATCATTGACTAATACAGACTGATTTATTCATTTATTCTCAAATTAATTCATTAGGATTCATTAAATAACATCAAACATCATCATCATCATCACCAGAATCACATTTGGAGCATCAGAAAATCTGACGTGCAGCATCTCGGGCTCATCTCTAAATGTTCAGTCGCGGCTTATTAAACCAGTTTTAATGCGCAGCTCTTCATCAGAGGATGAATCTGTTCGTAGTCGTCGTCTTTCTTCGCCCTCTTTTCTCATGTTTCAGTTTTTATCTTTTCTGAGCATGCTCAGTGTGTTTTTAGCTGTGACAAACTGGTGGCTTTCAGAGATCTGCAGCCCAGCATTGCCTCATGTCAGTACCAGTTTTAACTGGAAATGTGAAGCTGGTTTCAGCAGCTGGGACCAGTTCTGGTTCAGAAGATCATCCTTGTAACCAGAACCAAGCAGCTGGAGTTTGTGTGTGTGTGGGGGGGTGGGTGGGGGTGTCCTCGGGGTCTCTCTGCTGGGTGTCCATAAACATTTAACCTCCTGACACAACAAATCTTCTCATTTCCGACTGTTAAAACTGCCCTTAAACACCTCATAAAGTGTGAATCGGATTCAGACCTGCAACGTCCACGTTGAGAGGAGCGTGCACGTGGGAGTGATTGATGCTGCTTCGGAGAGGAAGTTGTAGATTTCTGCAGAAATGGAATAAAAGTGCAGCTGAAGCCACGTCTGAGTCACTTCGTGTTTTCTTTGATCTGACTGTGTGTTTGTGTCTCGGCTGTTCGGTGTGTTTGCGTGTGTGTGTGTTGCTGAGTTTTTCCTTTCGGGCTGCTTCGTGCGGAGGAGATCTTGGAGGAAACTGTGTGTGTTTGAAGATGAGTTTCTGGTTTTATCAGGATAACTCCTGAATTCCCGTCAGATAGAGGGAAAAACGGCTCCGTCATGTTATTTCTCTCACTTTCAGGTTTAAATCAGGATGTTTAAAAATCCAGGAATGATGTGAAACAAAAGACGAGGTCTGCAGCTCCTCAGACAAATTTAAAATGACATGAATAGCTGGAAAAATAAAATCATTTGAGTGTGAAGCATTTGTTGTGACGCTGTGACTCCTGCAGACTTCCAACCGTCCTGGAAGTTTCCGGTCAGAGCGAAGCCATAAAACTCCATCACTAGTGTTAATTGTTGGTTTTTCCCAAATAGTTTTTATTGGATTTTCTATGTTATGTAACATAAACTTCTACATACGGTCGTCCAAACACTCACAAACATGCACATTAAACTTGCATGAATTACATTTAGGTGTCAATAAATTCCAATATTTCAAAACCAAAACATAGAAATAGCCATGACACATAAAGTCCCACTTCTCTGTAGGTGAGCCCCGTTTTCAGCTTCTATGATGCTCATATATGATCCCAGAAATATAAGTAGTCTTTCCGTTTGCCGGTGGCAACACACTGTACGTCGGTCTTCCCAGGTTATTCAAGTCTGGAAGTTCCTTTATCCAGAGTCTCAGAGAAGGAGCTGGCTTGAAGAAGTCCAGTAGTTTGGTCTGTTTCTGTGTTTGTGTAAATTCAGAACACACAAAGTTCAACATTTAGAGGAATTTTTATGGTAAAACCTCTAACAAACACTTGGTAACGTCTGCCCAGAGTTTCTGAGTCTCTGACATTCCCACAGACGGAGAAGAAGAATTCCTTTTTTATTTAAACATTTAGATCTCTGGAAAGGGTCCCGGGAGGATTTCTGTGACTGACCCGCTTGTTTGGGCCAGTTTTGGGGGTCGGTTAGACTTCAGACATCCAGCGGAGAGACCTGGACCTGGAAGGGAAGGTGTGCGTGTGCTTATGATGTTGTTTATGTTGTGTTGAGGTGTCTGTGTCCAGGTGGATCGGCAGGTCAGAAAGTGACTGAACTGAAGCTCTTTTCTAGTTTTTGCTGTAAGTATTGATCATGTGACCTCTCAGCTCTCTGAACCGACTCAGAGGAATCTGAGATATGACCCGAGGCCCAAGGAAGAATCTTTTGGGGCCAAAAATATTCAGAAGCTGTCTGTCTGATGATGATGATGATGATGATGATGATGATGATGATGATGATGATGATGGAAAAAGTAAAGTGGGAGTTCTCTGTGAGCGGATCAATAAATCCTGATCCTTAAACAATCTGCCGTTTCCAGGATTTCCTCCTCCTATTCTTCTTTTTAATTTTTATTGTTATTAGATGAGATGGAGATATGCAAACTACTTGGATTCAGCTGGGATGATGTCATTAACCTGTCAGATTATTGATCAATAATCAGACTGTAAGACGACTCTGAAGTTTTTCTAATACTTCTTCTCTTTTTTTCTTTCTTCTTCTTTTTCTTCTTTAGTTTGCCAGATTTGATTTTAATTGGTGAAACCAACCAGCTTTAGTTCATTACACTGTGTGTGTGTTTGTGTGTGTGTGTGTGTTTGTTTGTGTTTGTTTGTTTGTTTGTTTGTGTGTGTGTGTTTGTGTGTGTGTGTGTGTGTGAGTTTTTCTTGATTCAGCTCTTGTTGCAGGAAGTGAGTCGAAGCCTTAGACGTCTGTGTGTAAACTGTAAAAACTCTGAGTGTGAAGTGAGGTTCGGGTCGCTCTTCCAGCTTGGTCGGTGGTCAGAGGGAGACCAGACGTGACGTTAACGCTCCTCTCGGCTTTGTTCGATGTTTTAGAAGCTGAATGTTGACATGTGGAGCAGCAGAGAGGAAATCACCTGCTTTTAGAGACAAACCTTCGTGTTAAATGTTTCTGGAGGATTCTGCATCGTCGTCAGAGTCCTGCAGGATGCCGGTGTGTGTGTGTTTGTGTGTGTGTAGATTATCCGTCTGTTTTCTGGTTGATCAGCGCTGATGAAACTCTCCTCTGAAAGGGTTCTTTTCTTCTTTTCCTAATGAATCTGGAAAACCTGTAGATGAACATGGACATGTATTCAGATTAGTAATGAAGCTCTAACATAACTTATCCAAGAGTTTTTAATGTGTACAAAAATCTATCTGGACCCACAGAGAAAAGTTCAAAACTAATACTGCAGTTCAGCATTTATTCCTGCTTGTCGAGAGGAGGGCCGACATGCTGCACCTTCGTCCAGGATCCCCACCTGTCCTGCAGGTTTTAGATGTTTCACCTGATCCACACGGCAGCTTGTTGTCAATTTCTGCACAAGCCTCTCAATGAGCCGGTGATAATTTCACTCAGGTGTATTGCAGCAGGTAAACATGTGAAAATCTGCAGAATAGGGATCCAGTAGGTTAGTGATCCCTTCACTAGTGAATCAGAAAAATCATAATTTCCTTTTTTTTTTAAAGAGCTTGAAATAACTGTGCCAGAGGACAGAAAATATTACTTTCAAACTTTTAAAAGTTAAGAAAAAAAAACCACCCTCTGTATTCTAATTTATTTAGATCCAATACTCGCAGGTCCAATTAATAATCCTTACATCCCTAAATCATCAACATGCTGGACCCAGTAAAACCACATCATTTTACAATGATCCCAGTTTAACGTCATCATGGCAAAACCACAGTAAACGTCTCAGTCTTCCTCTGAACACATTCAGTGGAGCCAATGTGATGGAGTTAACAGGATTTGCTAACATAGATGCTAACATTAGCTTCTCCAGGTGTGTTTCGTATGGATGAAGGTGGATCCAGCATCCTGGATTTTATACCACAGATGCAACAGCTCTTATATTTTTGTCCCCTTTAGATTTTAATACCCAGAAGTTAAAGCAGCGCCGCAGCAACAGACGTCTTCACCGGCGCTGACGTGGACCACGTGTTTGTTTGCGTGACGTTACGTCAGTGTTACGTCGGGGAAATGACAGAACACAACGGACAGGAGATCTTACAGAGATATCAGGACAAAATCCCATAAAAAAGAAAAAAAAGTCAAATTGTTCTCAGTTATCGCTCATCATCGCTGAGCTCTCCCAGGTCGGGCTAGCCTGGGTTTGGGGGAATTCACATGCATAGAGATGTGTGTGCGTGTGTGCGTGTGCGTGTGCGTGCATGCGTGCGTGCGTGACGGTGAAGGATGTCTGAGCAGAAACAGCTGACTGGAGCAATGGTGCACCTGTGTTGGTCCGGTGTTGTGATGAAAAGTGCTACCTTGTCTAAATATCCTACTACATGCTTATTTATCGGTATATCTGGTGATCTGTGCTTTCCCATCAGAAAAATATTTTTCAAACAATTCCTGGTTTTGTGCTTTTTAAAGAAAAGTTACTTATATAAAATAGTCAGTTATCCATATGTGTGTGTCACAAGTGTTCAAAAATCAAGCTGGAATATATCTATGCAGGTATATGAGTGACCGTGTAAATGACCCCATGGAAGCAGATATCTGGTGCAGATAGGAGGATTCCACAGTGTAAATACATGAATGTATTTATTCAGGTATGATATAATAATAAAAATGCCTCAAAGTATATTATATATTATGTAAATTATTTCTATGAAAATTCATAAAGATATATAGAAATTATTATTTAAGATATTTCCCAACATGAAAGTTTCACAACAACAAGGAGGTCCAGCTGTTCTTCAACATGGACTTCAGGACAACACGGATGTCTGGGCGTGTCCTCAACCCCATGTAGAAATTATGTTTTTGTGTTGTGTGCGTGCGCAGAAAGCAGAAAGCAGCGGTAGAGCGTCTAGATGGGTCGGATGAAATGTTAAAACACCGGCTCCCATCCGTCCTCTACGGAGCCTGTCTGGTGACACACAGGAAAAAAAAGAACTTGTAGCTACTCAGAAATAATGCGCGGCCACGAGATGTTGTCCTGTGGGAATGAGATTACTAAGTCGTGGCCATGAACTACTAATGCAAGGGAACGGGATAATTAGCCCGCGGCCACATGATGGTTGAGTGCATGTTTATAGGCAGTGATTATAGAATTCTATTTTATTTTAATGTTCAGATGAATTATAGAGTTGTTACAGAGTTTACCGGATTCGCCCAGATTAACTACAAATAAACAAACTTAATGTGGTGTCTGGTCTTAAGCTTTAGAGGTTCATCATTCAGTAGTTTTGTGGTTTTGTTCCCCGAAAACTACAAATTCCACAAAACGTCTTCCTAAAGTATGGTAGCCCTGGGAGGACATACATCCTACTACTACTACTTACTAAGTTGTTGATGCATCAGTAACGCATAGCCCCAAATGAGGTATTTTGTTCCCTCGTGTTGCCATTAGTAACATGTTCTACTACTTAAATCTTTTCCATCACCAGACAGGCTCGGTAGCTCACATGAGAAACAAGCCTGAAAAACGCAGTTCCTCCAACGCACCACATTACCACAACCCTGAACGCAGCACACACCAAAAGTTTCAAGGAGCAACTCCAACATGTGTTTGTGATTTCAAAGTAATCACTGAAAGAAATCCAATTACATACGATCAGAATATTTCTGTATTTGCTCCAGTTGTGGAAAGTCTGCAGGACCGTCGCTCGAGCCGCGGCCGAGATGTTCGTCACATGACGTCAGCGTGGATGTTTTCATCTGTTGACATGTTGACTTGTTCTGGTTTAGTTTCTCCAGTTGTTTTTTCACCTGCGTGCAAGAGACAGCCAGGTTTGCAGAGGAGGTCTCAGTGTGCTCTGATGTAGAGGGAGATAAGGCTGCATTAGGATCCATGACTGAGCGGCAGGGT
>JAOXYM010000007.1:2969155-2980630 GCA_028567055.1 Leptatherina wallacei | reverse complement strand
TGTTGGCTCGTTAGAGAAGCCTTGGACCGCAGCCTAAATACACACACACACACGAACGAACGCACGCACGCACGCACACACGCACACACACACAGGTGACACACATTCTGCACGAGCGCTGACACACACACCTATAAGAGAAAATGCATACAGTGCACGCATGTTCATACATGCCAGAAACGCACATACAGTGCACGGCGTCCTCTCACCTCAGGGTGAGTGTGTGTGTTCTGCTGTGTGTGTTTGATGGGTGTTTTTAGCGTTTTCATCACCTCTCTGTGGGTTCTGTCACACGTGAGGTGGACTCAGAACATCCGCCACTCCAACAGGATGCACGGCATTATGGGTAGAGTGGGGAGATCAAAGGAGAGGCAGACGTTTGATAACAAAAATGAAATCTGTTGTTTGTTTATTTCTGGAATCTCAGACTGGTTTTAGATTGGGTTTGATTCAGACTGGGATTTGGACTAAATCCTCACTGACAGGGTTCACACTGGGTTTAGACTGGTTTTTATTATGGATTTATACTGGAATTATGCTGCATTTATTCCGGATGGTGTGGATTTAGACTGGCTTTAGACAAATTGTAGACTGGGACCTAATTGAGGTTTACTTTTGGACTGGATTTACACAGTGTTTATACCCGTGTTTCCCTGTCCTGGTCTCTGGGGACCACTGACCTGCATGTTGTAGATGTTTCAGACTCCTGCACACCTGATTCAGATTAACTGAACTAATCGTCAGGTTCTTTACAAGCCTGCTAAGGAGCCATTTATCTGAGTCACATGTGTTAAAGTATGGAAAACATGCAGGGCAGTGGCCCCAGGACTGAGAAACACCAGTTTATACAATATTTGATCTGGTTTTAGACTCTTTATTGACTGCATTTAGGTTAACTTTTGGACTTGGTTCACACTGTTTTTCTTTTTTCTAAACACAATAAATTTGGTTGGTGACGACAGTGAAAATCATTTCTGTGAAATAAAGGATCAAATTCATTTAAGATTTCATCGTCTAACTTTGGTACACTTCTTGTTTGAAGTTAAAACCTCCGAATGGATTCAGCTGACATTGAAGGAAACTGTCACATGACCGAGTGATCAGATCCATCCTGCATCCTCCACTCACACAGGTGTAACACCACAAAGTGTGTGTTCACTGTAACATCAGCGTGTTCACTGGAAAATTATTTCCTGTTTGGTGGTTTTTGGTCCCTCGTTGTGTTTCTGCAGGACGACCGCTTTAATTAGGACACGACAGGACACTGATACTAGTCCACCAACCCAGGGAATACACACACACACACACACGCACACACGCACACACGCACACACGCACACACGCACACACGCACACACGCACACACACACACACACACACACACACACACACACGCACACACAGAGTTATTGTAGGAATATTAATGGAGACACACACATATATGTGCAGACACTCTGCTGCTGATTTACTGCAGCTCCGCTTGTTTCTCTGCATTTTAACGCCTGTTAAGAAATGCAGAGATTCATTGCTGTGACCTACACTAACACACACTGAAACACACACATTACACTACTGTGTGTGTCTGGGGGGGTTTAGTGACCCATCATGCAAATGATGTGTCTAAGCAGCTACAGTAAAGCGGTTTAATGCTCAGATGTGACGTCTCGCTGAAGTAAATCAAACATTTTTGTTCCCTCTGAGCAGCAGAAAAACTGGTTTCCTCTATTTGTCGTGAGGCTTTTGCAACCTCTGACGTCCTGACTGAGTTTGACAAGCATCATTTTCCTTTGGAGAGAAGGATGAGTTCCTCGTGCCGTCGTCTCTGATCCACTAGAGCGACGTCTCCAGCTGAAGCTCAGAGCATCAGCTGGACGACGGCTAACAGCCCGTGTGTGTGTGAATATAAATGTGGGCTGATGTTCGTGTCCGAGGTCGCTTTGTTTCCTCCGTTTGCCGGTTAATGGCCGAAATCCTGCCGAGGCAGCAGAACGCGGCGCTGACGGATCGCTGGAACACCGCCGTTATTACACGCTAATATTGCAATTAGATGGGTGGCCAAGTTCCCCAAGTGGGGAGATAAATCGCTTCACAGTGTCAAAATGTACGAGGAGGCCGGCCTCTAATTACCCTGAGCGCACCTCTTCATCGTCGCCGCCCCCCCCCTCCCCTGCTGCCTGACCATCACCTCATGCTTTAATAGCGAAGCCTTACATGAAGGCCACAACCCCCCCACCACCACTTCCTCCACTGGTTTCTCTAACACCATTTTCAGCTTTGATGGCTTCTGTGAGGAGGCGAGTTCAGGGTGATGGAGAGCGACCTCTGACCTCTGAGACGACGGCCACGCTGAGCTCAGTTCCACTTTACATCTTCAACATCCTCGTTCAGAGCAGCAGGGACCACCAGAGTCTCAGCAGGGTTCAGGTTGGAGCTCCGCTGTGATGAAGGTCACAGGGAGGAGGGAACATCATCATCATCAGCTTAAAGAAGCAGAGAAAAACTCAACTATGCAGCTTTTTTACATCAGTTCCCAACATCCAATCAGGTTCATAGTCTGAACTGAGCTGGGCTGCGAGTCAGTGAAACAGGGAAGTAAAAACCTGGAGCGCCACAATGGAGCTGAGTCAGAACGTTGGTGTGTGTGGAGCAGCGTAGAAATCACACTTGGTCACGAAAATGGATTGGACATTGGTTTTTTTGTTATTATAAGTCGTCCCTCCACTTCTAGAGTACCGACGTTCATAGGCGCCTGATCAATTATTAATTAGGCACAGCCCCATTATTCAAAGCGGGGGTGAAAACTTGTGCTTTTGCTCAAACGTTTGGATTTTACGGTGAAACAATCTCTTGCACTTTTTCCTCCAACAGTTTTTTGCTCTTTACAGTTATTTGTGCTACTATTTACCAACTATCCTATAAAACCAACTCCAACTTGTTGTTGGCACCAGCTTGCATCAAGAACATCTTCTTGGCTTCATCCCAGCCATGGAGGAGCATTATTTTTCTTCTTTTCAGACACACATGAGACTTCTGATCACTTATTGATCTTCAACTGCTCCTGGTTGGACGTTACCATCAATTTAAGCTCTCTGATTGGTGGAAAATTTGACAGGAAGTGGCTTCATCATAATTTCCAGAGAGGTCTCTTAGCAACACAGTAGTGATAGTGATGAAATGTGATAAATAATGGCGTAACCATGGATCACTCATTGTAGATTGTTGTGGAGTGTGAACTTGACCAAACATTTAATTGTATCTGAAATGTATGAATTGTATTTGTACTTGTAAGGTTCAAAAGTTGAAGCGGTCTTGATCGTAATAACCAAAAGCTTGAGGTGTTTGCGTCATTAGTGTCAGGCTGAACTTCCTCCTTTTAGAAATAGCTTATACACTGAACACTGACTGCAGGATGAGGTTAAGATGCTGATGCAGAAACATAATACTGATTCTAGCATGTAAAGATGTGTTAGAGCAAAGGCCAGGTCTTTTGACATGACCTTTTTAGGAAAGCCCGGTTCCTGATCGGAGCCAAACCTGCGTAACAACAACGACAGGGCGGACAGGGAGGAGTAAACTAAGATAGAGTTAAAAAAAGTGCAGCAAACCCGGAGAAAAGACCTCTCTTCCTGCTTTTTGGATAGAGCATTAGATTATATTTTGATATTTTGGCAACCTTTCAGGTTATGACTTTTTAGCTTGTTGGAAAAGGCATCTAATAATCAAGCTTTAGGCTAAAAGGAGTAAATTTGTACATTTCTTTTTAGATTGTATTTACTTATACTTTGCTTTTGATTTTTAAATAAAGGAACTCAGAATTTACTGAGAAAAACCCCAATCCTCTTTGAAGGTCCCTGACTCATCTTTGTATAGAGTTATATTAAAGGGTGATTAGGGGCCTCCCGTCAGACGAACAGGATCAGATTCTTCCTCTCTGCGGAGATGGTGAGTGTTGCTCCACGTTTAAACTGAGACTGCTTCGGGCAGAGAACAGAAATTGGGAAAGGTGCATTCTTAGATTGAACGTCTACATGTGGTTGTGCTGTAAGACCTTGATTTTAGACCTCCTGTACTTAGTAGCAGATGTACTAAGGAACTGCTGTTTTAGGAAAGTAGGGGCTCCCCTGGACGGATAGGGGTTAGAGTGTAGGTCCTGAAAGTATCCGGCAGCACGACAGGATTTACCATATAGTCTCTGAATAAACACTTTTTTTTCTCACTGGATTGTAAACCTCCTGGATGGGATATAAATGCCTGGAAAACGTCCGTAAATCACCTAAAGGGTAAACTATCCATCAAGTACTAGCGAGCTCAGATGCACCAGCGATCTAGTGGAGTTTTTGGGTTAAATAGTTAAAAAGTGATCAGTGACAGAAACTGAATTACCCATCAGCCCCACATCCTGACGAAGATGACCACGTTGGAAGTGAGTTTGCTCTTCTTCTGCATCCTGAAACAATTCAGGCTGAAGTCTGGAAGCTGAAACACAAAGACTGGATGTTTTCTGAGGAGAGCAGTGACGTTATTTTAGCTGGATGTTCCCTGCTTTGAGGATTAATCATCATTTGAACAAAGAAACTCCTGCACAGCATCTTCGTCCCACAGTTACGATGCTTTATTGTCTCATGGGAGCTGGGATGCCAGGGAGGCTGCAGGAGGAGAGGAAGGTTTGATTTAAGGAGGCGATTCAGGAGGAAATAACAGGACTGTAGATAAAGTTCATCTGCAACAGTTTTTGTTGCTCTTTATCCTTTTATCATTGCGCAGGAGGATGATTTTCAAGGTTGTATTTTAGTTCATAGCAGTCAACACCGCAAACTCTGTCGATGGAAGGACTTTACTTATAGATGAGTGAAGGTGAATAAAGAACAACCCCTGGATACCAGTCCTCCAACCAACATCTTATTACAGAAAACATCATTCTGTTTGCCAGGATTTATAGTTTAGCTGAGAAATGTTATTATAAATTATGCATCAATTCAGAATCAAACTAAGAAACGACTGAAAGGTTAAATCCTGAAGTCCTGTGGTAAAATGGCAGAAAACACAACCCTTATTTTAATGTTCTACACCAATAAAAACACTCAGTCGTTCTGTTGCACTTCTGTTATCTCGTATTTATCCCGACTCTTCCACGCTTGAACCTAGTGGGTCGCACCAATAGTCCATCCTCACCATCGCCATAGTTACAGTCCAGTTTGAGTTGTAGTTTGAGTCCCATCATCCAGTTTTAGTCTTCTGTGCATTTAGTTTTGAGCTGTTTCAGGCAAGCAGCAGGGATCCTCAAATATTAGACCTACTAACCAGGAAGCGGGTCGAAGAAGACGAGGAGGAAGAGGAGGAAGAGGGGGAAGGGCAGCTTCATGGTCGGTTATGATGACAGCTGATAATATGATTTCATTCTTTGTTGTGTACAGTTCAGGTAAAATGTTCCTCATTGGGCGGACAGTAAATGTTGATGTGTGTTGGAGTCTCATGTCCGTGTATGTCTCTGTGTGTGTGTGTGTGTGGAGGGGGGGGGGGGGGTCGTATATGCCCCTGTGGACCCTTCCCAGCAATCGGAGCATATTGATCAGGCGAGTGCAGCCCATCGGAGCCGGCCAGATTAAGAGTATAGATTTACAATAAAAGCAGGACATTACTGAGGAGGTAAGATGGAGGAGGAGGAAGAGGAGCCCTGGAGGGGAGGAAGGCCTGAAGGTTGCTGCAGGGGGTTCTGGGCTGTGAAGGGTCAGGGTCAGTCTGGATTTCAAGTTTATGTTGCTTATTGAAAGGAATTGATAGACCAACGACATGTTAACGACATTGTAGAGTTGATGTTTTGTAGCATTGCATCATGGCTAATATGGGATCACATTGAGTCTGTTTACATGACCATCAAAATCTGATAACTGAGAGTAATCAGATAATTGTAATCACTCAATGGACACGTAAACATCCATTTCTGAAATTGGATATTTGAAAAACCTGGTCTATGTTTTCTAGTCCATAATCATATTTCACGTACGTCCTAGTGACATAACTTCCTTAGCGTTAGCTGCTGATGTGGGAGCTAATAAAGCTGCAAAATAGAAAAAATGTTGTTTACACTCTGACTTTTTCTGTTCCACTCACATTAGGACGGCGTTACTTCCATCTTTTCAACGGAAGATGCTGAAAAGATGGAGGCGATGCAGTTTTTTGGACATGTAGAATACCTCAATGAGTGAGATATAAGGGTCTACATGCACGAAGACATTGGATTGTTGGGATAAAAATCTAGGTGTGTTAATCCCATTTCTCATAATCAGATTATGCTGTTTACATGATCACTTGAATGATCTGACAACTCCAGAAATCCGATCATTATTAGACATGTTGTGCATGTTAGCAAACTCAATGAGTGCAGACTAACAAACACCATCTTGTGAACTTTCAGGACACTTCGGGTTCTGTCCAGCTTCATGGAGCGACCTGTCCTGGTGCATCATGGGACATGTAGGCCCTAACCAGGAGCTGTGATTTCTGTTTCTCTGAATGTCCAGAGTTCTATCTGCTGTTTGCTTGTGGACTATAGAGAAAAAACAGTTTCTCCTTCAACAAATCCCTGATATCCTGGAGATCTGTTGATATTTAAATCCTGATCCTGACAGCACTTCTCTCTTCAGGAAAGTTGAGTGATTGGAATAAAACAGACTCGGGGTGTAACTGGAGGAGTGATTTCTCCACGGAGCGGTGACGTGGATGCGGACTGAGTCTGTGTGTTTGCGGTCAACGGTGATGTGTTAAATATAGATGGCGGTCGGACGCGGCAGCAGGTGGCCTGATGTTCCAACTGAATTATTCACACACATACACAGCTGTTTCCATCACTTCAGAGGACGCCGATGCAGGTGGAACTACTTCCTGGATGGAAACAGACTTCGTGCCGAAGTTCAGCATCAAACTCTGTGGTTTGTGTTTGTGGTCTCCTTCATGTGACCGTGTGAGCTTAGCATCAGCAATGGCTTCGAGATCCTCGTTCTCCTCAGATCACACACGTGTTTCTCATGTTAAAGAGAAGTCGTGCTCTGCAAACGGCTGCTGTCCACATTTATTTATATAAAATTAAAGAATATTTCTGTTTTCTAACAGAAGCATCTTTCACACATCCTTGTGATGATTTTTGCTCGATGGATGCAACATTTTACAAACTACCAACCCTCTGATTGGTGGATGTCCAAATGTCTGAACATGTTGAAACTCCTGGTGGTTCCTTCAGATTAGTTTCTATCCTCCACCGCAGCTAACATGTGTTTAATGTACAAACCTGCATCACTACGTCTCATGTATAAGGAACAATTACACCTCCAGAGATTACAGCTCCGCAAATTCAGATTTTCCCTAAAATTTCTCTGAAATGAAACAAACTTTGAGGTGATCAAAGTCTGATTGGGGCCCCTGGTTGGTGTCCCTCTAAATGTTTTAGTTGGTTTTAGTAAAATATCTGAAGCACAAAGAGGTGAATTATTTAGATTTAGACAGCAGAGACTTTCTATGGACCTTTTTGGAAAGTCTGAAGAGTTTTATGGATGATCCGGGTTAAATTTTTTCACTCCGATTCATGAAGCAGACGTGGTCTCATACTCTGAAGTCTCAACTCTGATCTCTTGTTGTTGCCATGGTAATTTTACTCAAATATGTTTTGGGTTTGGACAGAAGCAAAGGCCAGAGGTCGGGCGCAAGTCCCGTTTTTAGAGCTGTGTTTACTTGACGAGCTCGGGAAGAGCAGCTGGAATGACGAGTGGATTTCCGTTTCCAGAAGCTTCTCTGCAGCTTCACTGGTTTGTTTACACCCACAGAGGAGCTGAGACTCAGTCTGAACCTCAGGGGACAGCTGAGGCGAGGGGGGCTGTCCCACAGTGCCCCACAGAACCCCCACCATCAGTACCACCTCCACCTGTCTGGCAGTCTCCATTAAGTTCCTGGTGTGGCTGGGGCCCGCAGGGGGCCCTCAGGGCTCGCTCAGGTTTGATGTGATCCAGGGAGAAGTGTTCAGTGGCCCGGGGTGTCCACATCCATCTACCACAGGGGAGTGTTGAGGGGGGAGGGGGGTTACATTGGACTGAAATCCTCCCATAAAACATGATGTGTGAATGAAGAAGCTGCCGGACAAAGATGAAGGAACTCTGCTTCATCAGAGATCGTCCGAATTCCTGCTGTCAATAAATTCAACAAGTCAAATGGACATGTAAAGTAAACCAGTTCCTCAAACAGAACCAGAACCAGAACTCCAGGTCAGAATATTTGCATTTGATGTCAGATTTTTGGAGCTTTTCGTGTTTTTTGCTCCTGGTTTTTGTTTGTTTGCCTGTAACAAGAAAATTTACATTAAACAAGAAGAAAAGAAATGCAGCATGGATAAACAAACATGGGCGTAGAGTTGGGTAGGGACGGTAATAATAATTTATATTGCTCTTTTCTGCTGACGGCACTCAATGCGTTACAGTGAATCTATTATTCATTCACTCCACATTCATACTTGGTGATGGTAAGCTACATGTGTAGCCACGGCTGCCCTGCAGACTGATGGAAACGTGGCAGGCAATGTGCGCCAACGGCCTCTCTGACCACTGTCCTGCGGGAATCAGGAATCAAACTGCCAACCTTCCAGTTATTGGACAACCTGCTCTACCACCTGAGCCACTGCCAGCACTTCTGGGTAGTGCTAGCGAGTGCTAGCTTGTGCCAAGAGTTGCGCTAGCGGTGGTTGTGAACACCAGGAGTTATTTTAGAGTGAGTCAAAGTAAAAGATAAAGGCACAAAGAAATGATTTCCTTTACTTCTAATGAGTCAAAAATAATGATGATGATAGAATTCACTTATAAAGATCTTGTTTCTTTAGCATGAATCAATGTGTTATTTCGTCAGGTGGGAGAATTAAAGCTGCCAGGCAGCTCAGGGAGAGGAGGAGATGATGAGGAAGGTGAAGAGGAAGGTGAGCTTTGAGAGTGAGAGTTGTGACTTGGTGTATATAATTATCATTATGGAAATTTAAGTCATAATATGGCATACCAGACCTTCACATGATATTGTGAAGATCTTTTTTTTTTGATAATTATGATTTTAACATGTTTTTTAATTATTAAAATGATGATAATAATGATGTAAAAACAAAAACCATCTAATATTCCAAATTATTTACAATTAAAATGACTCAAAATTATCATATATACATTTTCTTTTTCCCAGACTGTCACAACTATAAGGATGATGATGCACTGTGTAACAGTGGTTTGTCACTGTTTGCAATTATATCTTTTATTAAACACATTTTCCTTCCAAGTTTCATTGAGCTGATGAATTTAAGTGGTGGGTTTTTTCATCCCTGAATAGAACATTTTACATTACAAATTTCTGCTTCAGATTTCCTGTCCTCCCTTTATGCATTGCAAATAAATGCAGAGGAAAGAACTGCTTCCATAAGGGTCTGGGGTGAGTGTTACATGTACCAATTTATTTTGAGAGGCAGAACCAGCATCCTCGGTAAACACAATGTTTAACCCTTATGTCTAGCTGGCATGTTTGTTCTTTTTCTCAACTTTTTTTTAAAATTTGGTGATAATCTGGCTGTGTTGCAGCTTGTGGCATGAATAACTATTCTTTTTAGTCCTTTTTTCTCACACGCATCTTTTATACTCATTTTGCACCATCTGGTGACCTTCGGACCAAAAATGTACAAACACCAAAAAACATCTTATAAAATCATCAAAACATCAATATTCTGTTCAGCTTTTTTATTTTATTTTTTATCAATCACTTAATCAACTTCATACCTGCTCATGGTTAAATACTTTTAACCCTTTAAATGCCAGTAAAGGGTTATCATATGGAAAATAAATATTTCTTTTGTAATATATAATACAATAAATCAAATAATCAAACTAACATTTATATGGTTAAGAACCTAAAAACGATTAAATGTGTGGTTCTAAGAAGGTCTGAAGTTGTTTAAGTGGTTTATGAAAAAAAAAGCTTTAAAGAATCTTTCGGTTTGATGACTTTTTAGTGTTTTTTGTTCCTTTTTGGCCACAAAGGTCACCAGTGGGCAATAAATTTGAGGAGGACACAACAGTTAAAACCGGACTGAAGACGTACGTCTACATCACAATGGGTTTTGTGGAGAAATGATCTCCCTGATCTGTGGTGCTGTGATCTGTTGGACATCGATTCCCCCGTTAGAGTCCTGGTCCACATCAGATGGGTCTGCTTAGACCATCAGTGAGTCATCAGCCGGTTCCCACTTCCTGCTGACTCCTAATTGGATTGACTGTGATTACATCACCGCCTGCTGGTTTGTTAGCCGCCTCAGCGTCCACGTCCAGCGGCGCTCAGCTTGAAGAACCCTACACCCCGCCACTCCCCACCCACACAGCAGGGCGGGGCGCGCACCAGGGGATCATGGGAACTTTTGGAGCCCTCCTTACCCTTCCTTCCCCTCACCAAATCCTCCTCCCAGCATGCACCTCACCCCCTCAAGGCAAATCACCTTGTTAATGTTCGCATACACACTTAGGATGCTCACAGCTGTATGCAAGGATTAAAACACACACATACACGCACGTGCACGGGCCTGATGTCAGAGACCCCGCCCCCTCCCAGGTGATCAGTGTGAGAGAAAAGATATCGATCTACATTCACTGATCCTCATGTGGATCATCAACATCAGCACCGACTCCAGCTCTCACAGTTCCGAGGTTCCAGGCTGCTGAGACATTTCCATCTCTTCTTCTTCTCTGGTTTTTTAACCTGCAGACTAACAGCCGGTATCTTTTCCAGATCATAACGGCCTTTTCTGATTCTGTTGTGGCGACCTGATCGCAAACCCCTTCTGGTCCAGCTTCAACCGGGTTCTTGGTCCAGTTCAGAGCTGTCATGTGTGACACAAAGGACCAAAAAAAACTAGAACTGGGTCGAGTCTGGTAGATTTGTGGCCAAGTCTCGGCACTGAGACTCAACCAGAGTCAACAAAATCATTCAGAGCTGGATGAAGACTGAAGAGCCAGCTGGCTGGTTTCAGGGTTCAGAGGGTTAAACCAATCAGACTGGACCCGATCAGGGGCAGACTTGGCCCACTGTGATCCAGGTATTTCTTCCTCACACCCACCAGGTGTGCTACCTGTCTGTCTGCGGGTGGCTCTGTTTGTTTTCTAACACGATCTCTGTGAAGTCAGACTGGTTCTGATTCTGGTTTGGATTCTGATTCTGTCTAAGCGCCGTCAGCGTTCAGACATCTCCCCCCTCTCTCTCTCTGTACCAGTCTTTTTCAGGCTCACTCGCCCCCCTCCCTCCTGTTAATCACTTGAGTGTTTTTCCCAATTAAGAATGCACTGATAACCTTCCATCACACACACACACACACACATTCAGAGTTGTTTAATCAGGAATATGAGTGCGGTGTGGCTAATTAAGGACGACCAGCAGATGTGGGGGTGGGAGTGTGTGTGTGTGTGTGTGTGT
>JAOXYM010000007.1:2931130-2943893 GCA_028567055.1 Leptatherina wallacei | reverse complement strand
ATGTTAAGAATTGATTGAAAGTAAGTTTAAGGGAGAATGGATAACCAAATATACCAGGTGATGACTCCTTTAAGTAAATGCTGAAACAGGTTTCTAACAGAATGTTAATTTGGTGCTAATATGACTAAAGAAATTAATTACTTATTAAACAGACTGCTAATAAAAGCTGACCTACTGTTAATTTGTTGTTTTTTATCAAACAGATGGCTAGTTTGATGCTAAAATGTTTGAAAAGTAAGTAAATGCTGAGACATATTGCTAACAGTTGCTAGCTTGGAGCTAATATGGCTACATTTTTTTAATAAATGCTGACTTAGTTATTGATTAAACAGGCTGCTAATGAATATAAACACTTACATGGTTTGAAAAGTAAGTAAATGCTGAAACAGATGCTAATTTAGTGCTAATATGACAAAAATGAACCAGAATGCTAATAAAAGCTAACTTGGTGTTAACTTGGTTATTCATCCCACCGATTAAATGTAAATTCTAACATGTTTGAAAAGTAAGTAAATCTTGAAACAAAACGCTAATTAATGCTAACTTAGTGCTAACTTTGTTATTCATGAAACAATTGCTAGTAAATGCTAAAGTTATCCTGTTTAAAAAGGAAATAGGCCTAAATGTTAAAACAGAGTTGCATAGACTCCTTTTTAAATTTTTAAAGAAACATTTCTGCGTTTTCCTCTCAGATGATTGGATGCTGAATTCCTCACTTATTTACTTACAGCCAACAGAAAAAATATGAAAAGATGGATGTTGACATCGAGGTGTTTCTCTCTCTGCTGGTTGGGGAAAATACATTCAGATACCATAAATAAGTAAATAGATAAGTAAATAAATTAGAGGATGGCAGTGTGATATGAATTCAGATTTAAATCTGTAACTGAACAGAGGTCAGGTTTGGTGGCAGAATTTAGACTGAGGTTTACAGAACAAGTACATTCTCTGGATTGTGGACAATAAATAAGGGTCAATAGCAGATGTTTTAATACAATACATGACCAGTGTGGGCTGTTCTATTTCTGTCTTGTTATGGATAATCAATAGTATCACCTCCTGATTCCACCTTCACTACGAGCAGAGGCTGTGGAAGATGCAAACACTGGCTCCACACTTTAAAGATTTTTATCCATTTCTCTTATAGGTAGACCTTTGGTGGCATCAAATTAGTAATTCCTCTGCTGTAACTGTCCCCTGTGCTGCTCCTCAGGAGTAGATCTGTTATCTTTTGTTTAGGAGCTTGATGACAGAACAGAAGCTCCACATCCTCCCTGAAAGCAACCTTTCAGAAAACAAAGAGGATTTGGGAGCCCACAGGACGAGCCCGTTCTGCCCTCGTTTCTTTCTCTGAAAGCCCGCCTCGGCCGGCCGAGTGCGGCCCAAGGTCAGGCCAGATGGTGCGGCTGGCTTCACCTTGCTGCTGACCGCTGGTCCCAGCGCAGCAGACTGGAGCCGCCGCCAAACAGATGGAGAATAGCGGTGAGCTTTAAAACCCTGAAACGTGCAGAGATTCAGCAGATGAAAACACCCCCCTTAAAAAGAAAAAAGAAAAATCCACTCTTCTATGAGCTGTTTGTGCCAATTAGGTGAATGTGTCTTAACTCGCTCTTTTGGATGTGAGTGTGTTTAATTTGGCCGCTCGGTCCGACGTGCGTTCAGTGTCGACTTCAAAGCTGAGTAAATTACATTCACTTTGTAAGGCTTGCATCATTATTCCTACTCTTTATCAGCAGCCAATCAGCAGTGTGTCTCTGTGTTTACACTCTCCATACCCCCCATATAAACTGTATCATTGATATTATTATTACTTACAGTGGACCAAAGTTTTCCACATTTCTTTTCTGTCCACATAATTCCATAAACTCTACACTCTACAGCCCGTCATCAATACATTTTATTTATTTTTATTTTCAGTGATAAACTGTGAAAAATGACTTCATGGTTCCAACTGGAAGCAGGAATTTTAACCAAATTTCTTTTGGACCAGTTTTATTAAAAGTGTTATGTTCAAACATGTAAATGTTCATACAGGAGATTTTACTTTGACTTTTATGGAAATTTAAATTCAATTTATGACATATTTGTTTAAAGATAAATTGGAATATCGTTGATAAAGTTTAAGTTTTGTTTTTTGTTGTTTTTCTACACGGTAAAACATTTAAATAAATCTACATTTATGTCTTTAATAAAGCTTATTTCCAACCCACTTGCATCACATTTCTTATAAACTGAAGTGAAACAGCAAATCAGATTTATTTGTTTATTTATTTGAAAGGAGCATTGCAGATTAAGGAACATAAGTAGACAATGTAAATTATAAATATCCACAGAGTTAGCATAGCAGCTAATTTGCATCTGTTGTGTCTTGACAGGTCACACACAACTGCAACAATACGTATAACACAAGGTACAGACAAATATATAGGAAAGTGTAAACCGGTCATAATAAATTTTGTATTAAGTGCATAATTCAAAGTACAATAGTTAAAGTGCATATTTCAAGTGCATGTGGTCAGAGTGTAGTTTTAACTACCATTCACTCATACTGGATAAATATACAAAGAAAGAGATAAATGAATTGTTTTATACAGTCAAATAAACAGAGAATTTAAACATAAATGTTAGTATTTTAATGTTACTTTAGATAAAGCTTTTTCCTTTCTTTCTTTTGTTGTTTATACTGGCAGTGACAGACTTCGATTAATGAATGAAAGAAGTAAATGAAGTAACAACTGAGGGACCGTTCAGATGTTTAGTGTTGATAAAGTTTTCATGATTTGAATTAAAACCTCTCCACAGCTGAAACTCCCGGCTGACTTTCCTCTTGTTTAGGGATTCAGTGTTGGTAATTAGTGAGTGTCTGAAGTTTCCTGGACCTGTTTATGTGACACTCAGCAACATTTTATCCCTCTTCACTTTCTGAGTCGAGGCAGCAGCTGGAAAGGTTAAAGTGGCATGAAGAGATATTGAAACGAAATGGTTGGAAGGCAAGCCCCAGGCATTTATTCAAATGGCCAAGTTTTTTTTCTTTTCCCTTAATTTTGGTTCAAAAAAGCTGGATGTTCAGCCATCAGCAGTCAGACACCTAATTAAATACCTCAGCAGCTGTACGAGCTGCGTGAAGCCTGTTTGGAATAGTAATGTGTGTAAAGAGAAACATTTGTCAGGTTTATAAGTGAGAGGTAAATCTGTGCTGCCGCCTCTGACATCTGATCACATAAACTAAAGGAAGATGCTTGTCTTTAAACTCATCACATCAGCACCATTACTGACTGAAGGGAAACCAGGATTACAGGTGATGTGATAGGAGAAACTATACTGGTGCTCGTACTCTGTATTAATAGTTATAGCAGGTGTAAACACACATTCACAAGTTGTCAACAGTTATTGGTAAAGCAGCTGTACGAGTATAAATGCTGACAAGTTAACATATTTTAATGTAAACTATCAAATGCTAAACTTGCATGCAAAGGAGATTATTTAACGTTTCTTAACTGGGATGTTAAGAAAACAAAAGAACAAACTTCAATCGCCAAACCATAAAACTAGGTGAAATAAAGTGAAAACTTGATGTATATAAACGTTGGCTCCAAACTCTTTTTGCAGTTTCAGTCACCACTTACTGCTGACTTCCGAGGTTAAACAATTTTTTGATTTGGATGATAAATTAGGCTGCAAAAAATGCTAAGTTGGTGCCAACATGGTCTAAAAGTGAGCTAATCATGTTCACAAACAAATGCTTACATAGCACTAACATGGTCTGAAAAGTAAGTGAATAGCTAACAGGTGCTACTTGGTGCTACTATGACCAAAAAGATGAGTTCATCATTAAACAGAAAGTTCATAAAAACTAACTCAGATTCAGATTCCTTTATTGTCCCTAAAGGGAAATTGGTTCTGCAGCCAGAGCACAAACATACGCAGGACAACACAATAAAAACAAACAAACAAAAAAAAAACATCACAATAATCAACAGCAAAATCAAAACCAATAGCTCATGTCAACATGGAGATTCTCATAATACAAAAATACAGTAAATAGAATGAAATGAACAGCAGCTACTCAACACTAACCTGGCTAGCTATTCATTTAACAGATTTCTACTAAATATTAACACTAACATGTTGTAAAAAAAAAAAAGCGTAATTGCTGGAACAGACTGCTAACAATACGTTTTCAAATTTAGGGGTCGGGTGCAATGTGAGTTGGGCGGCAGCTGAAGGCGGGGACCCTGGCAGTCTGATCCTCGACTGCAGAAGCTAGCTCTAGGGATGTGGAACGTCACCTTTCTGGTGGGGAAGGAGCCTGAGTTGGTGCGCGAGGTTGACCAGTTCCGGCTAGATATAGTTGGACGGCTTGGGCTCTGTACCAGTGTCCTCGAGAGGGGGCTGGACCCTCTTCCACTCTGGAGTTGCTCCCGGTGAAAAGCGCCAAGCAGGGGTGGGCATACTCATTGCTTCCCGGATTGGCACGTGTGTGTTAGGGTTTACCCCGGTAGGCGAGAGGGTAGCCTCCCTGCGCCTTCGGGTGAGGGGGTGGGTCATGACTGTTGTTTGTGCCTATGCACCGAACAGCAGTTCAGAGTACCGGCCATTTTTGGAGTCGTTGGAGGGGGTGCTGGAGGCCGCTCCTTCCGGGGACTCCCTCATTCTGCTGGGGGACTTCAGTGCTCACTAGGGCAACGACAGTGGGACCTGGAGGGGCGTGATTAGGAGGAGCAGCCCCCGATCGGAGGGCTTTTACTTGGTGCTGTCATAACATGAAATGTGAAAACTTTCAGGAAAAAAGTTATAGAATAAATCCCCATTTTCCAATCCTAAATAACTTCGGAGTATGATTTGAAATAAAACATGAAAACTAATTGAAACAGCAGGCAGAATGGTGTTAGCTATCAATCCAAGCTTTATTTCTAAAGCACTTTTCATACAGATGAATGCAGCACTAAGTTCTTTACAAAATTAAAATCAGACATTCTGTCTAACAACTCTTTGAAATTATTGTCTCAATTTTCTTGAAGTGTTTCTGTAGAAGGATGGCATCAGCAAAGGAGGCGTGGATGACACTTTGCAAATATTATGCAGTAAAATGAATCTGACACAGAGGGTTCGCTTTTCCGGTTTGCTCTAAATAACCTGCAGTTACTTCTTGTTAAAGGTCAAACCGGCTCTAAGTGATGGTTTCTTTCAGCCCTTCAGTCTTATTTATAAAAAACAGCTTTCTCTCCAGTTTTATGATTCATTCGACGATTTCAGCCCATGCCTGCCTGAGCTGTAAATTCTTAACATGTACAACATGATTTAATTATTTCCCTACAGTAAAACCAAACATACACACTAACGATTTCCATTAATATTTTAGATCGGTAAAACGTGTTTTCTTCCTGTTTCTTTTGTTGGTTTCTTTGTCATTTTAGGCAGATGCAGTCATTATCAGGCTCGTCAAAGTCTTTTTTCCTCTTTTTGTAAATTTTTTTTCTGCAGCTGTTTTGCATCTCATTGTAGTTATTTTCCATGAATTAAGTCAGATCTTTATGCACTTGTTTTATGTTTTCAGCAGTTGTTTTTTTATAGGCTGCGACCACATGACTGATATTTTAATTTCTTTTTGTGAGTGTACGGTGTGTTTGACGTGTGCTTGTCTGTGGAGGCATCACAACTGTGCCAGATAGTCATTATGCTTTACAGGTGTGTAGTTCACATCTAACTGAAGGTCGAGTTTGAAGACGGGGCTGGTCTGAGATCTCTCTGATGGCCCAGCTGGTGTGATCCGATCACTAAGTGGTCTACAGTGCTGGTCTTACCAGATGTTGGGTGTCCCTTTGAGGTTTTGTTCTTATTTCCCATCACTTTGCTGTTGTTGTGCATTTTTCGTCTGTTCTGGTTTTTTTGGGAGCTTTTTTTAAATTTTTGATTCTTTTAAGAATTAATTAACTTATATAATTGATTTCCAGCCTTAGCCCTGTGGCCTCTTGGGCCCCTGGACCTGTGCCCCTCAGGCCTGTTCAGTAATTCTTCCATGGCTGCTGATAAACTTTGAGGGTGTTACTTTGCTTGTTTGCAGCTCCGCTTAATGAGAGCAAACTGGAAGAGGTGGTTGGGGGTTTTCGGGTCAGAAGGAAGTCTGCAGGTCATGAACTCATCGAGCCGTTACGTCTGGAAACGCCGTCAGTCTGTTTTCCCTGCAGGTCGGCCTCGGTTCAGCTCCTCACATCCCTCCTCCTTGTTGTGAGAGTTTGTGTTGTTTTGATAATGTGCTCTTTGATATTCAGAGGTCTGACCTTGATTTTCTGAGGCTTTAACAAAAGCTCCGCTGCTAAATTCATCTGCCTCACATCGGCCGCCGACATGCCTTTGAGCCAAGATATATTTGACGGAGTTCATGTCAATCCTCATGTGTCTGAAATGTCAAACTTTTCAGGAAAGAAATGAGTCCAGTTTTTAGGTTTTTACCTTCAGGCGGTTTAAGTTGATCTGCTGGGTTTTAAGAGGATTTCATCAGGCTCGAAGCTGAAGGATCTTCAGCATCCTGAGAGAATAAAGAAATCCTTCAGTTCAGCATGAAAAACCTGCAACCCGGCTGCTATGAGGATTTCTCATGACAGCAGTAAAATCACAGCTTCTGCAGGACTTAAACAGATACCTGGAATTATAATGTATAAGGGCTAAAAACAAAATAAATAAATTGTGGGACATGAAATCCAACTATGTGTTTAACATTTCAGTTTGTAATGAAAACTTTTAGTTCTCAGTGAAAGCAGATTAGAGTTGGAACAACATGGCGGTGTGTTTTAAGGACTACAGTATTTACTGGAAATGTGTAGTAATTGACCTCCAACGTAAAACGACGTTAAGCAGAGCTGAATGTGACGACTTCAGCCGTTGACCTTCACAGTAAACTCTTTTGACAATTGTGATCTGGAAAAAAACTCTGGAAAAAAATGCTTTTTCTTTCAAAGTCACGACTAAAAGAGAGGAAGAAAAGTGGCTAAACATGTGGTTTAATGTGGCTGATGTTCACTTTTCTGTCAGGTTAGCAAAGTTGATCATTTCAGTTGTAAAAATCAACATTATCTGGGCAAAGTAAAATGAATGAACATGCACTCTGACAGCTGTGGATAACTCGACTGCCTCATCTTTAAACTGCTAACATTTCAGCTGAATTAAGCTAACATTAACATAACAGTGTTTTGCCCCTGGAACTCCCTGGAAGAACCTTGAAGGTGGCCTGGTGTTGGCTGGAATCCAGTTTAATAAGCCCTAATTATCTCGGCATATTTAACAGGACAAAGTGCAGGTAAATGTTTAAATCTGCAGAGTGATTTTTTTTTTTTTAATTAGTCGTGCAGACGTCTCGGTGTGCTGCCCAGAGGGAGACGACTGTTTCCAGATTCTTCCAGGTTCTTTCCAGGCTCCTCCAGGCTGTTTCCAGGCTGTTTCCAGGCTCCTCCAGGCTGTTTCCAGGCTGTTTCCAGGCTGTTTCCAGGCTGTTTCCAGGCTTCTCCAGGTTGTTTCCAGACACCCTGACTGTTAAGGTCGTCTCTTGGTGTTTGTCTGGTGGCAGCTGTTAGCCTGATGCTCCCTCTGACTCACAATATGCTGCCAAGCTGTCCACATGCAGTCTACTCTGCATCACTACAACTCCCATGATCCCCTGGGGCTGCAGGTCTTCTGGGTGGTGGGGCAGGCTGTGTTTACTGGTTGGAAGAATGTATAACTTTTCTTTGTGGGCTGGAACAGAAAAGCTGAATCTTCAGTTTGTGTAATGAAATGAAATGAAAAATACTTTGTTTATCCCTCTTACAGGGAAATTATTGTTGTAGCAGTTTTTTTTTCCGTGTTTCAGGCGTCTGGTTTGCTGTCGGTCTGAGGAAACCTGCAGGATCTCTGGGGATGTATGGGGTCTTTTTGTCTTTAGTTGCTGAGCAGATTTATGAGCATTTATTTGATTTTTGTTTATTTTTTTGTCATTTTGAATATCAGAGCAGATCTTGAAGTTTAAAAGCCTCTTCAGACATGAGCTGCAGGTATTTTATAAAATCCCATCTGAAAATTGGAAAATCTATTTTCATCTTTTCTTCAGTTGACATTTAATCTTTTTTTTAAATCTCTATTTATGACAAATTTAGTTCTTTATTAAATTTTTCTTTTCATTTGAAGTTTAATTCTGTTCTATTTTTTAATCAATATTTAGTTGTTAGATTTTTTTGTATAAATTTGGACTTTTTAATGTGTATTTTTAAAAACTTTTGATAATCATTATTTTAGTTTTTTAATCAATAATATTTATTCTGTTGCGCAGAAAAAATATTTCTAATCTTTATTGGGTAGCTTTTATATACAGTATATATATATATATGTATATATATATATATATATAAATAAAACTTTTTTAAATATAGTTGTCACATATTTTTAAGTATTCTTTACAGGAACATTTTCATTAAATGGTAAAATATTTTTTGTATTCTTTTTTCATGACTTATTTTTCACATTTGATTTTTAAACATTCAGTGCTATTTTTTCTATTCTGCTCTCATGCACACTATTGTACACTTGCTTTAGTGGTACAAACTTAAATGAGCAGAATCTATGAAGCTCTAACAGAAAGCTCATCCAGGAGCATCATGGGAAATGTAGGCTCCAGTGTTCTGTGAAATTCTGATTTCTGTTTTGAATTTAATGCAGTAGCAGTAGTTTATGAGTGTGATGTCTAACACACACACACACACACACACACACACACACACACACACACACACACACACACACACACACACACACACACACACACCATGGCTGCATCACATAAATGATTTTTTGATCTCAGGCTACACCTCAGCTGTATTTAGGCTTCGTTGTCATGACGATGAGCAAGTTTTCTGTGGAAGCGCATATACTGGTTGACCTGAGAAATGATCCTGAAGACGAGTGTAAACTGTATGATTTAAGGTGAATAATGTTTTTTATGAGGCTGCTTTTAGGTTCAGGTTTCTGGTGGCTACATTTTCTGAAGGATGAAAACACAACGCTTAGTGTGACAGATGTTATTCTGGTCTGATCTGATCTAAGATGCGTTGCCCTCTGCTTTACTCTCTGACTCTCGCAAGCATATGAAATAATTATGGGATGTTCTGTTGAACTGTGTGCTCCGGGAGCGCAGCATATTTAAACATTCACACACTCAGATACACTCGTCTCACCTCCAGCAAGCAGGAAACAACAGAACGCAAACAGGAAGAATCTTCAACACGTTCATGTTCAAACATCTCCGCTGTCAGATCCAACATGGCGGCCGACGCTTTATTCAGGTTCCTGAAACCTTGCTGTTTTGAACAAAGATAACAGATGTGGAAAGACTGGTTCTTGCCCATGATCCAGCAGCTTGGTGTGCACAGCTCTCTGAAGGTCTGGACTGTGACTGGATCATGTCAACACCTTGATTTTTTCTTTTTCAGTCATTCTGTTGTAGGTCTGCTGCTGTGTTTGGGAGCATGTTTGACTCTACAATACTTTGGTATCCAGAGGAGTTTACGGTCCACTCAATGACTGCAAGGTGTCCAGGTCCAGATCATCATCCTTCCACCACCATGCAGACAGCTGCTATGAGGTGTTTGTGCTGACATGCTGTGGTTATATTTTTCTACTACTTTGGTCTGGTCTGTCTAATGGACATTGTTCTAGAAGTCTTGCAGTTTGTTCAGATGCAGCTTTGCAAACATAAGCCGTGCTGCCATGTTCTATTTAGAGAGAGGAGACTTTTTCTTGCAACCCTTCCTTACAAGCTGTACTGGTTCAGTCTTTTTCTAACTGGACTGTCATGAACTCTAACATTTAACACGCTAACTGAGGCCTGGAGAGTCTGAGATGTAGCTGTTTGGGTTTCTTCGAGTCTTTTTGGTACATCCACTACTGGGGGGATTGGCAGCTGTCTTGAATGTTTTCCACTTGGGAATTCTTTAAGATCATTGCTGATGTCTTTCCTCCTTGGCATCAAGTTAACACACCTGAATTCTGAACGCTAGTCGGCATTGTTTGGTATGATTGACCCATCTGTCATTTCTGGGAGTTTTGATATCGTTAGCAGCATTAATGACGAAAACGTAGATTTTTCTCTTAACTTTCTTATCCCATTCAGACCTCCACACAGCAGGGCGCGCTGCAGCCGGACTTTAACGTCACATGTTTTTTTACTTTTTCTTTGATGGATTTTGTTGTCACGTTATTTTCAGCCGCAGTAAACTTCCCTTCTACTCACAGAGAAAGAAAAGGAGCCGTCCCGTCATTAAGATCAAGACTGCGATTGATTCGGATCAATCAGCTTCACATATTCAACTCGACGTCCTCTCTTGGCGGTCTTTTTATTCTCTGGGATGAAAACGAGACGATCTGCGGCGCCTGTGGATGAAAAACTGCAGCTCTCAATATTTCAAATGGAACAAATGAATTGCACGAAGCTCTTTTAGCAGAATAAACTACTTTTGCGCGTCAAGACAAAGTCTGGGGAATAAGGGACCGAGGACCTAATGTGTTGTGACAATAGACTGTGTGTGTGTGGGTGTGTGTGTGTGTGTGTGTGTGTGTGTGTGTGTGTGTGTGTGTGTGTGTGAAATAGAGGCAGATCTGTTCCAGAGACTGTTTTAGTGCCTCATCAAATATTTAGTTTGATTGTACATGGTCCTGTAATTGCCATCTTGGCTTGTGAATTATTGATGATGTGTAGCAGAGCCAAGGAGGCCCTCACACACACTCACACACACACACTCACACACACACACACACACACACACACACACACACACACACACACACTGGTGCTGAGGCCGGTGAATCATCATGTGATGGTGATGCTCTTGTTTCATATCCTAATTAGCTGCTGAGGAGCATCATCTGAGCTCCTCAGTAATTATTTCAACAACATGGCAGAGTCAATATTAGACTTTACTCAACCTCCTAATGAGGCCACCCTCCTCCTCCTCCTTCTTCTCCTTCTGATGTTTTTGTAGCGCTAACTGTGAGCTTGTTTTTCTTTTTTCCTGCCCTCGCTGTTGTCTCTCTGCTGTAGATCCTCCTCGGTTCGTTTGTTTGCTGCTAACAGATGAGATGTGACGGCGAGGCGGTTAGCGGGTTAACCAGGACGGATCGTTTGTGAGAGTGGTGGCGGCCTCGGCTCGCCACGCTGCCTTTGTGCTTCGTTTCAGTTTTGTCACCTGTGAGATGAGTCGGTGGTGCCGATGATGGCGGCGTGCTGGTCCGGGCTCGCCGGGCGGTCAGGTGGTAAACGTGGGGTGGCTCCTCACGCGGGGAGAGGATCACACTGTGAGGGCGAGCGGCAGCAGATCAGCAACACGGCAGCTTTTAAAAATACTCCTGCTGAAATATTGATTTTTTTTCTGCTGCTTTTTCTTTCTTGCCTAACATAATAAGTGAGAGACTCCGGGGAGTGCGCATGTGTGTGCACATGTGTGTATATACGTGTGTGTGTGTTCATCAGGGTCTTGTAATCTGAGCCCCTTGTAATTGCTTCCCATAGTGCACTGGGTGTGGTTGGGTTGACATCATGGAGAGTGGCCGGTGAAAATGCTGAAGTCAGACCAATGTGTGCGCACCCCCTCCACCCCCCCAAGCTAAATTAGCTCTAAAGCTGCTCCACTGGAACAATTACAGCCGCCGCCGTCATGTATCTGCTTTTCACAATGAAGTCGTCTGCAGCTCGGCTGGAAGCCTCTTAGCTCCCGTTCATTCAAACATGCAGGATTACTGAGCGGGCCCTGGGGCCACTGAGGGCCACTGAGGGTCGGGAGGGGTCCAAATCTGTTTGAAGAAACAATTCCTGGCAGTTAAAGCACAAAGAGGAACAAATTACTCAAAATAATGACTGTAAAGAGGCAGAAAAAAACCCACTCATGTATGTTAAAGCTGTTTGAGATGTTTGTTCCTTTAGAAAAACGTCTCATGTAAAGAATTACTTTAAACCAGAAAATAAAAGTGGAAATAATACATTTATTTTTTGCAGATTAAGATACAACTCCAATTCCAAAAAAGTTGTGATGCCGTGTATAATCTAAATGAAAACAGTATATAATGTTTTACAAATCTCCACAACCCATATTTTACTCCCAGTAGAAAATATCAGATGTTAAAACCTGGAAAATATGAGCTTACTTTATATTTGATGTGGTCGTTCATAAAGGAGTAGATGAAGAAGTAGCTGTGGTCATAAACCGGCTGCAGTCTGAAGACGACAACACGTTTGTAAAAAAAACAAAAGGCTGGAAATGTAATTTATACAAACCAAAAACAACTGGAGGAGAATTTTACAACGATAAGTTAACATGAATAGGTATAAAAGGAGCATTTCAGAGTCTCTCAGGTGTAATGATGGACAGAGGGTCACCAATCTGAGACAAACTAGGTATAAAAATGACAGAAAAATGTTGCTCAAAGTTAAATTGTGAATATACAACAATGTGGAGGAATCTCTGTGTGCATGGGACAAGGCTGGTCATCTTGGGGTTCTCAGGCCGCACTACATTAAAAACAGACATGATTCTCTCCTGGAAAACACTGCATCGACTCAGGGAGACTTCCAGAATTCACTGTCCACAAATCCACACAATGCAGGTTAAACTCTATGATGCAGAGAAGAAGCCAGATGTGAACAGGATTCAGAAACACCGCCATCTTCTCTGGAGCAAAGCTCATTTAAAATGCTCTGAGGCAAAGTGGAAAACTGTTCTGTGGTCAGATGGATGAAAATGTG
>JAOXYM010000007.1:2508174-2521871 GCA_028567055.1 Leptatherina wallacei | reverse complement strand
TAGAGGTAACACGAGGCAGTGTCTGCAACCCACAGAAGTTGCTCAGGTAGTGCATCTTATCCAGGATGGCACATCAATGCGCGTTGTGGCAAGAAGGTTTGCTGTGTCTCCCAGCACAGTGTCGAGAGGATGGATGAGATAGCAGGAGACAGGCCAGTATTCCAGGAGACGTGGAGGGGACCGTAGCAGAACAGTATCCACTAACTGCTTCTTTGTGCAAGGAGGAACAGAAGGAGCACTTCCAAAGCTCTACAGAATGCCCTCCATCAGGCCACTAATGTGCATGTTTCTGCTAAAACTGTCTGAAACGGACTCCATGAGGGTGGTATGGAGGGCCCCACTTCCACAAGCAGGGTCTGTGCTCACAGCCCAACACTGGGCATTGGCATTTGTCAGAGAACACCAGAATTGGCAGATTGGCCGTTGGTTCCTTGTGTTCTTCACGGATGAGAACAGGTTCACACTGAGCACATGACAGACGTGAGGGAGTCTGGAGACACTGAACGTTCTGCTGCTTGCAACATCCTCCTGCATGACTGGTTTGGCAGTGGGCCAGTGATGGTCTGGGGAGGCTTATCCTTGGAGGGCCACACAGAACTCCATGTGCTAGCCAGAGGTACCCTGACTGCCATTGCCATAGGTACTGAGATGACATCAGACACAGTGTAAGACCAATCCTGCTGCAGTGGAACCTGGGTTCCTTCTGATGCAGGACAATGCTCGGCCTCATGTGGCTGGAGTGTGTCAGCAGTTCCTGCATGACGAAAGAATTGATGCTATGGACCGGCCTGCTGGTTCACCAGACCTGAATCCATCCACCGTCGCCACATCCACCACAGACCGTCTAGGTATTGACTGATGCCCTGATCCAGGTCAGGGAGGACATCCCTCGGAACATCTGTGGTCTTATCAGGAGCATCTCCAGACGTTGTATGGAGTGTATACAGGCATGTGGAGGCCACACACACTACTGAACCATATTTTGAATTGTCTTGAGGAATTTCCACAGAAGTTGGGTCAGCCTGTGATCTGATCTTCATCATTTTATTTTGAGTATGATTCTGAATCCAGACCTCCATGGGTTAATGATGTTGATTTCAATTGATCATTCTCATGTTATTTTGTTCTCAACACAACATTTTTACTGCTTCTATTCCCATAACTATGCTTCTTCTCCAGGTTTCCTAACTGGAACTGTCGCATGGAGACGGCCAGCAGGTCAGTGGAACACAAAATTTTAGCCATCTTTTTTATGATCGCCATGACTCAGAGGATCTTTCTGATCACAGAAGTATGTTAAACCATTTCTGACTGCAGATACAGTGTGTCGAGGTCTGCGGATGTATTTGGACCAACTGAACCTTATTTATGAGCCAGTGTCTTTTTAGGAGTCTGATCTTTGACTTCTCCATTTAATCTTGAATGTCAGTTTAATCTCTTAACTTTAACCCATTGGTGGTTCCAGTCAGAACAATCAAACATTCCTGCAGCTTCCCAGCGGTAGAGAGAGAGAGTGTGATGTTGACACCAGTGAATCAGAGAAATAAGATGTTGGTCACACCTGCAGAAATCTGCAGCAGGAATTCAGCTGAAACATCCTGGTTTCACACTTCAAGGCGCTTCAGATGTGATCATGCATCTGTGATCTTCAGGTTCAGGACTGACTGGGTCAGACCATCCTGGAAAATTTTCTGCTGCTAGATTGTGTTCAGCAGATCAGTTCTTAAGCTTCAGGTCTGACTCTATGACATTAGCGGTCATGTTTCTGACTGCTGACAGGACCAGGGGACTCATTTATCAACCGTGCGTAGAAACAGTTCTAAATTTCATCCTACGAACAAAATCTAGAATGGTCGTAAGAACTAAAAAATCAGGATTTATCAACCATGCAGTGTCCATTCGTACGCACGGTGGTAAGTAATCAGTTGTTGATGAATCCCACATCCCGCTGAATCGCCTGCTCGTGTCTGTGCATGCTCATTTGCAACCAGAACCGCCCTCATTTAAACAGATAGAGGGGCAACACGTCCCTTCATAAGTCACGCAGAAATCGCTTGTGTTTCTCCTCGGAGTGGTGGAGAGAAAGAAAGAAGGAATTTCTGTTGAAGATCTCTGTGTAAAAAAAGTGAAACTAACACAGAATAAATAAACGCTGCAGACAGAAATGAGAGCAGTAACTGATTCTGGATCAAGGGGAGATCTTTGTCATTTTTTTTTTATTGTTTGCTCCATTTAACGATAGAAATAAAATGAAGAAAAATTTAAATCTTTTAAAATGTGCAGCACAAACGTATCTGCTGCTGGAGGGCAGAACCAAGAGAACTTCATCCTTGATGTATTTTAATCATGAAGATCCGTCTGTTTTACATGTTTGTAGAGATGAAGGAGACTTGATTTGACATAACTTGCGCACACATTCCCAGCATCATTCCCAGCATCACGGTGGCATTGATTTCGTCTGTTAGTTTCAGAGAGATAAATGTGTTTCTGTCCAGTGAAAACATGTATCCATCACAGATCAGCTCCGTGATGGACAGAGAATGTCCAACCTGTCTCATGTAGGGGACTAAAACCACTTCATTGGAATAGTAATTAATATAACTGTAATACAGATTCCAGATCACAGTAGAACTCTAACAGGATCAGGATCAGAAATGATCTCGGAGATCACATCAGCTGATTGTCTGATGAAGCTCACAGCGGAGCACAGAGTTTGAAATGTTATTTGTTAGCGTCAGATCAATAATGTCCTGCTCTCACCTGCCTATCACACGTTTCTTTAGTAAGATTTTAAACCATTAAGGCCCTGATTTACTAAGATTCCAAATAGCGAGCGCTAAATGAATTGCCTCGCAAATTATTTCTGCCTGTTGTGTTTCAATGATTTGCAGGTGATCTACTAAGATTGATTGCGCAATTGATAACCGGTGCAAACAGCCTCATTTAAATGAGGATTAGGGTGCAAATGATTCGCTATGTAGAAGGAGAGCAAGACAGTCGCAAATGGAAAATAAAGTGAGATCGAAATATTCGACAAAGGCAAATGGATATAAAGACATCTTAATGTGACCAGAAGGACTGCAATATGGGAGGATATTTGCCAAAAAGTGAAAAAGAAGAAGAAGAAAAAACTAGTAATAAAACCTCTGCTAATAAGACAGGGGAGATTTCTCTGATCAATACTGAGCAGCAGGTGTAGGGCACTTTCTGCGAGGAGCAGACAATACCGGGCCGGTTGTGGAACAAGGTATGCACAAACTGAAACATGTTCTGTTAATGACATCATAGTTATAGACATAACAAATATAAAGGCACCTCCCTTTTGACAACTCTTGGCAAAACAACAGTTGTGATTTTAACATTCACACAAAATATCCGTTTATATTTAATGATTTTGTTCCAGAAGTTCAGACATTGCCTCTGACCGGCCATGAGAAAAGATTCTGAATCAGACTGATGCTCCTCTACAATCCTGCAGCATTTGATCATTGATTCTCATGCAGCTGCACATGTTTGTGCGCATATATGAGCCAGTTTACGCCTGCCTTTCAGAAGTGCTAAATATAGGCGCAAAAACAGCAAGCGCAATCAGTTCCATTTGTAAATCACAAAGCTGATTTGCATCCACTCTTCCCAGTATTTTGCGCCTTCTGGCAGAAACGCCCAAATCTCATGTTCATTCAAGACAAAGGCGCAAAATGCATTGCGGCACTATTGTAACCGTTTTGCAAGCACATTGCTATTTGCGACAGGTTTGATAAATCAGCTGCAGCATGTTTTTCGCCCGTTATAAACTTTGCATCTGTTTTAAGAGGCGCAATCCTTTGATAAATCACGGCCTTAATATCATTGTCTGTTTATTTTATTACTAATTATTATTATTTTGACGAAATAAAAATAAAGAATGACTGACAGATGCTGAGATCTGCATCACCTACTGAAATGATGCAGTTTCCCTGTTCTACCACTAGGTTTTGTGCATACGCATGGAAAAAATTGTGCTTAAATTTACACATTTTTCTATGCACAAATACAAGTTGATAAATCCCATACTTTGTGTGGAAATGCTCGTACGCACACTTTCAGCAAACTTCTGTGCGTATGCATGGTTGATAAATGAGGCCCCAGGACTTAACCAGAACCTGAGATCAGGATTTCTAATAAACATGTCTTTTTGTGTCATTAAAGGAATGACCACCAGTCAGAGAGGTGGAAGAACAAAGACAAACCCGTCCCACCATCTCGCAAAACCAGAACCAGTCAGAACCAAGGTAAACCCACCTCACTGGTCCGTTCAGAGTTCTGATCCGTGGGTCTTATCTGCCTTGTCCTGCACTTACAAGTCTCTTGTTGTTTCCTGCAGCGCTGCCACCAAACAAGAAACCGCAGAAGGTAAAACTGAAACCTAATGTTCATCATGTCCCAATTCAGCTGCTGCAGCGTGAAATGACCGGTTGTGTGTGTGTGTGTTTTTCCCGTCAGATTTCTGAGAAAGGGAAAGTGGTGTGTGCAAAGTTTCCGGCTCAGTCTGTGGACGAAGCATATCTGAGAAAATTGGTTGAACCATTCGGAAAGCTCGTCAAGATCCTCATGTTTCCCTCTTTGGTGAGTGCATGTTGTTCAGTACACACACAAACACACAGTGTGAGCGCCTCTTTCACAGTAACTGTTGTCTTGGTGAACCTCTTTCTGTGGCTGCATAGAAGTTAACACTGAGCCTGTTTACATGACCACCAAAATCTGATAATGGGATTGGGAAAATGTTGCAGAAGAACTAATGTTTTTACAACTTGGGCTCTTGGAAACATTCTGGTCCACACTCCAGACCACCTGGTGGCAGCAATGCACCAATTCATTTTTGCTGACCACCAAAACATATTAAGAAGAAGAACTGTGGAATACTGATGCTTTCGATTTGTACTCGGAAGTCGGATTTTCCGAGTTCCCAGTTGGAAATACTACAAGAACGCATCAAGTCAGATATCTGTCTCGGAAAGTCGAGGAAGATTAACTAGCTCCCATTTCACCCATTAAAGATGGCTGCTTATGGTAAGTTCGATTTGACTCAGAGGAGTCAAGGAGTGAAGTCGGAGCTAGTGAGTCTACCCCGACTTTCCGAGTCGGATATCTGACTTCAAGGGGCGTTCTTGTAGAATTTTCGACTGGAGACTCGGAAAATCTGACTTTCGAGTACAAAGCGAACGCACCATTATTGTGTGAATGCAACAGAAATTGTATAATATCGGGGCCGGGGGCCTGGGAATGTTTATTCCTCCAAAGGGGGGGCATGTCAGAAAACGTTTGAGAACAAATGTATTATGATAATAATTTGATCTGACGTTACAGGAGCTAATAAGCTGCAAAATAGACGACAGATGAATGTTTTACTTCATATTTTTTCCAAATTCTTGATTTTGCTTGCCTTCATGTTTTTCTTTTGTATTTCACTCACATTGAGACTAGGGATGCACAGATACAATATTGGTATCTGTATTGAAGAAAATTCTAGATTGGGTACCGGGACAATCATATATTATAGCATTTCAGTGTAATTCTATGCTGAAGGGTTAAAAGTCTCAAAACCCCGACAAGCACTTGTAAACTGATCTGTGCAGTTTTTTTCGTGTGTGCCAGGTGATTCGTGTACACGTATTGAAGGATTTTTCTGCATAGGAGCTTTTTTTTTTAGCATGAAAATATGAGATTTGTGAGGTTGAAGGTAAAAAAAATTGTGTGTAAAATTTTAATGTTTGCATTTTTGGAATTTGTTCTTGTGTACATTTATTTTGTGTCCATAATTTCTCGATATTTGTGTGTGCATTTAAACATACATTTGCAATTAGTCCAAGTTATGTACAAAGGTACACATACACAAAATAATAGTCTGTTTTCTCTCCATAAACCAGTTTTTTGAATATCACATTTCAGAAGTACACAAAGTAATCTGATTACTCACAGTTAGCAAATTATGATGGTCATGTAATCGGGCTCTGATAAAAGATATCAAATAATGCTGTCTACATGATTCCTTAAATAACCTCATTCCTCCAGAAATCAGGAAATGATCTGATTTTTGGGATACATATAAATGGGCTCAGTGTGTTGGAAGATGAAGTGTGTGTTTATGTTGGTGTGTGTGTTCTCTGTAGGCGTTTGTGGAGCTGGGATCTGCTGATCAAGCGAACGACCTGGTAAAGTTTCACAGTAACTATTATCCGACTTTGAACAGAGAGAAGATCGAGTTCAGCATCTCCAACGCTTTCAACTTCCTGCAGGTAAGAGGCTTGAAACACAGACACACACACACACCACACACTTGATTTGTCACTGTTGTTTTCCAACAATGGTCCCACTTCATGTTCAAACAGTCCTGTTTGAATGGATGCTGGACTTTTTCTTTGTTTTCTTTATTTGTGGCCTGTTTGTTGAACCGCAAGAAGTCATATATGTGATGTTTGTCTCCTCAGAGCTCTCAGGTGGTGAGTTTCAGTCCGGCGCCAACAGGTCAGTATGGACGCACGGATCTGATCAGCATCATCAAACGCTTCGGCATGCCGGTCTACACACTGTTCCTGCCGTCCAGGGTGAGCTGACGATCCAAGTTGTGGCCCTCAAGAGAAAAATAAAGACATTAAATCATGAAAGAAAACAGTGAAAAAAGTTGTGATAGTTTCATTTAAAATGGCAGGATAACTGTCCCACACTAGCTGACTGATGTAGCAGACTGCATTAGTGAAGTGATGTAGCAGACTGCGTTTGTGAAGTGATGTAGCAGACTGCGTTTGTGAAGTGATGTAGCAGACTGCGTTAGTGAAGTGATGTAGCAGACTGCGTTTGAGGTAGACAGATATGTTTTTTCAGGGCCGATACCAATTATTAACAATCATGGAGGCTGATAATTGATATTTGGAACTGATATTCATTTGATGTAAAAATTTAACTCTTGACTTAAATTTTGAGCTTTTGAATTACAAAAACTCCAACACTTAATTTTGTTAAAATGCTGTTCAGCATGTTTATTTGTTATTCAACAACAATTGCAGGAAGCCCCTGGCTCAGCAGTATAGTAAGTTAACTGAACATTTAAATAAATAAATAAATAGCTCACTCTACTTTTATCACGTAAATATAATACTCAATAAATTAAATATAACTGACATGGCTAACACTGGCAGTGTTAGTTTGTAATATTATACAAAACTAATGAACAATGGGTAAATAGATAATCACCCTCATAATTGCTACAGAATAGCCTGCTGATTGTCTCATGTTAGTACAGGAAAGGGTAAGCTAATCAGCCTTACCCTGCATTAAAACTAACCTGAAATGATTGGCTTTTCTCTTTCTTTCTAACACACACACATTCACTAATTTTGTTGCAACAGTATAATAGTTTTGATCAACGAGCTGCCCGTAGCTATTCAGACAGAAGACTAACTAATGTAGCTGACTGCGCTTGTTAATTGATGTAGCTGAATGTGTTAGCTAACTGATATAGTTAACTGATACAGATGACTCCATTATCTAAATGATGAATCTGACAGTGTTGGCTAGCTGATGCAGCTAACTGTGCTAGTTAACTGATGGTAGCTAACCAATGTAGTTGATTGTGTTGGCTAATTGCTTCCAGAACCCTGCAGACCTGACCATGAGACTCTGATCATATTTGATATTCTTTATGCTTCAGGCATTTGTGGAGATGAGAAGCACTGCTGATGCTCAGAAGCTGGTTGAATATTACTCATCAAACACTCTAAGGATCAACAAGGACTGTATCACTGTGGCCTTCTCTGCAGAATACAAGACTCTCTTGTGAGTGGGACTTAGAGGAACCGGTCTGGTGTTTCTGATTGATTCAGTGGTTCAGGTGATTGTTAGTAATACAGGTTTTGTCCTGCAGGCGGGTTCCATCAGCCAAGAAGTACGAAGAAGAACTCGTTTCAACCCAAAGGACAATGAGCAGAAGAGACTATAAGTCCAGGTCCAGGTCCAAGGACAGGTCCAGAAGAGAGAAAAGGTCCAGAACCAGGTCCAGGTCCAGAGAAAGGTTAGAAAGAGATCAGAAGAGGAGAACTCGGTCCAGGTCCAGAGAGATGTCCGCCAGAGACAAGTCCAGAAACAGTTCTTCCAGGCAGAACCAGTCTACAGAGAAACTGGAGGATCCAGAGAAACCAGGTGAGAACAAAGACCCTGAATGAAGAATGAAAGAATGCTGCTGACCAGGAGTCTCATTTATATAACATTGTGTAGAATCCAGACTAAAAGTGTACGTACACACATGAGCTGAAAATGAAAAAGAATGAGATTTATAAAACTGAGTATTCACATTTGTAGGCAATTTTCCCTTTATAGATCACAGACTACTTGGAAATGTGCGCAGCAGAATCAGCCACATTTGCCACCCTGAACATGCCCACACCCAGCCATAAATGGTCAATGCAAAGCAGGACATGAAGGTCTTTGCATATGAAGGAGGCTGCTGATCAAAGAGGAAATTGCAGCAATGAAATAGAAATAAACGAAGAAAATCTATTTTTCGGACACCGAAATTGAACAATTTCTGGTGAAGTAGTGGTCAGACAGTATATTTTGTTTGGTGGCCACTGTAGAGTCATGAATAAAAGAAAGAGCTGCAGCACCGTGTTGCATGTGCAGTACAGTCCATGAGTGCAGATGATAGAACTGCAGCAGAGTAATAGGTGATGATAATGATAATACATTTTATGTATAAGGCACTTTTTCAAAAACACAAACTCAAAGCTGCTTAACAGGATAAAACATTAGCACAGCAGAAAACAGGTAAAATAACACAAAAAACAAACAAAAAACCCACATAGGGCAAAAGTACAGTTTATGTAAGCTAAGCATTCAGAGTGCAGACCTGCCAAGACACATATGTATTTTGTTGGCCATTGATTGTGGGTATTACTTTTGGGTTTGAAGCTCTATTGACAAAAATTATCAATATCTCCCCTTAGTAAAGAATCCTTTTAAAATCCCTGGATCCAGACCGTGATCTGGTAATGGTAATGATGACTTGGCAGAGACTACAGATGAACCCGGTAAAGCTCTGTGTTCTATGGCATGGCTGTGTAAACAGTTTTGGACACATTGAGAAAGCACCAGGCTCATGTGCTGTGTCGCCCCCCTGATGGTCCCGACCCAATGAGGGCACTGTGCCCATGGCGCATCTGGAAGTGGTCGGGTTCTGACTGAAGCTTTAAACACAAAGGGACACCATCAGCGCTGTTAATGTCATCGCTGATGAACACGGTAACCGTTATGTGGGACATGTCTACATCAAAAGATCTTTAGAAGTGAACGTTTGCATTGTTGTCATCTCAACGTTGTATTACATCCTCACAGATCCTCCTCCCCTGTGAAGCCTACCTGTCGGGGAGGGGGCTGTGAGTTGGAGTTCTCATACTGGCAAGTGCAGAGGAGACTGTTTTATTCCCACCTTGGCAAAATGATCGTATCAATCTGTGGTATTTTTTTGAAATATATTTTCATATTGAAGGATGATTATGGAATATTTCTGACTCACAAGCCACAGTACAGATAACATCGCTGGTCTTAAAGCTTAATAAAACCTGCATCAATAATTGACGTTTGGTGTGAAGTGAAATTAAATGTGTGAAGAGTATGATGCAGTGTGGCTGTGGTTGTCCACTCGCATTGCTGATTTTCCCCATCTCCAAAATGTCCGTACGCATGGGTCAGAGTTTACAATTACATACAGTTGTGCAGATTTTCCTGTCACGTTTGTTTTTATAAATCCTGACTTTTGCGTGGAAAGAGGTTTGCGCTACTTTCAGGTCCCGTTTTGTGTGTATGCAACGTTTATAAATGAGACCTCAGATGTTTCCTGCAGCTCTGTATCTTACCACTGGTTCCTCCAGAGCAGCTGGTAGTGAAACATCCTGTTTGTGGAGGATCTTTGTAGATGTATGAGTTGTTCAGGCGTCTCAGATGATGTAGAAACAAACCTTCAGTGATAATAATGTGATAATTATCTTCCTCTCTGCACAGATGCTGAGACTAGGGCTGCAGATGAACTACAGACGGGGGAAAGAGAAGCTGAATCTGCTGATAAAGATCACATGAAGGATGAAGATGAGTGAGTTCCTATTCTTTCTCAGAATCAGTTAAATTCAGTGTCCAACTGAAAGGAGCGAAGAACCTCATAGATATTCCTCCGGCAGCTCAAATGCAGAGGAGAGCGACATCGAGGGGATGGAGGTGATTGCAGAGGATGGAGAGAATATAGTGGATGAAGAGGAAGAAGTTGCTGATGAAGTTAACTTACATGGTGGGAATAAAAACTTCAAAACAAACAGATCCTCAAAAACAACATGTATGACCATTAAACTTATTTTGCAGGGGAAGACGAGGAGTTGGGAAACATGAAAACTGATGATCAGGAGAAACCTGGGATGCAGGAAGAGGTGAATGAGGAGGAGATGGAGAGGACACAAGAAGATGAGGAGATGAAGACAAAGCAAGATGAAGAATCTGAGGAAAACGAGGTAAAAACATACACCTGTCTCCTGGACCAGTCGCTGCACATATCCTCATGGTGGGAAAACCTCAAACTCAGAGTTCAGTAAAAATATTAGTAAGTAAGTAAAATTTATTTATATAGCACTTTTCACGGAGAAATCTCACAAAGTGCTTCACAGAATAAAAAACCTAAAGAATACAAAAATACAACAATATACATCAGACATAAGAAACAGTCAAGATAAAAACAGTAAAACATTTCATTCAGCATCAGTAGGGCCCTATGAAATCCGCGGACGGAATCGCGGATTTAGACATTAAAAACGGAATTCATCATAAACGCGGAATATCACGGAACAGAGCAACAATTTGCGTAAAATGTTTTTTTTATAAAAAAAATGTTTCTTTCAGAAAAATGCTCCAAACGGGCGACTAAAGCTTTGGTGTTTACGTGCTTTACTCCCTCCACCTGCCTCCCTCAATGCAAATGCTGAAGCAGCCGCCTGAGACACCGGCTGGCGCTATGAAACTCCGGCTCATCCCCAGTTTCTTCACAACTTTTGAGTTTGGCTCTAATATTCTGCAGATTTTAGCCAACATATGGTTGACTGAACATGTAAGGAGTCCTACACGGGTCCAATTTTACAAACCCACACATGTCCGAACCCCTTAGGATAATTACCGAACCCGACCCGGTACCGGCGTTTATCCGGAGCCGACCCGCTCATTAACGCATCCAGTGAAAGCGTGTTTATTTCCCCCGTCCATCCTTCATTAAATTATTTTCATTTTTCTTTCTCATATTTAATGTGATGTTATTTTAGTCTGTTTTTATTTGCAATGAAAAAATATTGGCAGCCGTTTTTTTTTCTTTCTCTTTTTTGTGCAGAACTAGCAACTTTCTTTTAAACTTGCCACTGAACCCTACCTCTAGTCCCTTAATCTGCTAATCAAGGGCTTTTTTTGATTCACATAAACAAAAAGTAATTCACCGTCCCTGGTATCAGCTGTTCTCCGCTCCTATATCACAAAAACCAGGAGTGGGAAAACGTCCCTTGCTCCCGCTGTGTGGCAGTGTGGAGAGAATCCCAGCATAATTTTCACAATAAAGTAAACCTCGGTGCCTGATTAGTAAAACTGATGTCCACAAAAATAAAGAAGACAAAAAAACATATTTTCACGCGCGACCGCGTGAAATGCCTGCACCCGAACTATGAAATTTAATGATGTAGTTTTTGCGGGTTACTCAACTCTGCAGGTGACGACCGCCTGCACAAACACAACCAATGACATTTTTTGTATAATTTGGATGATGAAAAAGTCTGATTTGGCTATATAAGACAAAACTAGTGCCATGTTTTCCCCTTAAATATGTTTAAATGTGTGAAAACATTAAGATTTTCAGTTATGACTGAATAAAATGGCTATATTTCACTTTTTTACTTTATACATATTGTTGGGCTTGAATTTGCGATAAATGCTAAAAACGGAATTCTCAAAAATTAAAAACCGAAAAACACAGAAAATGGAAAAAATGTAAACGGAATTTTGGAAAAAATAAAACGGATTCCATAGGGGCCCTACATCAGGCTGGTTCAAATCCCTGCCTAAACAGATATGTTTTTAATTACTTTTTAAATATATCAGCAGAAGAGGCTGCTCTTAACTCAAAAAGAAGTGTGAAGAGGGAATTACAATAATCTGGGAGTGAAGAGATGAAGGCTGAATGACTATTTCTAGTTCTGAATGAGATATGATTGATCTGAGTCTGGCAATATTTTTAAGGTGAAAGAAGCTGGACCGGGTCATATTTCTGAAGTGTTCATCAAAGAGCATAGCTTTATCAAAAATAACACAAATATATCAGTTTTAATCTGATTCATATTTACTTCTTCAGCTTTATGATCATTGAACAGAAAGCTGAAGATTTATCTCACTTCTGTGTTCTGGTCTCCAGGAGGACCTGGGATTCCCCTTGGACCTGGAGAACTGCATCACTCTGGATGAAGTGGAGACTGATGACCAAGGTAAAGGCCTGGACATTTTTTATTAATAACCATAAAATGATAAATGGAGATGTTTTAAACTCCTGTTTGTTGCAGATGAAGACGACCCTGATGAAGAGTCTGAGGTAAGAATCGGGTTTGGTTCTGTAAATCTGGAGTATGTAGTGATCCGTTGGACCAGCAAGGTTCAGATTTTTGTGTTCTGTTGCAGTCCTGGTCAGAGTCAAGCAGAGTTCTGTTCTTCAGCGCCTTGCCTCTGCGTTTCTCCGATGCTGAGTTCCTCAAACTGATGAAGGGTTTTGGGACGGTGGTTCGATACCTCCTGATCCGGAACCGGCGACAGGTCAGACATTTTCTCCTCTGCTACCGTTACAGTGTTTTGATTCTGATCAGTGTTTTGGTTCTGATCAGTCCGATTTGGTGATATTTAATCAGTCTGATGGTTTTGACCCGTCTTGTTTTCGCCCAGAGACCCGAGTTTCAGGATTCTTACTCAGGCTCAGATGTTGATGGGCTGTCTCCAGTTTGATACTCTTGATTTTGGTTCTTCTTGAGCTCGTTCCACCTGGTGTTTTGGTCGGGTCCATCACATCTCCACTGCATCTGCCTGGATGTTTTGGACCTGGAACTTGTGACCTGAACTTGACCCAGAAGTCCCTTCAGACCAGGTCTCTGCGATGTGTCGGTTCTGTCAGCTGTAGTAGAAGCTACAGCTGAATGACACAATCCTTGTCAGGACATTTAAAAAGTATAACTATTCATGTCCTGAGTGTGTAGACGTGTCAGGTCCGAGTGGACCATGTCAGCCCTGTTCAGTCCAGGTCATCACGATGGAGATGGTTTGGACCTGTGCCTTACTGATTGTGTCTGGTTCTTGTTCAGCGAGTTCCTGTTGGAGTCTTGAAGGTTAACCAGAAGTTCTGCCAGTGGTGATCCGTCTCAGTTCTCGTGTTGTTCTTTTCCAGTCTTTCAGTTGGTTCCGTCTCTGAGCTGTGAGAAGTTTCCAAAACCTCACTCTGGACATCTGGGGCCTCATGTATAAAGCATACGTACGCAGAAAAAATGTGTGGCGCATCATTTTAGGCACAACTCGGGATGTATGTCTACGCAAACTTTTTACCTGCCGTGAAAATGTGCGGCAGCCATGCAAACTTTTTCAGTGGACAATAACAAGCTACAAAGCAACAA
>JAOXYM010000007.1:2492737-2507416 GCA_028567055.1 Leptatherina wallacei | reverse complement strand
CGTACGCACGGTTTTATACATCTGGATTTTTTTGTGCTGCGCATTTTTCAAAATTTGTCCCTACGCAAACTTTTAGTGTGAAAGCTGCGCAGTCTTTTATTCATGAGGCCCCTGATCCATCTAGGACTTCTCTGTCCTGGCACCTGTCTGCTCCTCCAAACCTTCTTGATCTCAGTTCTGCATCTTCTGAAGTGTCTTCAAGTGAAAGAGGAAGACCACAGAAACATCTTCAGGATGATGTCTGAGGGTCGGCTATGTTTGTTCTTTAGCAGCTGATTGGTCATGTGATCAGTCCTAAAGATGATGATCATTAGTTCTTCTCTGAAGAAATCCTTAATAAAATGTCACTGAAGGCATCTTGTCATCTTCAGTTTCCATCAGTTTTTTCACTGATTTCAGACCCTGAAACGTCTGCTCTCGATATGTCTGTTCCAAATCTCACCGACTGTCTCCAACCTCTTAACCTGTCAGTCTCTCCACCATCTCTGACCTCCCTGACCCATTTGTCTCCGACCTCGGAGCTCCTGTTCTCTTCATGTTCTCTTCTACCTCTTAGACTCTGTCTGTGTTGCAGGGCTTTGTGGAGATGTCGACCCACTCAGAAGCTCAGAAAGCTGCCAGACAGCTGCACTCCAAATCCATCAGCATCCACGGCTGCAAGCTGTTCGGAACCTTGTCCCGCAAATACACCCGACTCACTAATGGGTCAGAACCGCCTCCTCATGCTTCCTGGTTCCTTCCTGTTGTCTCCCAGCTGTCACTCAGCTGTCATCTGTCTCTGCAGGTGGGATGTTCGCCCGGACAAGGAGAAGAGGAGGGAGCAGAGAGACAGCAGGAGGTCCAAAGAGAGGAAGGAGTCCTCGAGGAAGAATCAGGAGAAGTCTCCAGAGATGGACGTCTCAAGCAAAAAGACAGAAGACACAGAGCTCACAAACAACTCTGAGACCAGAAAGAGTCCAGACCGGAAGACGAAGAGTCCAGAAAAAGGAAAAGGAGGTTTTGAGAATGACCCGGTACCTCAAAAATCCATAAGAACAGAACCAGAAAAAAAGACTGAAGATCAGAAACCGTCAGACTCTGAAGAGCAGAAAGAATCGGAACCAAAGGATTCAACAAGTCCAGATCTTCCAGAACCAGAACTGAAGGATTCAACGAGTCCAGATCCTCCTCAACAGGTATGACTGAAGGTGTTTGTAAATTTTAAGACATTTTGATCTCAAACAGTGTACGTAAATGAGTGTTCAGGTTCACCGCTTAGTTTGACTCCTGGGGTTTTGGCCACATCATCTCACCTTTTGATTGGTTGAAGCAGGTCCAGGTGGGGCCACCTGAAATCAGCCCACTTCCTGTTTGTCAGAGTAAGAGGGTGAGGAGTCATAAGCAGCAAAGACTGGCCACGCCTCCAGATGACAAATTTCTACTCATGTCGCGTGCGCAGGTCATCGGACCAATCGGATGTTTCATTTTAAAAGCGACAGAAGAAAAAACATTTCCTGTTTACGTGAAGTTGGACAAGATCAGCGGATGGCAGCAAGCATTTCTGGTCCCTCATTTATCAACCATTTGTAGAAATTGTCCTAAACTCCCATCCTACAAATGAATTTTCGAAGGTTTGTAAGTAGACAAAAAAATCTGTATTTGTTAAATGTGTAGAGACCAGTTGTAGCACTTAGTGAGTAATCAGCTGTTTATAAATTCCACATGTTCTAAATCCCCTGCACTTCATGGTCAGCAATAGTAGTTAGTATAACTCTGTACAAGGGCGCAGATGGCACTAGGGGACGGAGGGGATATGTCCCCCTCGGGTTCATAGTAACACCAATCCATTCCCCCCCCACTTTCCAGCGTAAGGCAGCAAACATGGCAGGTAAAACAGCGGATTAATGTCATTGCAGAACACATTGAGAGCCCGGCGTTTGTGTGTTTCGACTAATGGTGCATTTCCGTTGTACACAAATATTGGAATTTCCAAGCTCCATGTCAGAATTTTAGAAGAGACGGAATACCCCGTGAAGTCGGATCTCCAACTCGGCAAGACTTTTGTGTTGGGTGTGAGATTAATCCGACTTTTTATCTCCTGCTAACGTGAACAGTAGTTCCAGTTTCTGTAAGGCTGAAAAGTGCTGGGAGCACTCAACTTTGGGATTACATTGACCCAAGCTCCCACATATGTCCCACTGAACACACCAGAAGGCAAACGCTTACTCCCCAGGGTCCTAAAGAGCAATTCTGTCTGCGCCTGTGCCCGTAGACATATGAAATAAAAGCCTTTTTAGGCTATAGGTGACCAACTTTATTTTTTTTATTGGGATGTATGTTTTTAAATATGCAACTGTTAAGTGAAATTACAATATTCAAAAAATAGACTAGGTTTTTTTGTAAGTCTTTAACCAATAAAGCTACATGCCTGTTTACATTTTGTTCTAAAAGATTACTAATTACTTTTTAGATGAAAAAATATGCGAGGAAGCTGAGATTTCTGAGACCTGCAGAAATAATACAGTTTCTTCGATCCACCACTAGATTCTGTGTGTACACAGGTCGAAGATGTTCAAAGATATTTCCAAGTAGATGTACAAGATGGTATATTCAAATTTTTGAAGGAAGATGTACTCATACATTAAAAACACTGATCTGTGGGCAAGTACGTTGATAAATGAGGGTCCTGGTGTTTTGCTCCATCCAGATTCCGTTTCCTGGTCTTGATTCTGGATAAAACGGAACATTTGATGTAAACATTTTGGTTCTGATCTGTTTCAGGTGGAGCAACGAGCTGAATCTGTAGAAGGCACCACAGAACCCAAACTACCTACTAAACCAGTTGGTAAGAGTTTACACACACCCCTGTGGCTGGTGCACTGCGATTGACCACATCAACACAGTTTAACCAAACATAATCAGTTGATTGATTTTGTTTGATGTGATGAAGGAGCAGCTCCAAAAGATTCACTGGAAAATTTTAATCTTGATTTAGTTTTTTTAAAATCAGGAATCAGTTTTATTGATCTGTACATTTTCACTCTAATCAGCTGTGGTGAATTCACTGTTCCCTCGTTTTCCTGCTGCAGGAGCAGAGTTCGTGCGTCCGATTGTCGGTTATTTCTGTAACTTGTGTCAGCTGATCTTCTGCGATGAGGACGAAGCCAAACTGGGGCATTGCAGCACGCTTGAGCACTACAGGAAGTACCAGGTCGCCATATAAACCAGGTCTTACCATTCTGTAGGAGAGTATTTACTCTGCAGCATTTCTGACTTCTGTCTGTTCCCTTTCAGGAGAAGACGGGGACTGATCCGTGGGCAATCTGATCATTGTCAGATAAAAGACTGAAAAACCCAAATCTTTCCATCAATCAGATTGATCGATCTGAACCAGAAAATCAAAAATGACTCCAGACTTGTTTCGGTTCGACATAGAAGAAAAGTCAGATTTCAATTTCCAAATAAACAAAACATGTCTGAGTTTATTTCTCAAAACATCCAAACAGTAAAATTCAAAGTACAACAGACATAAAGGAGTAGTTCATCATTTCAGAGAGCACCTGAACGCCTCACATTTCTGCTATGATCCGTTCAGGTTCTACGTAGGAACCAGCACCTGACAGTGTACTCTTGATGGATTCCAGGTGTTAGATTGAGCCCTAAAGGAGATTGAACATGTCAATGTTGAACTATCCCCTTCAGACATAACGTGTTAATAACCTGTCGTCACGGTAACCAAAAACACTGTCATATGTTGGTAATTGATCATGGATTGGACATTTCAGTTTTTTTTTTTTTAAGTCCAGCAGCATCCAATCAGAAGGTGTCGTAACCATGGCAACAATCCATCCAATTCAAAATCTAAAACTAAAGAAAAAGCTAAAATGGTCTGTCCTTTTACAACATCTTCTTCACCTTCTTCTTCTCTTTGTTCTGTTCCTTCTCCAGATATATCTGACAAATGGAAAAAAAAAAAAGACACTAAATAAGTTTCATTGATGATTCAGTTAGGTGATGTGGGCAAGCCTAGTCTCACCTGCAGTTTGTCGTAGTGCGCCTGGGTGCCGCAGTGCGTTTTCTTCGCCGTTTCTTCGTTGGAGTAAAACAGGAAGCAGACGCGGCAGTAATAACCCATCTTCACATGTTCCACGCCTAAACAAACAAATTTCATCATGTCCATTTTGTTTGTAAACTTTTCATGTCATAAGCGTTGGGTGGGTTTTCCTCACCGATCGGGGTGTCGGGGTCAAACGGCGGCAGCGGCAGAGATGCTGCACTGGGTTTGTCAGCAGGCGGTGCTTCCGTCTGTCCATTCTGATTGGTCGACGTGTCTATCTCCTCCTCTTCCTGTATGAGATGTCATGGTTAGGATAAAGTTGAGGTTCCCTGAACAGACTTGATTATTGATCAATGAGAAGAGAAACTCACATCTTCACCAATCTTCTGAGTCTCATCAGAACCTTCTGGAAGTTTTTCCTCTAAGTCTTCGTCTGTCTTCACTTCTTCACAACTGATGTCACAGGTTTCAACATTTTTCTCCTCCTCTTCTGCTTCCTTCACCTGCTCCTCTTCCTCCTCATCCTTTGGTTTCTTGGTTGGAGGTTCTTCGGCTTGTTGGGACGGTGAGCTGCTCGCTCTCTTGGGTGCACTCGGACAACGATGGCTGAACGAAGATAGAGGAAACTGAGTTAAAGTGATGAAGGTTCATCAGACATGAAAGTGATCAGTTTTCATCATAAATCAAATTTTCTGTCAGTCTGACTCAAACAACTTATAATCCTAGAACCACAAAGGGGTCATTTTTACCCTTCTCCTTATCCAACAGATCTCCTTCCATCTCCAGTCAGAGCTCTGCAGTCCATAAGTTTCACTGAGATGTTCAAAGACCGGATTAAAATTCAGAACCTATTCAGATCTTGACCCAGAACAGTTCAGTTTCCTGTGTACACCCCTTCAGACTGGAGAGATATCCACATCACTTAGTGTCTGCTTCACATTCTCAGTCTGAATTTAGATTTCTATTTTAATGTTTACATTTTATTTCACTTCCCTGTTTTTGTATTATAAGAATAAACTTTGACCTGAGACAGAATGAAGTGGGTTATTTTTTATGCAAGTCGCATCGTCAGGATATGGTCACACTGCAGGTCTTAATGTTCAATTCTGAGGTTTTTGCTTTAATATGATTTTTTCCCCACGTGGTTCACATAATTTAATGTGATCTCCAACTAATAAAATCCTTGAGCCAGTGGCAAGATTATAACCGAGCATATAAGTTCCACCACAGGCTACCTGGCTGAACTCACCACTGTTCTGCTTTATCACTGTCAAATGCACCAACCTTCTAGAACTATGTACTGAGTTGTGGGACTCAAATGCATTTCGAACTGCTTAATATATGTGCAGCTGCCTTAGTTCCAAACCTTAACCCCAGATCTGATCATTCAACCACGTCAGTAACAAATGGCCACTACTATTTAGGAACTGTTATGGACAAAGAATGTTCTTTTATGTACTGATCAAAGCTTGGAACAACGTTCCACATCAGGACTATAACATCACCAGGACTGTTCAAAACCACTCTCAACCGTCATCTGGCACAGTTACTGATGTGACCACTGATGGCCTCCAACCACTGAGGGAGAACTCTATAACTGTGATTTTTGTCTGTGTCTTTTAAGATGTGTTGTGTGTCTATGTTTCTCTCCTGCTGAAAGTCAGCTTCGCTGAGTCAGGGCCAATTGCTTTTTAATCTTTTCCTGCATAAAAACAAATTAAAATATTAAGTATACATGGATGCTACACAGTGTATGTGTGCATGTATCAGTTAATAAGTTGTGCAATCAGAGCCAAAATGATGATATAATGTTCCATTCATTGTTTACATTTAATCTTACCGTGCCCTGTCTCTGGCACAAAATTGTGACGTCTGACTCACTTCATTGACTTAGAAATCGAAGAAATTCAACATGATGTTCAGACTGAGGTTGCTTTGAAAAAGATCAGATGTATCTGGTTTAGTACAACATGTGAAAGCGGCCTGGGACATTTAAAAAAAAAAAAAGGATTTGTGTTCATTCTGTGAGGTCAGGTTACGGGTCACCTATAAGTAAAATAAGTTTGATTTGAGCCCCTTTTGCCCTCAGCATTAACACAGCCCAACAAGTGACCCAGGTTCAAAACTACCCAAGACCTGGGATGTGTTTTGGTCATATTTTAGGTTTCTTCTAGATATTTGGAGATCGGTGGAACTAATAGATTCCTATGCATCTATTTGTTAAACAGGTTCCAGTTAGAACTAAATATCACGGTCCCCACAACCAGACATTCACATGTCTGGAGGTTCGTGCGGACGATTGTGAGACATGATGAAACTGTGGAAGCTGAAGAAAGATGGCAAAGTTCAGTTTCTGTGAGGAAACCAAACCTCAGCTCCTCCGACAAGTCACGCATCCCTAATAAAAACCCTAAACAAGCTGCTGCTGCTCCTCCTCCCCATAAACCTGTTTTCATTGCAGAACCTCACCCGTGTTTGAGCTGCCGGTACTTCCTGCTGACGTAGATGGTCAGGCGTTTTCCATTGAACCGCGGCAGCTTCGCTTTGTAAGCTTCCGCCATTTTCTCTGCATCTTCGGCTCGGTACATCTCGATGAAACACTGCAGACATACAGAAAGTTTTTATCTGGAACTCTGAACCAGTATCTGGATCTGCAAGCTCGGTTATGGTTCCGTACCTCCCTCCTGATCCGGTTCAGGAAATACTTCCGGACTTTTCCGTATGGTTCTGCGAGTTTCAGGATGTCCTCGTCGGCGTATTTACAGTTGGCAATCTGACCAACGTACACCACCTTGCTGGATCCACACTGAACAAACACACACTTAAGTTCAGATAAATCTTCATCTCTGGATTCTTCTGATTTATTTTCCTGAAGCCATTCTGATCTATCAACACTTGGGTGTGACTGGAACCCAGAGAACATAAAGGTTTTTAAAGACCACAACCAATTTCTGACCGATTATGAGAGCTTGACTGGTCCTGGTTTCTGTTCGGACTCTGGGTCTGACCTATAAAACTGGACCAGCGGGACTCACCTGGATGGTGGGGTAGGTCATCGAGTGGCTGACCCTAACAGGCCTGCCGCATACTGACGCCGTCACGTTACTGTTGTAGAAGCGGGCCATGTCTCGGGCCTCTTCCTCCGTCTCGAACTGAATGTAGGCCTAAAGAGGAAGAAGAGATCTGCTGTGATTAAGAGGAGGCAGCTTCAGATCAGAACACGCTGATAATGATAACTCCAAAAAGATCAAACTTTATACAGAAAAACATGGAATGAACGTTTTAATCTTCATCATCTTAGATAGGAATCTGAGACGGAACCGGATCAGCTACCTCGGGTCGGAGGTCCAGAACCAGGTGTTTGACCACTTTTCCAAAAGGTTTGGCGAGTCCAAGCAGCTCATTGAGGAAGTTGTAACCTCGCCTGAATCCGACAATGTTGACAACCCTCATCCCCTGAAGGAGAATAAAACAATGTTAAGAAGCTCAGAGAGGAGAAGGGGGAAAGAAGACAAAGAGCAGAATTAATCAGCTGGGATGAACATCCGCTGGAAGGGAAAATGAAAACTAGCAGGAATGATGTTGGATCCCATATGCAAGTAAACTTGGAATGTCAGTTTGGATAGAAGTACAGTAGTTTTCTTCAGGAGCATTTGATGTTTTGGTTTTGATGATTTTCCATGGATACGTACCCCATTCTTTGTGTTGTCTGCAGAGAACAAGATAATGACAGATTAACATCGTTTACTTTAAATTTAGAAATGTAACAGTGACATCAGCAGCTGGGCTGTCTGTGTATTTCTGCAGCAATTATGTACCAATGGCGTCTGACTCTTCATCAGCGTCACCCTCGTCTTCCTCTAACTCATCCAGCGTGACAAAGTCCTCCATGTTCTCCAGGAAGTCCTGATCATCCTGAAACAGATCAGAATCAACATCACATCTGGATCAGAACCACTTGCTTGTCTTATTGGTCAAACTGGTTCAGCCCCCTAATCTCACAGCCAATCAGAAAAAGAGATGGGGCTTTGACTTGGTGACATTTGTTACCCTGACCGTGCATCAATCTCAGAACCAGAAAGTTAGAAGTTAAAATATCTGCTTGACTAGGATGATAAAAGTCCAACCTGACAAATCAGAACCAGGCCAGAAGTTGGAGCATTGACATTCAGTATAAAAAACACAATGCGAGTCACATTGTACATCAGACCCTAAGATGTGGACCACTGGTCAGTAAGTCAGAAAGGTGCACAGTTGACTATTTTTAAGAGATGGCCATTTTTGTTTGAGGCAGGAGGAGAGTTTTTATTTCCCTACGTAGAGACGTGGAACTAACGTTCACCAAGATCTTATAAACGTCGGTTTATACTCCCACGGCGTCTGCGTCAGGTAGCGGAGCTGACGCAGAGGCAGTGTGTGTTTATACTCAAGCGTAGGGTAAAAGCGCTGTGTTGCCGATTCTTTTCCGGATCTGCAGGTCCACAAGGCGGAGTTTTTAATGGTTTAACAAAAGAAGTTTACATAAGTTACATGTACTTATCAGTCTTTATGGGGTAGTGGACAGAGCTGAGGCACAGCCCATTGATTTTGCACAAGTCATGGCTTCTCTGTGGATTTTGCACTACAAATCAGCAATGCTGCTGCAGAATCAGTGATGTAAACAGTAATTGGCTCTCAAAAAAAATCTGTTTTATGTCGCTTTTGCCTGCAGTTTAAGCGTAGTCAAATATCCGGAAACAAGTGATCACAATCTGACCAATCAAAAAGGAGTACTTCTGCGTCCGCATAGCCAGGATGCATGTCTGTTCTGAAGAGGTGCGCGTCGAGCCTCTGCAGACCTACGCAGAGTATACGGCAGTGATGGCGTAACCTACCTGACGCGGACTACGTGCGAGTATAAACCGGCCTTAAGAATGTCATGGTCCCTTTAAGAGCGAGAGCTGATGAAGTAAGGATGGGTACCCGGGAATCGGTATCGGTACCTAACGGTACCAATTTTTCGGGACTTTTATGCTTGATAATATGCGAATAACAGATTTATTTCTCATTTTCAACATATAGGTTTATTTATAACAAATATATTTGAGCAACATCCATCTGTTTCTATTCTAACACTAACACGATTCACTGTTTCACTAACATGTATATGGTTAACTACAACTTAGCAGTGTTTTTTCTTAATGATGCATACATTAAAACACAGCTCCACATACTGAAAGTTTAAATAAGTTCAGATTGAAAGAATATCTTAAAGTGAAGCGAGTTGGATTTAGCTCTAGAAAATCAGACAGAGTAAGACATCTGTCACTCAACTTGTGTGTGAAATCTTTGATGTGCCCTCAGCTCCGTTTTTAGCAGAGAAGCACAGAGCCGTGTTACTGGATGGACTTTTGCCTCGGACAGACGACTTCTTACAACTGTTTTGGCATTCTGGAGGCTGAACCTTGCAAGCACTCACTTTAGCGGGAGGAAATCCAGCAGCAAGCGCTGCTTCTGCTCCAGTGTTTCAGTTCTACCGGTCTGAGACCGTAGTAGTCACAAGACAAAAGCTGATTAATGTGCTCTCCAGCCACCCAGTGGTTGGTCAAAATAACAGACGGCCTTCAGATTTTTCCTTCACCGTTTAAAAAGAAATAATGATGACATAGGTACCGAAACATGGTAGCGTTTGAGTTTACGTGAATCGGTACTCAGTAGTAATGAAAGAATTCGGTAGGTACCAATAAAAGTACAGAATTCAGTACCCATCCCTATGATGAAGTGGTGTAGTGACAGAGAGACACAGTGCTGTGAGATCAAGGCAGAAAAAGTTATGCCCCTTTCCCACCAGCACCTTGTCAGCCCAGCCCAGCACCACACCGCCTGATTTGTTTGCGCTCACATTGCGATTTTCCCGGGACGAGTAGATACACTTTTAGCACTTAAGCCGTTGAGGCTCTGAAGGAGCGAAGTAGGGCTGAAAATGGTGACGTGTGTGTCCAAACGAAACCGGGGTAGAGTGGTGTCTACTGAATGAAGCCAGAGCTGACCATCTTAGACGTAAGACTTGAAATGAACTGGGTAAAAGTTCACGGACTCCGTTCCATGAACTTCACTACCTCTGTCGAACGTCTTTCTACTCCACCCCCTGCTACCGGCTAAAATCGTTGACAGAGGCGCCGATTGGCAGCGTCCGCTCCGAGTTGGGCTGGAAGTGAGTACCCACCCACCCCCGCTCTCCCCATGTTGCTTAATGTTGTGACTGTCTGATTACGTGCTTATGTGTACCAAGGTGTTTTTTTTGTGACCCTGTAACATGCCCTTGTTAGAGCGCTGTACAGAGCTGCCTTTTTTCCCCCCCCTTTCTCCCACCCTTCCTAATGTGTAATTTCCATGACCTGCATTCTACCTGATCCTTTTAATGTATGTAAAATGTCTGTTTTGTATATGGGACAGGTTCCCTTTTGTTGGTCTTCGGGCACAGCAACAATAAAAGACTTTCTGATTCTGACTAGGGGTTGGTGGGAAAGGCCATTACTTGTTAGAAAGTTCCTGTTTACTGACAAATGTTCAGTTTTTGCAACAAGCTTCTTCTGGTTGAAGCCAAGTCCCATGACATCTTTCCCACCACTGTGTAATGTAAAGGAGTGTAACCCCAAAGCCAGCTGGAACTTCAGCCAAGGAGGAATTATCTCCCCTGGTTCTCCTGATCACAGTATGGAGGCAGAAGCTGCAAAGGATAATACCTTTTGTCAACACCAAACACCTGGGGATTAAGGGCCCCCGGGGAAGGCTCAAACCCCTCATGAGGGTGGAAGGCACAACACATGATGATGTCATGGTGACATCACAGCTAATTCAACTTGCTGATTTTAACTGGCCTGATTAGTCGACCTCATTAGCCATTTAAGCTGGGGACACACTACAAAGACTGGGTATCACACATTTAATAACTGGACCAGATCAAGGATCACAGACTACATGACTAACTGAGGCCAACTGACCACATCAAACTCTGGCAAAAAACTCTCATGAACTCACGCAGTACTCACGGTGTAAACAAACAACCATGGATGGCAGACTGCTCGCTGCTCATGTTATCTGCGCAGCTATTTGCGCAGAGTAATCTGCCAAAAAGAAAAAACGGATGTGGATCAAGTCATGGAGGAGTTGACGTTTGAAGTGTGGACTTTTCACACTGCAATAGGACTTGGAGCGGCTTCCTATTGTCTTCACCGACTGACACTATTTCCTGTGTCCCAGCTCCTCTTTCTCATTGACTGTTGGTGACGTGTATTCCAGCTGAGTCGGTAAACCGCACACACTACCAGATTGTTTTAAATACTGCAACTGCAGTATTTCAAACGGGCGCGATCTGGTTGCCTCACACTTGCCAATTTGAGTCTCAACCTCTCACACACTAGCAGATTTCTGCACCAACTTAATATGCCAACAGCCCACAACTAGAGCCAACTAGTGCAACCTACGTACAAGTGGAAATCCTGGGTATAATCTGGCAAAAAGTCTTGTAGTGTGTCCCCAGCTTTAAAGTGCCCATTGCTGGTCAGAACCAGGTTAAACAGCAAAGTGAAACAACAGAATAAAAGTTAGATCCCACAGAACGGACCCAGAAGTTTTGTTCTGATCCTCCAACCCGACCCCGAGTTTCGGTTTCTGATCCATGTTAGCAAGCAGGTCTCACCATGTCTTCGGGCAGGTCTCCTTCTGCAGCCTCAGAATTTTCTCCTGGTTCTGGGTTCACCTCCTCTTTGTCCTCCTGTTGGTCAGTACGAGCTTCACTTTGGACTTCTGGCTCCGCCCCCTGGGTGGGCTGGCCTTCAGCCCTCTCAATGTCTCCAGGTGTGTCATCACTGACATCATCAGTTACATCATCAGCCGCAGAAACCTGCCAGAATGTGACATGTTAGTCTCAGAGATCAGCTGTGTTTCATTCTTGTTTGGCAGCTACCTCACCTCCTCTTTCTCCTCCTCCTCCTGCACACCCTCCCCTGGTGTCTCCTTCACAGACTCCGCTCTCTCCAGCTCTTCTTCTTCCTCTACGTGTTCATCAGCTCCCTCACCCTCTCCTTCTTCCTCTCCTTCCTGCATCACTCCAGACACCTCCTCCTCCTCCCTTTCCTCCTCTGCAGGACTCACTTTATCCTCCTCCTCCTTTTTCTCCTCTCTGGTTTTAGATAAAGACTTAGACAAGGAGGTTCTGGAGCTGGAGGAGGTGGTGTTTATTCGGTTGCTCCTCCTGTTTTGATCGTCTCCTCCAAATTCATTCTGTCTGCGGTTCACACTGAAGAAACCAGAAAATATCAGAAGTGAGGGGTCTGACATCATCCTTTCACTTGCCGTTGTCATGGTAATCAAATGAATGCAGGTGTCTGGACTCACGTGAGGGTTTTGTATTTGGTGCAGATGTTGAGGCGGATGAGACGTCCCTTCATGGTGAGCGGGTTGACGGTGTAATACTTCACCAGCATCTCTGCGTCCTCCGTAGTTCCCATCTGGATGAAGGCCTTAACACACACACACACACACACACATTTACACTGGAGCTGTTTTTTTTTTTTTTAAAGATTAATCGATTCAAAGTTAATTCATCAAATATCTATTCATAAAATAAATCTTTCTTTTCCCAGTGACAACAGTGACCTTATTCTCGCGTGACTTACCGATGCTCGGCACGATCTTAGCATATATCAGGGCTCCAGACTAACTTATCTTTTTTGGAGCCCAGTGGCCCCTAACTTAAATTTTTAAGGGTGCAAGCAGAAAATTGACAATCGACTTGCAAAGCAAATATTCACATTTACTTTAATTTTCATTGTATTATTGAGAAATACTTGAATGATAAATGCAGAAACTGCAGAATTCCTTGATTTCACACTCCTTTGTTGAAACATCGGTGTTCCCATCGATAACAATAGACAGATACAGAGCGTCCTTAATCTTTACGTATGTCTTTCTTCTTAGTGTATCAGCTATGATGCCAACAAACTGTGCACATGCTGTGTTGTTTACGGTGGCCCAGAAGCGTCACAGCAATACAAAAGCCACAACACACCACAATTAGTCACAACACAAAACACAATAAGCTAAAATAATAGCATTGGACATTGTGTTTGGGCTGGAAACTGTCAGTCATGACAACCATTTGCATGAAGTGGGCAGCAGCAATAGTGGGCAGGAACAAATAGAGGTGATTTTAAATAAGAAAAAAATGCTGTGTAATTTCTGTTGTGGCTTTTGTAGCGCTGTGACACTTCTGGGCCACCATGGGTACCTGACCGGTAAAAATTACATCCATTAAATTTCACAGGTATGGGTGCGGGTGGATATTTATTTAACGAGGGCGAGTCGCGGGTCAAAGTATGATTTTTCATTTTTCTGTCTTCCTCCTTTTTGTGGGGATCGGATTTTTACTAATCAAGCTGCAATCAGGTTACTTTTATTGTGAACCCCTGCATGCCATGCTGGGCACAGCTGGAGCAAGCAAGATTTTTCCACTGCAGGCTTTGTGGTCCAGGAGCAGAGAACAGCTGAAACCAGGACGGTAAATGACTTTTTGTTTATGCAGCAATCTCCGAATCACATAAAGTCACTAAATGGCCAAATAAGGGACTGTAGAGAGGTAACAGTGGAAAGGGATGAAAAGACAATATCACATTAAACAGAAGAATGAATAAATAAAATAATACAATGATGGGGTGTACACGCATGAACTTAATGAGTTAACGAGCGGAATGGGTTGCAGGTTATAAAGGCCTACACGGGTTGGGTCCGGATTTCACTGTAAGATAAATGCGGGTACCGCGGGTCGAGTTGGGTATTTACGGGCGGTGCCAGTTTATAAAATCACTCTCACATATTGTCTTTCATCTTCTTTAGTGTTTGTCTCCTTTCTTGTATTAAAGTAAATTTCAGTCGGCAAACTATTACTGTGAACTACTGGGCTGAAGAGGGGAGCAGAAGTTTGTCAGCGACAAAATTAATTTAACTACTAAAAAACCGGCAAACCGGCACGCACAAGTAGTTAAAAAATTTACTCGCACTGTCTCACATTTTAGTTGCAAAATGCGACCATTTGGCCGCAGTCTGAAGCCCTGTATATACATATTGAAAGGTTGCCTGTGTCTCCTCCGTCCAAAATCAGCCTTTCACACAGAATTAATGCCAACTTCGGATTATTTCATTCACCTCCGGATTACATTCACCTGTCTACTATTTAGCAGCTAATTACCTCTCACATTAGCAGATAATGCTAAGACCGTGGCCTCTGCATGTTCAACAAACACAGAACGTTTTGTAAATAACAGGAAGTGAGTCACCACACATATACAGACTCTAAAATAAATCTCACAATGAACTAGGAAACGTAGACTAGGAGCTTTCGAATATTGTATTTCATAAGTGCATGTTGAGAAGCAGTTGGAGATATCAGATTATTATAGTAATCTGATTACTCCCAGATATCTGATTGGTCATGTAAAAGCTCAGTGTTTTAAAAACAGAAACTGGACAGGCAGTTGTAGGTCTACAGTAAAAGATGACGGGTCTAATGTAGCTGAAGGACCTAAGTCTATGGATTCGGGGAAGATTTGTTCTCTCTTTATTCTTCGTCTGAAGCAGCTAACGGGGAAAACCAGAAACAGGCA
>JAOXYM010000007.1:2472254-2484670 GCA_028567055.1 Leptatherina wallacei | reverse complement strand
CACTAATGAGTCATCCCATGAAGTCAGATTCTGGCCAATAGCGGCCTGCAATCTGCACACGTCACCATTTTCGGCCCGACTCGGCCCCGTCAGAACCTCGATGGAGTAGGTGCTAAAAGTGTATCGACTCTCCCCAGGAAAACTGTAATGTGAACACAAACAAATCAGGCGGTGTGGTGCTGGGCTGGGCTTAGTAGGTGCTAGTGTGAAAGGGGCATAAGATCCTCAGAACTGGGCTGACTCTGGTTCTGGCTTAGATACTAGACTTTAAATTTATATTTTAACATGTTTCAGTAAATCAGCCGTTTCTAGATTTCCTGGAAAGAAATGAGGCTGGATCAGGACCTTTTTTGAAAATAAAAAGTAGTGGCCTATTTTCATATTTCAAGCCTTGACAATGTTGGTAAGCTTTCTTCAGATATAAACCAAATGTCATCTTCTCTCCTCACATCTGAAACTAGAAAAGTTTTATATTGTTGTAGATGCTTTGTCTATAATATAATGTATAAATACTGTTAATCAACGCATGAATGTTGGTAGTTAATTTTCTAAATAGTGTTAACTGTTGTACTGAATTTAATGTGAAACCAACCAAAAACACTTTAATTCTGACTCAGAGTTCACAATTGTTAAACACTCCTGTCACTACTGTGTCGTTATCATGTCTGATGAGAAGCGCACAAAGACTTAATCAAAAGTCAACCATGCGGCTGGAGTATCGTTTTTGTCTTTCTTTTCCAAACTATATAAAAATAATAAACTGTTCATCTTACTCTGATAATGTCAATCATTATTTGTGTTCCTGTGCAGTAGAAACCATTGAATATCTTTTCATTATTCCAATTGTTGCTCCGTTGTAATTATTCAAAAGAAATACTGTCACTGATATTTCATCATTTCAATGTCTCCAACTTCTCGGTAGATTAAATCTTTATCATAAATATGATTCACAAAATAATCTGCCACAAAACAACTTAGCTCAAAATTTTCTTCCAAACATGTATTGCATTTGAAAAGCAAACTTATCTGCATTTAATAACGTAAGTAAAATCACATTCAATCACAATTTTTCACCCAATTTAAAAAACTGAACCGAAAGACGACCACAGCTTTTCTACAATCTACTAAGTGTTTTTCATTTATTTGCCCATTAAAATTCTGCATACCATATTTAAAACTTTCACAAAGCTTAAAAACGATCTAAACTTTTATCGAAACACTGTTAGTGAAATCTAATAGCATTATGGAATGGAAGCTAACTGCGCTAGCATTGTCCAGGAATATAAACTTTCCAAACACTGTAGATGTATTTACATATTGACCTTTAATATTACCTTTAATATTTCCTAACGCAAATGCTATATTTCTTAAATGTAGACACAAACTTATCTAATCAAGTTTGTTGACGTTCCGTTCAGTTCAGGCTATCTTTAGCACACATGTGACTAGCCTCAACATGCTAACACAGGTCGGTATTTAGCTCTCAGTAACCATTTCCAATTTCCCGGTTTTTAAATGTGCAAAATGTGCATGAAGCTATTTAGCAATAAACAACATGTAAAAGCCACAACTGTGCGCATATTCAAACACACCTGCTGCACCTTTTGTCAATGCGTAGGTTAGCTTTCTGGATTCGCCGTCAGGTCAAAGGAAAGCGGTATAACAGGACGTGACGACAAGCATCGCGAGATTTGTCTTCCTCACTGATGTGTCGCGCAGGTTGTGGTCTGATTCTTCGTGAGATTCTTTGCTCGTTGCGTCTATACCTAAAAAGTCCGACTGCAAATCTTAACATAGGATCTCACAGCTTATTTTCTGTGCGTATAACAGCTACCTACAAACTTGCACGGCTGTTTGAGACATTTGAGACAAATTCAGCTCAGTAACGTCAGTGACTTTCCACCGGAAGTGGACCGTTACAGTTACAGTGCTGCATTCAGGTGACCTCAGTGACTAACACTGTAACCTATTTATAGAGGCCACTTCCACCAGTAAAAGCAATGAATGACAATTCAGATTAGTTTTTTTTGTTTGTTTTGTATTTTTACTTTAAATGTGAAACGTGTGATAAAAATGGAGTTTTATGGAGTGTCCGTTTAATAGAGCGAGTGGTGTCTCAGATAAGAGAGGCTGAAGCTTCTGGATGCAGTCTAGTTTTAAGTCTCAGACTGGAGCCTTTTGCTGCATGTTATAAAACACCCCCTCTCTGCTTCCCTTATTATCATGCTTCTTTAAAGTACAGAGCAATAGTGCCCGAAAACATTTTTAAGAAAGAGAATTCAGAAGTCAGAATTATGAGATGCTTGTATAAATGCAGTGACATTAGCATATCATCTTTGGTTTTTCATTCACATCTTCACATGTGATAAATATCAAAAGTAATTATGAATGATTTTAATTTTACACAAAGTTTTGTATTGAATTTTCATGTACTGTGTTGTAGTGAAATAGTTAAAACCATACCATTTGATTCCTACTCTGATTTGTAAAAGGGAGCTGCATGGTAGTCTGATGTATTGGCCCTATGATGGAGTGGTAACCAAACCAGGAGGTACCATCTCTTGCCTCTTTATAACAGCAACGACCTGCATTGAATGTAATGCACAGAAATGGATGACAAATGGATGGATCAATTCTAAAAGTAGCAATTTTATTTCTGAAAGAAAGGGCATTTATCTTCTCTCTTCAGACTAAAACATTCTAGTAGTTTTCTTTATAAAACTACATTGTGTTGTGTTCTATCAGAATTTTTACCCTGGGGGATATCAAGATTCAAATATTGAAAATTCAAAAACTTTTATTGTCAATTTGTTTATATGCACTGGACATAAAAGAGATTTGAAATGTTTCTTTCTCATCAAAGATAAAAACAGTATTTTAAAAAAAGATAATAAATTCAAGATAAAAATACAAGAAACTGAATAAAATATGTTGTAAATATATACATGTATCTGTCGTAAAAATATATATTACAAAGGGAATATGAAAAATGCTGAAGCAAAATATACTACGTGCAAAAAAGTAGCATTAGTGCAATTTCAATAACAGTGACAGAACAAATGGTGACAGTACTTGCAGAACAGAGTGAGCTCTTTGTTAAAACTAAATAAACATTTCCATTTCCTTTCTTACAACTTCACATCAGATCTACAACCAACCCACCTATAAATTTGGACTTTGTGTACCAGAAAGACCCTATATTCCTTCACAGAGAGTGTGGACGCGAAGGCAGCACAACAGTCAAACCAATCACGAGCGAGAACAGAGTGACGCACGCGATGTAAACAAACAGGCATCGCAGCGCGGCCATTATAGTCCCAGAAGAGTTTGCACAGTTGACTGTTGGTCTTCTTCTGAAGATTGAACTAATCAGCGCTTCAGGTAATCTGACGCTAAAAAAGCACGTGTGTGTGTTTTCTGACGTCGACGTGTGTTCATTTCTCTAAGCTGTCTCACGGTGACTGGTCGCTGGTTGTGGTGTGTTCACTGTGAGACAGTCAGCGTTGCACGTTAGCTTCGTTGTTGTTGTCGGAGACAGCGGCCATCACGGCGGGTCTGCCTTGTCTGTTTAACAGTCACATCCCTCCTCTTTGCCCCGCAGGGCAGCACACCGAACCGCACAGATTCTCCACCGGACAGTAAGACATGAAAGACCCGAGTATCGGCAACATCGTCCCCAACATGACGGTGGGCGGTGAGGTTATCCTGAGCAGCCAGTTCAGCTCCGATGAGAACCCGTTCGCAGAGTACATGTGGATGGAAAACGAAGAGGAGTTCAACAGGCAGGTGAGGAGGAGCAGGTCACAGCACACCTGCCCTGCACGTGCAGGGCTGATTTTCTACAGATTTTCAGCTCTGTAGGCTGAACTCAGCTGCCCCATGATATCAGGACCCTGGATCAGGTCTTGCCCGGGAAAACTGTTAGAAACCGGAAAACTCTGGCCCAGAAACTCCTGATGTAGGTCTCTGAACAAAAGAACATGAAACACATATGGTCAGAAAATTGAACAACAGGAACATTGGATGACCTAGTTCAAGATCCAACCACAGTCCAGTGAGCATGTAAACACAACGAGGCTCAGATTAACCCTTAAAACTCCAAGCCATTCATTGCAAGCTTCGGTCAGCCTGTTTTGTTATAATGTAACAAATATTGAAACAAACTCACAACAGAAACTATATTTACACTTTTTCCTGCTGCTGTTTTTATTTTTGGTTTTGTTTTGTTGTTGTTGTTATTTACAGTTATTTATGCTGCTATTTACCTACTGTCATCACAAAACCAACTCGGATTGTGTTTGGTGCCACCATGCATCAAATATATCTTCTTGGCTTTATTCCAACCATAGAGGACCATTAATTTTGTTCTTTTCAGACAGACATATAACTGGGTCCACATAATTTACCGCCTGGGCAACTGAGCGGCTTGCCAGGTAGATGGAGTTTTCACTCCATTTAAACTGGGTGATCCGACCGGGGCATCAGCCAGATGACCTGCTCAGATCACACGGCTTGTTCGGTGAGAACACCCCTATTAAACACATGGGTGGAACAAACAAATAAGTGGGTTTGCAGATAAACTTTCAACTTGACAATGTTGATGTGTGGCCTTATTTGACAGCACATTAAAATGATTCCTCAAACAACTTCTGCCTATATTATGATTCTGCTCAGCTGCTCTAAGCGGTAACTAAAGTTATGTCCCAATCCAACTCATTTATTCTGCATTGTCCTTATTTAATAAGAGATGGACATTGTTGCACATTGCAGACTACAGCCTGAAATAAATGCGTGCAAAAAATAATGTCTAGATGTTGACTGGGATTAAAAGGATTGAACTTCTATATGCAGTTTTACATAAAAATAAAAAATGGATGAACCAAAAATGGCTTAGAGTTTTATGGGTTAATTATTGTTGTTTGATCCTTTCATACAACAAGTCTGAAGACAGAAAAAAAAACACTAGAATTCAATCATTAAAGTTTAACATTTGAACAGTTATTATTCAGCAGAAGGGAAAGGAATTATAATTCTTCCAAAAAAAAGAAAAATAACAATAAATCGACACAGACAGATTCAATAAGAACGTTCTTTATTCACATCAAATTCAACATGTAGAGTTTCAATGTTGAGATGATTCTTAACATTTTAGAATCAGTTCAAAGAGAAATTGATCATATTCTGGCATTTCTTGATCAGAAGACTGAAGCTTGTCATCGCTTTGACTTGACCTTTAACTGTGAAGCAGAGCTGATCAGATTATATTTGATTTTTAGTCTTTTCAGATTCTATTTTTTCATTTCAAACTGAAGGACTGAAGATTTTTGTTTTTACAGATGTTTTTTTTTTTGTTTTGTTTTTTGTATTTTTGGCATCTGTACTGAGATGCCTCGCAGTGACTGGACCGGATCTTTAAAGTTTAAATCCGGTGTTTCAGGTTTAAGTGAAGCTTAGAATCTCCGCTGAGGTGAAAATGTTTTGTTGGAGCTACAGATCAGAAGAAACTTTGGACTCAGTTTCAGAAAACACAACAGGCTCCTTCAGCTGGAATTCAGGTCGAGTCAAGACCTCATTATGAAATCAGCTGAAAGCGTTCGTAGGCCATTGGCCAGTGGGAGAAGTCAGTGTTTTACTGCAGCCAACAGACGTCCAATCACCCCGTCCGACACCTGAACACGGGCACTTGGTTCAGAACACTTCAGCACAATTAAAAAATCTCTCTGAGTCATTTATTTGCTGATCTGTAGATCATATCAAAATTAATCTTCTGACTCCATCATGTTTTAATGGACTCCAATCCGTTTCAGAACTCAGCACCCATCAACCTGTCCTGGTTTTTCTCTGGTTTTTCCTGCTCTGCTCTTTTCACTCAGTCAGCTGATATGAGCAGAAAAGAAAGCGTTGCATGAAATCAACCACATGACCTCTTAAATCTGGAGCTGCAGACGTGTGAAGCATCTCAGAAATGCCCTCGGAGCTGCTGATCATGTGACCCTCATCTGTGTAATCTGATGCTGCTGTTGCAGCGTCTGGTCTAAATTTGATGGTGTTCTTGTTATGACACTTTAAAGTCCCAGTTCCCCCAATAAGTTGGGATGCTGTGCAAAATGTTAATTAAAATGGAATACAATGATTTACAAATCTCATTAACCCATATTTCATTCAACATAAACATATCCTATTTTGAAACTGAGATTTACCATTTCATGGTAAATAGGAGATTATTTTGAATTTGAAGGCAGCAACAAATCTGTAAAAAGTTGGAACAGGAGCAACAATAGGCTGGAAAAGTCATCGGTACAAATGAAAACAACTGGAGGAGCATTTGACAAATGAATAGGTTAATTGGCAACAGGTCAGTACATGGCAGTTGTTGACTGTTTGGGTGCCCAGAGCACAACTACTTTGTGAATCACACTTCTACATTCAGAATAATACAATATTTGTACCTTTTTTAAAGGTGCAGCAAATAACAAAATTAAAGGCCAATGACATCAAATGTTAAATGTTAAAACATCATTTTAAAACTGTGCTTCTATTGGTATCTAATCACTTCATTAAAACAAACAACTTATGCTTTTATTCTCTTAGAATGAGCCATTTATAACTACTTGCCATGGGTCCACATACATTAACAGCTCCCATATTAGTTTCACTATTTTCATGACGGTGTCTCTGAATGGACAAACAGCTCTGTGTGGGAATCCTCTAAGCTTTAAAATCGCAATACCGGTTGATATCGTAGATACCAGATGTGCTTGGGTAGTCAGATCTGCTTGGGGCGCTGTGCCTCTCGATCACATCACACTATGGCAACACCACTTGGACAAACTACATTGTATCCCATTTCATTAGGATCAGATCTGTTTGTGGTGTCTATTTACCAACAGATATTTTTGCTTTTATTTCATATCTCCTTTGGCAATATAAACTTCTTTTTCCTATGTGAGTAAATAAATTCGAGTATATAGATGTTTTTTTAATTCATCGTTAGTGGGATGTCTGTCCCTATAGACAATCTTTGCATGTACCTTTGTTTATGTGAGTGCTAATACTGTTAAATTAAGAGTGGAGCCTCCTCTTCTCACCAGAAGTGAGTGAGTGCAGCGCACAAAGTTCTGAACAACATGTCTCCTGTATCTATGGATTTTAGTGGGTAAGAAGCCAATTTAGTTCATGTGTGAGGTATGTTTACATCGGCAGAGACATCTGGAGAGAGCTCCTAAACTGCAAGAGAGAAAATCGCTGCTAGAGAGCCAATATTTATGGTGTACACAGTCTAGGATTATTTATTGGACCAAATATCCATTCCAATATTCATATCTAAAATATCTTACTATTGATACAAATATTGATCAAAGGCAGTGACCTCCCACCCTAAAGTCAAAACATTTAACATTAAATCCCACACTATAGAATTAGAGATCCACGTGTCCTACAAAGAAGAACTCTTAGAACTCCTGTAATTTGTCTGCACCAAGCACCTATGTGATCATTCCCAACGTCCTGCCAATCTTAAAGTGTTACGTGGTCGGCAAGTGCAGGGCCCTGAGCAGATCTGACTACCCGAGCACATCTGGTACCTACCAGCTTTGTTTGATGGGTGCTAAAGCACCGTTTGGGTTAAGTAACTCCTTAAAAGGACCGAAAAAGAAGACAGTACTTAGACTCTTTTATTTGTCATTGCATAGGACACAGCGAAATTCAAAGCACCTGTAAAACGAGTCTGATTTAAAAAGAATAGATACAAATGTTGAAATGACTGGCCCCCACCTCCTGCTGCACTGTCCCAACCCATGCACACCACACACACATGCTCACAAACACATGGAATCCACACATGCACTATGTACCCATAAAACTCAATAAAAAAAATCCATGAGTAAAATTTCACTTAAAAACATGTACACAGTGTCGACATAGTTCTCTGTAGTGCAGTCATCGCTGCACCTGAAGCCTGTACTATGAAGCTGGATTTTCTCTTATCGGGGTTAACCCGGGTTTTCCGTACTACAAAGCTGGTTAACTTCTTACCGAGTTGTATCACCCCTGTAACAGACGCTGAACAGCTAACCTAGTCCAGAGCAGGTTATCATCAGGGTGTGCTTGCAATGATCAAGGTGGGGAAACCCTGGGTTGAATTACCAAGTTGAAAACCAGCTTCGTAGTACAGCTTATCTGGATCCTGAATATCTGGGTAAGTCAACCCAGGTAACGGAGAGATATCCGGGGTATGTTAATCACGCTTCGTAGTACAGGCCTCTGAGGCCACTGGATCCACTTGCAGATTAAACAAACATGTTTATGTCTGGAAGAAAATTTGGCCACTGACGGCCACCGCACATTCACAACTGCGCTTGGTATTTGAAGTCATCTCTATGCCCAACTTTACCACTAGATGTCAGTAATTCTTACACATTGTACCTTTACACGTGATTTTTGATTGATCATAACCTCAATCTTGTGTCTCCCTGGCTCTGGGTCAGTAACATAACTAGATACTAAAGGAGCATTTTAGGGAAGCAGAGCCTCTCAGATGTAAATATGAAATGTGGTCACAGAACAACCGAAACATCTTCTGCCAGCAACATGTTTGTGTGTTCTTTGTGCGTGTGCAGGTGGAGGAAGAGCTCTGGGAGGAGGAGTTCATTGAGCGATGCTTCCAGGAGATGCTGGAGGAGGAGGAGCAGTGGGAGTGGTTCATCCCATCCAGAGACCTCCCCCCTTCTACCGTCAGCCAGCTGCAGGAGCAGATCAGCTTGCTGGTTCTGGAAGCAGATGTGCACACAGACGACGATGACCTGGACGTTGTGGTGAGTGTGATCTGCGTCAGCCAATCAGCGCTCAGAAAAACAAGAAGGCGTTCAGGCTCCACCTTCTTTCACAGACTGATGTGTTTCTGCTCTTCCTTCAGATGAACAGCAGTCTGAATCCCAACGCCAAGGAGTTCACCCCGGGCATTCAGAAACACATCATGTGACCCTGCCGGGCTCCGCCCCCTCTGCTCCAGCCTGCACTGTGACATCATCAACAAGATGTCTGCTGTATTTTCCAGCTGCCACTCGAACCTTCAGCCTGATGTGTTGCCAAAGTTCTGCACTCGCCTTGCATGTGTTCAGAAAAATGTTCGTTGCATCACTTCCTGCTTCCTGTTCGACACCATACCTGCCTGACCACCTGAGTGTGTGTGTGTGTGTATGTGAACTCTCTGAATGTAAATCAGCTGAGAGGAGTTTCTGTGTCACTTTGAGTTTAGAACAAATGGCGTCGGGTTTTTGTTGCACTTTTCTTCTTCTTTTTGTGCTGCTCTCAGACCTGTAGGTGACGTCACCATCAGCCTCCTCATACTTAAAACCACTTTTTGGTCCTGGTTTCACCGAGTTAGTTTAGAGCGTGAGCTGGTTGTGTTGGTGTGCTGTTCTCCCTCTTTCGTGTTTCTTCTGTTGCCTCATTAACTGATATAGTGTTGACTTTTTTCTAAACACACAGAAAGTACTGTATAAAAATCAAATAAAAACAAAATCTTGTAAAAAAAATATCTATTTTTTCTTAAACTACTTGAAATAAATGTTTATGGAGAAAATGAACAAATGTGTTTGTTTGATTTTGTTAGTGGGAGAAACTGCTTCTTCTGCCAGGCTGCTCTTTTTGGTTGAAAACAGCTAAGATGTTTAATGATGATGTCATTCAGTAAAGGAAGACCCTGGGCTGCAGACAAGGCATTCAGGAGCAGTGTTTTCTGTAGGAAATTTGGATTTCTATCTACCTGGCAAAAAAAGGCAATTGAATAATTGCTGCATGGGCAATAATCTTTCAACTGCAACAAGCTATTTAGCTCCAACTGATTCAATAAGCAGCTTCTCATTTCTGAAACAACCATGTGGAAACACAGCCCATGGTCATGGAAAAATTGTTAGTATGTTTAAGAAGTGTCAAATTATTGGTATCAAGCAGAGAAAAAATCTGGAGATGCAGAAACTACGAATGCATTTGAATGTTTGGACTCTGGAGCAATGGAAGAAGGTCATGTGGTCTGATGAGTCCAGAGTGATGGGCGCATCAAGGAAAGAAGAGAGGTAGATGAAGTGATGGAGCCATCATGCTTAGTGCCTACTGTACAAGCCTGTGGGGGGCAGTCTATGATCTGGGGTTGCTGCAGTTGGTCAGGTCTTGGTTCAGCCACATTGTTTGTCCAAAGACTGAGGTCAGCTGACTACCTGAATATAGTGAATGATCAGGTTATTCCATCTTCCCTGATGTTACGGCCATCTTCCAAGATAACAACAGCAGGATTCATGGGTCTCAGATTATTAAAGAGTGGTTCAGGGAGCAAGTGACATCATTTTCGCACATGGATTGCTCACCACAGAGTTCATACCTGAACCCCACTGAGAATCTTTGGGATGTGCTAAAGAGGACTTTGTGCAGTGGTCGGATTCTCCCATCATCAATACAATCTTGGTGAAAAATGAATGCAACAGTGGATGGAAATAAATCTTGTGACATTGCAGAAGTTTATAGAAACAATGCCACAGTGAATTCTTCCATCATCAAAGCTAAAGGGACAAAATATTAGAGTGTGTGACTTTTTTTCTTTTGAGGGTGACTTTTTCTTTGCTTTTCTTTTTGCCAGGCAGTGTATTTTACATGCAGAGAAAAATGTTGCAACAGTTTTTTTTTTTTTTTTAAAGAAACACCCCTCCCTCCCCGGGGGAGAACAGCTGTGAGCAGGTTGCTGCATGCCCAGAAGGATCTCTGTCTGCCGGCAGAGCTCGTGATCTGCTCCGGTGAAAAAGCTGGAGGGTGATATTTTACAAATTCCAACTACTCTGCTTCACAGTGTCCCAAATAAAGTGCCAAATGTGGTTAGATCTGGTTCCCCCTCGACCCTGCATGGCAGCAGCCAAACTGTGTTCTCTGGCTGAGAGGCGTCAAAACCGGCTTTTCTCCCCTGTCCCTGTATGTGAACACCTGAGGGAAGATAAATAAAAGTGTGAGACTGAAGTACTGTAGGAACAAAACAACGGGAGCAGGTTGACATGATTATCGCCCAATTTCATGTTATTTATTTTTCGTTGACAATATATTTATTTAATTGTCACGTAAATATGGTCCCAATAACTGAAGGTTTTGCTTCCTGAAGCCAAACTGGGAAGTTGAGCTCCTATTCTACTTTTAGAACCTCATAACAATATATGTTTACTTTGAGCTCAGCATGTTGAAGTGATTTCCTGACAGGAAATGAGGAGAATGGAAACAAGGTGGCACAAATCTAAGATAAGAGCCTTTTGTGTGTATCTGTATAGTTATCAGTGTTGTCCAGCAGAGGCCAGTGTTGACTTTGTTTTATCTCAGGTTGAGCTCCACTGGTGTCATGCTGTTGTCACACCTCAACTGTGAGCAGGAGCTTCTCTCAGCATGCTGAGGCTTCACTTTCAGGCTGATTGAAACTGTTTTAATTATTTTTACACTGCTTTCTGCTTTTCTTTTCTTTCGTTTATGATTTTTGGAGGTTTGATTAACATGAGTCTGCAGTAACATCTTACCACCAGCAGGAGGCTGCAGAAGGTTTCTGACCTGTACAGCTGAGCAGGAGCTCAGAGTGAGGAAACAGAGGAGGAACTCCTCTCTTTGTGGTGTGTCTGCAGCCATAGATCAGCTGCAGCCTCCATTGTAGACCGACAGGTCAGATTCAGACTAGGACCACAGTCATGCATGCTAATGAGGGAGTTTGTTGTAGGGGGCGTGGCCTCTGTGAGGGCTGCAGGTCACACGTTGTTGCAGAAAGCTGATTGGTTGGAGGGAGATGTCAGGGAATGTGTTGCAGCTACAGATGTCTGTAAAGAGCCAGCAGGTCACGACCTCGATGTCGGTGTCAGGACCGCCCGCCCATCCTCCCTCTGCATATCATCACCACCTTCACCACCACCATCATCATCATCATCATCAGGATCAGAGGGGAGTGACACACAGGCTGATTGTTCCCACAGAGAACAGGAGGAGGATTTAAAGCTCCTCTCAGACATTGTTACAGGAATCTGTAGACGAGTCTACATGCTGATCTCAGTTCAGACCAGGACCAGTCTGTCTTAACAGAACTGGTACACAATGTCATCAGTCTACAGGCCGGGGTTCCAATCTTCCCTCTGACACCATCTGGTAGAACTTGCAACATCTTCAGACTTGATCCTTCAGGAAACAGTGATCTTAGAGTCCAGACCTGATCCTTCAGCCCAGACCTGATCCTTCAGGAAACAGTGATGTTATGCCCCTTTCACACTAGCACCTACTCAGCCCAGCCCAGCACCACTGTCTGATTTGTTTGTGTTCACATTACAATTTCCCGGGGCGAGTCGATACACTTTTAGCACCTACTCCATCGAGGTTCTGAAGGGGCCGAGTCGGGCCGAAAATGG
>JAOXYM010000007.1:2460936-2472154 GCA_028567055.1 Leptatherina wallacei | reverse complement strand
TGACCCTTCCTTAGTGACCTGATCCTTTAATCCACAACTGATTATTCCTCACAGACCCGATCCTACCTGATATGTAGGATGTTACTTTGCATTATAAAGTAGAACCTACACAATGATTTAGTTTTAAACAGAACAATTCATTTTTCTAATAGAATGATTTATTGATGAGGTTAACAGTTCCTAACATTTAGGCTACTTGACCCACCATGAAAATGTTGATTATGTAGAAATCTCATTTTGACTTTGTGTTGGATTAACAGCAAAAACGTTAGTCAGCTGGATTTTAATGAAGAACTGATTATTTCATTTGATTGTTGTTATGATTCCATCTTTAATGTTCAAATCAGGATCTGATTGGTAGTGGATCATCTTTACTCCCATTCTTCCATAGATGCTGTTGGATTTTGGTGAGATGGATCTTCTCATGACCGGAATGTTCTGAAGCTTTTCCTGGAAGATTTGAATGGTTATGGTTTAAGCTGTTCATCTGTTGAATGGTCCAAAAAACAGAAAGTTCTGACGCTGCATCATCTTCCAAAACTGAATAAGAAAATCAAATGAATTAGTCAAAACTTTCTTTCTGCTGTCTGTGGTAATCTTTCCCTGCAGAGTGATGAGCATCAGTGGAGGCGAGGAAACAACATCTGAAGGCCAGGTCTGAGCCAGGTGAACATCACTCAAATGGCTCGGAAGATCCTCTAGCAGAGCTGAGATATAATTGAAAAGCTGTGAGAAAATATGCTTCAGCAGCAACCCGACTCCATTCCTGCTGCAGCTCAATTCCGATTTGTTGCCCATATGTGAATCATATTGGATTTTTTTAATGAAAGTCTGAACAGCACAAATCCAATTCTTTAAAATGCGACCCAGGCCACTTTCATATGTGGTCCTAGATCTGATACATGTCCAATCTGGGTTGAAGCGACCTCAGGTAATGCTACTTTTCATCTGACTATGACATCACAGAAGTAAAACAAACTTCACAATTTTGCGCCGGGGGAAGGGGAAAAGGGGCAAGTGGCAATATTGAATAATTTCATTAATCAGTTTGGCATAATTTCATCAGTTCTGATTGTGCAAGTACTTCCATACACAAACATGTGAAGTATCCATATTTACTTTCATAAAGACTACGCACTGCATGATGTCATGTTTTCCTCTGCGCATACATGTCCCTTCAGGGACACAAACAAGTCATGCTAAAGTGTGATGGTCGCATTGAAAAAAAACCTGATTTAGGTTAAAAAAATTGGATTTGAGCATTGAGACTTTCATTGTGAATGTAGCCAAACTTTTCATTGTCCTTCTTCCTGAACTTTATTCCTAAATTGTTGATTTAATCTGTTTCCCTAATTCAGAGCTCATACACAAAGCAGTCATAAGAAATTAAGTACACAAAACAGTAGGAGTTGGGGTTCCTCAACCAACTCCCACATGCTTACAGAGACTTAGATCGATGGGGACTCCTGAGGATCAACCATGATACAGAGTCCTCCATACACTCCCAAAAACCAATTTTCTCCAGGTCCAGATCCAGTTCTGCAGCAAGAGGTAATGAACCACAAATTCATCTATGAAATCTGAGTCACTTGAACCTGCTGAACCTCTGAGTTTTTTCTTTGTCTTCTTTTTTTGGTTGTCTTCTTCACCTGTTTGTTCTCCTCAGCTTCAGTCTCTTCTTCCTCATCTACTTCTTTGTGTTTCTGTCTTCTTTTTTGTCTTCTTCTGTCTTCTTTTCACCTACTTATTCTTCCTTGTCTTCTCTTTTTGATTGTCTCCTTCCTCCTCTTCCTTTTCTTCCTCTTCCTCTCTATCTTAGTTCTTTGTCTTTTTCTCCTTCCTCATCTTCACATTTTAGTCTTCATTTTTGTCTGGCTTCTTCTTCTTCCTCTTCTTCTTCTAAACGTCTTCTTCCACTCCCTCTTTATCCCTGCCTTTGTCTTCTCCCATCTTCTCCTACCTCATCTTCATTTGTTTGTCTTCTTTTTTGTCTTTGTCTTTTTCCTTCTCATCCTCTTTGTCTACTTTTATGTCTATTTCTTCTTTCTTGTCTTCTTTTTTATCCTCATCTTCTTTCTAATCTTCTCCTTTTCTCTTCTTTTAACTGTCTTCTTCATAATCTTCCTATTTTTCTTCATTTTCTTCTTCCTCTTCTTCTTTTTTTTACCATCTTAGGTTTTGTTTTCTCCTGTTTCCTTCTCATCTTCCTCTTATTTTTACTTTTCCTATCTGTCTTTGCCTTTTTCATCTTACATCATCTTCTGTTTCTTCTTCCTCTTCCTTGTTTTGTGCCTTTGGACAATCCAGTCTGACTTCATGAAGCAGAACTTCATCTCTGGTCCAAACCACAACTTTTTCACACTTCTACAAAATAAATCCCTCTGACAGATGAAAGTTATCGAGGGTAGAATGTGACATTTTTTCTGTTTCATGAAAACAGAAATTCTGAGCACAAATGCTTCCCATATGACGTCCCAAACACCTTTATCTTTTCTTTTCAGTTTCTTTCTTTTTGTCTTTTCATTCCCCTTTTTATGTTTTTAAAAACTTTTTTCAATATTTGATGGTTTTGTTCCAGTTTTGTTCCTTTTCTCTTTTCTGTGTAACTGATTTTCTTCCCTTCTTCCTTCAGTCTTCCTTGCCCGCCTTTGTTTTCTTGACTTCTTTGTTTTTACTCTGTCTTTCTGCAACCCTGCTTTGGAATAAGTGGGTATAGAAAATGGATGGAGGGAAACTTTTTTTCTTTTTCTTCCCATTTGTTTCTTTGCTGTCTTTATTTTGGTCTTGGTTGTTCTTTTTGTGATATTTTTACTTCACTATTGAACATGAGGACAATTAACTCTAAATTCAATTTCAGTTTCCTCTGAATTAAGCTTCTCTAAAGAAAAACAACATCTAAATCCACAAATACCCTCAGACATGATGATGCAGAGGCAGTTTGACCCCCCCCCCCCCACCTTCCTCCTACTCCTCCTCCTTTTCCTCCTCCTCCTCCTAGCCTTCAGCCCTGCAGCTTTCAGATGCAAACGAAGTAGACATATGGAGAGGAGGTGTCTCTGCTCCGGCCCTCCTAAAGATTCAGATTGTATGACAAATCACGTCCAGGACCGCTCAGTCTCCTCCGCCCAGCCTCCACCCTGGCCTCCGCCAAACCCCCCCAACAACAGCTTCATCAGGCTGAAAGAAGAGAGTTTCTGGAGCTTTGTCCAGTCAGGACTCCCTGCTCCTTCTCTCCTGCTCAATTACTTCTTTGTTGCAGTGAATTCAACTTATTGCACTCCAAACCATATGGCCCCCTATCTCAATATTTCTCCAGCTCCACAGCTGAACCTTGCTCCACCACCACAGTGACACATCTGACTATAATGGTTTACAGTTGTCTTGTCTTTGTTATTTTCTTCAATCAACAAGATTTCATCCTGTTGTCTGTTCAGCAGCGTGTTAGATCTTTGCACATGATGTTTCTTCCCTGAGGTCCAGTGGTCTATTTTTGAGAAAACTAAACATGACAGAGAATCTGACATGTTGCTCAGCATGAATACTTCACAAGGCAGAAACTGGATGGATGTGTATGAAGGTTGAATAACTCCTACTCATATTTTCCTTGTTGAGCTGCATTTGATCTTTTTTTCTTCTTCATAAACATCAGAAATTAATTAAATTGAATATAGATTAAAATTAAAAATTTAATATAAATAATTTTATATAAATATATTCAACAAACCTAATTTCCAGAAAATCTTGAAATGTTTTAAAATACAAAGGATAAACCTGTTCTCAGTTCATTGATTTAAACTTTTATTAAACAGAATTATCTTAATCTTCTTCATTATATTCAGAAAGAAGAACCAGACACTGAACCTTCTGCAGTAACACTCAGTAGAAATTGGATAGTCATGTTTCTATTGTGTTCCATCAGCTTCCTGTTAGTGAGACTTTTTTAATGAACTGAGGATCCTGATTGTTTTAGTTTTCCAGAGGAATCTGTGTCCACTTCCGCAGAATCCCAGATTCCAGCATCTCTATGGTCTGTGGTTGTTGTTGTCTGATTCTCCTTTTCATGATGCTCCAAACATTTCCTGCTGGAAGTTGTTAAGACCACCTGGGAAAAGACGTCACCTTGATGGGAGCATATATTTCTCCAGAACTCTGATGAAGTCCTCCATGGACACAGATGTCTTCCAAACCATCACAGCTTTCTCGGATAACATCCTGGACAATCTTTCTCATCTTTAGAACATAGAAGCAGACGACAGTTTGTCCCCAAAACCAGCTGAAATATGGAGTAATCTGTCCACAGGACACCTGTCTTTCTGTCCATCTGAGCTTGTGTCCAGAGAACTTGGTGCCGTTTCTGTTCAGAGTTCATATCTGTTTTCCTCCTTGTGTAATCCAGTTCCAAATTCTGGTTCTAGATCCAGGGGTGGACTATGTTGAGTGATTATTGTTCTCCTGGTCCATGAGTATTGTGCATGGCGTCATGAGGGTTTCTGTCATTGTCCTTTCCACTCTGATTTCTCCAGACTCCCTGAATCTTTTCCCAACATTCTACTCCGTAGATGCTGAAAGACCAGAATCTGACCAGAATCTTGATGATTCTCTGATGGAGTTTGGAGGAAAGTGGTGGGCCACAACCCATCCTTGTCAGAAAGACTAAACCTTTGGTGGATGCTGCTTTTATACCCAAGCCTGACACCCTCGCCTGTTAATATGCCGGTTGGAGAATCTTCTTGAACCATGTTACAGGATATTATAGAAACTTTGACTCCAGAACAACTTTGAGTGTGTTGCTACAGCAGATTCATGAAGTTGGTCAGAGAAGAAGCTGAAAAGGATTTTTTGGGACTTTCTAATAAATATCAAAATAGTAATAAATGATAAATTTTAACTAAATAATTCAAATCTTTTGTTGCATTTGGAAAATTCCTCAACTTCTCTGACAATGAGCTTTGTGATATGTGATAATGTCTTCATCACATCAGTGGAGGTTATGTTTTATCTTTCCTTTTTCCTTCTGAACCAGGATCCCAAAGAAACTGCTTGATGTAGAAATATTGTTGGCTTTGAACAGAACACAGGTTACAGATCTCAGTGACAAATTTGTTTCTAAAGGACTCATAAACACATAAAGCCCAATGATTACATCAAAAATGACTAATTTAGCAGCTGTTTTCTCAACATGAGGTCAGTTAATCTGTTAAATGTTGGGTAAACCTTCATTTTCTTCTTTTTTTAGTTTCTCAGAATCAGCAGATAAGACCAAACTGAATTTAGAAACTTTACATAGCTTTTTGTTCTTTTCTCCAGAAACTGTCCACTTCAGTCTACACCAGTAAATGCCTCCTCCTCCTTTTCCTCCCTTTGCTCTTTCATCACTCCTCAGCACACAGACATGAAGCGTGATCAAATACATTTTATTGTCCCGTCCGTCTGCTGTTATCGATTTCTTCCCTGTCTTCATAGCGTCTGCTGCTTCAGGAAGGTTTTAATGTGATGGAACGTCTCAGCAGCAGCAGTCTCCATCAATCTGCAAGCAGCTTCCTTTCACTTGTCTGCGGCTGTTTGCTCAGGGTGATAATTTACCTCCAGTTTACCCCGCATTAGCAGCCACAAAGGCAACGGTTTGGATTTATCTTCGTCTAGCTGAAGCCATGGCAACGCCATGACCAGAAAACAAACACCTGAAAAGAGTTGTCACTGTCCGGACACCAACTCATCACTGAGCCGTTAGCAGGATGTTTTCACTTCAGCTTCAATCACTGAGGAAAATAAAAAGCTCCGACAGCCCGATGCTGCTCCTCTCCCTGTTCTGCTAAAGAAGCATCTCATTCAGTCTGTTTGGAAAGTTTCTTCTCATGGCTAAACACTGGGACGACCCGAGGGACCTGGAGTTGTTCATTCTCAGCTGGTTATAGAGGAGTAGATGAAGGAGGCTATGGCTTCCTGAGGCTGATGATGGAGGGAGATGAAGAACTCTGGCTGGTATTCTTTCAGAAGTAAAAGATAAAACTTTAGTTTGCAAACATCTTGATACACACAAGAACACTGTCTGAGCACTGAGTAGACAAATTCACATTTTCAGCTAGTCCAGAACTTGTCCAGTACCTGTACCTTCCTCTTCCCCAGCCATGCTCTAGTAATGTGGTTCTTCATTGTCTTACAGAAAACTGTGGATCTCTGGAAAAGTTGAAGGCAGCATATATTGCTGTAAAGTCTTCTCTGCATTAATGCTGCAGAACCCTGATCCGACCGCAGATCATCACAGAACCCTGATCCAACCATCAGACCATCACAGAACCCTGATCCAACCATCAGACCATCACAGAACCCTGATCCAACCATCAGACACTCACAGAACCCTGATCCAACCATCAGAATCCAAAATCATCATTACATTCTGCAGACATAACCTGATGATGTCATTACTTTTTATCCTAATTATTAGCTGTTAATTCCCAACATTTTCTTGAAATTGTTTCAACATGAAAAGTAAAAATGGATGATCATGAACAAATTCAACTGATGAGAAAAAAACTTGATATATGTTTCAATAATCTTGTCTTGAAGTTTGAGATTTTCATTTGCAGTAATCTGAAGTTTTCAGTCTAAGACTGAAGACTGTTGCTGCTCTTCATCGCCTCTGTGATCACAAACCCGGAGGTTTTGTGTTGCAGATCCTCAGATTTTCTCAGCTCCAACGTGTTTGTGCAGCCATATTTTTTGTCTCCGTTGTGTTCCAGGATTACTACAGTTGTTAATCAGTCTGAGCAGATTAAACTTTTTCTCTGCTTCAGTTCAGTCACTTGTTTTTGTTTCTTCTTTCTCCTTTGAGGGTCCTCTAGCTTTTCTCTTTCTTCTGAAGTGTGTGTGTGTGTGTGTCGAAGAGATTTGGTTAATTTCATTCTGTGTCTTTTTCTCACGTGTTTCACATCATTGAAATGCAATCACATCTGATGTCGCTGAGACTAATCCTGTCAGAGCTTCACCCTGAACAGACCTCTCACTCTGCTTTCTTTCTTTCTTTCTTTCTTTCTTTCTTTCTTTCTTTCTTTCTTACTGACAAAAAATTTAAAGTATCCAATTCAGAAATATATAAATTCACACAAAATGGGATCAAACTTATTTTATTTTTAGAATTGATCTTAAGGTCACATCACATCGTGACCTCAAACATGACAATGTTGCAGTTAAAGATGAAAAGAGAAAAAAAACTAAAACATCACTTCAGCAACAGAAAGGAAATCAGTTTCATTGAAAACTTTTAACACAAGAGGTTGCTGGCATCTTAATAGAATAGAAATAGACATTATAATAAATGTATGTACAGATCACTTTTTTCAAAGTGTTAATGAAGTCATACTGAAACATGGTGAAGCACACAAAGAAAAAATTAAGATCATAACTTAAAACATTGTTTTCACCATGGTTTTGGTTGACTTTTTTTCTTATACAAATAAGACAATAGCTAAATAAGCACCTCCAAGCACTATCGCTTGTATTGTCAACATTTCCTCAAGAAACATTGTGGGATAAATTGTTTCAGTAGTTCACCCTTCAGGTGATCCACAGAAATTTTCCAGGTATTCATATCCCGTCCAGGATGCTTACAATCCAGCCAAAAAATGTTTACAGAGAGACTTTATATGGTAACTCCACAATGAGAAATGAGTGATCCATGGTAACACGATTATATATTACATTTTTACATTTTCTTAAAAAAAAAAAAAGATCACTTTCACAACTATGTTGCTAAGAGACCGGAACCGGAAAATTATACTAAAGCCACTTCCTGTCAAACTTTAGACCAATCAGATAGCTTAGATTGACAGTTATGTCCATCCAATTGGGAGCATTCAAAACTGAACGTGATTAGAAAATTCTGTCTGTCTGAAAGGAACAAGTGGTCCTCTTTTTTTGATGCACAGTGGCACCACAACTCAGCTGAATAAGAGTTGGTTTAGTGAGGATAGTGGGTAAATAGTCGCATAAATATGTATGAATAGCAAAAAACAGGAACAAGTGTAAATATGTTAATAATGTCTATTGTGTGTTTGTTTTAATGCCAACATTTTTTATCCTGAAAGCCAAGACTTGAGATAATGAACTGCATATGACAAAAGGCTTGGTCATTGTTGATCTGTGTGTTATTTCTACAAAATTCTGCTAATAATAATAAGTTCTATTTTGTTGTTTTGGTTGGCCTTTATGGTGCTATATTCATTGATACATTTATTTTACATCATTTTAACCTCATATACTGACAACTGAGGCTGATCTAAAAACATCATGTCTGGATGTTGACTGGGATTAAAAGGGTTAAGCTTCTTCATGTATTTTTACATTGAAAAAAACAACAACCCCAAAACAAAACAGGCAGAATAAAAATTGCACAAGCTTTATGGATTAATGAAACTCAGTTCTGGTGAGCTGAAAGGAGAGTTATCACCCTAGATTCCAGTCCTGTTCTACTGGGACCAGGACAGTGGTCCAGTTTAATGACTTCACTGGATAGAAGATAGAAAAGAGTAAGTATTCAGGTGTCCTTCAGAGGAGTACTCGTATGTTTGCCACCCACTGATCCTTCAGCTGTAAACCACTCCCATCCACTTTATGTGCACGTGGAGCAGCTGTTCGTTCACTTTGAAGCGATGAGGTTGTAAAACAGGAACTGCCTCCACCTCCCTCTTCTTCTTCTGGTGTTTCTGCTGCAGTGTGTCAGCGCTTAAGCTGCTCCTCCCACAGCAGGAGGACTCTGTGTGGTTCATCACTCGGCCCATAAACATCCGTCCATCACAGAAATCGACAGCTTCTGTTTGTTCCTCTCAGTTTACTGAATGGACTCTCAATGTGTCCAACAAAAACTATTTTAACTTCCCAGAAGAAATCTACATCAGAGTAACTATGACGAGTCAAAAGAAGACGAGAAGAGTGATCCATGAACTGTAAATCAATGAAGACCAAAGTGAATAATATGAAAATAAGCATGAATCCTAAAAACAAGTTAATAATAAAATGTAATAAATGTGTAAAATGTTGTAAAATAAAAAGAGTTTATGAGATATTTTCTGCTAACCCCTTAAAGCTTAAGTGGTTACATTTTCTACATTCATGTAAGAAGAATTAAAGCTAAGAGCTAAAACTAATATTGGGAAATAAAGAGGACGAATGAACTTACAAACACGTAAACAGACAAATGTCAAAAACAAGCAAACATGATTTAAATGTTTAAACTTCACTGACCTTAAATAAAAATAGTTAAAAAGGCTATGTTTAGTGTCTTTCAAACATCTTCCTCTGAATGCAACTTGATTATTCTTTAAATATGATTATTAAAAGTTTTTCAGTTTTTCTGAAGATATTTAAAGTTGGTGAAAAAAAATTATAGCAATGAATGAAAGAATAACTTAAATGTGTAAATAAAGGGGTTAAAATAGGAGAAATTTGATCTTTAATGTTGAAACTTGTTTTAATGTGTTTTTTAAACATATTTTAACTCCTAATGTTGAAATGTGTTTATTTGAATTATTTGTCCAAACTGGACATTTAAAAAGACAAGGGAGCAACGAGGAAATTCCAGTAGCAGCAACAGATGAGACAAATCAGGAATTTTAGGAATAAAAAGAAAATTAAATCTGAACAAAACTCAAGTCCAAATGAATAATAACAGAAGGTATAAAATCACATTGGAAAAATAATCTCGGCTGTGTCCGAATGTGCACCCTTTCTCCTACATAGTGCCCTAGGGGTCATGCCATTTTGTAGGGGTGTCCGCATGTCTCGAGAGAAAAAAGTAGTCCACTCAAAAATACCCACACTGCATCTTGAAAAGTAGACGGTCAATATAGACCACAATGCATTGCGGGCAGGAGCTAACGTGATGTCTTGCTAACGCAACAAGCGGCATTCTCCCCATCTGTCTTCTTATTTGCCATCATTTTCTTATTTTTATGATTACAAGTTAAAGTCGTGTCAGTAAGGAGATGCTAAAGTTTAAAACTGGCACCATTTCTCCGATGGAAGATGCTGCATCACTTCAAAGCAGGTTAAAATAGAGACTATCTTGTATGAATAGATCTGCAACAAAGAGAGCATAAAACATAATTTAAGGATATAATATATTTTCACATAAGAGTTTGGATTTAATTTGGACCGAAATATTCACGGCGTCTGGGTTGTCGTGGTGACAGCTGGCAGTGCACTAGTGCCAGCTAGTGTAGTGCACTACATAGCACACCATATAGTGCACTCATTCTGTTGGCGATTTGGACACGAAGCTGATTACTTTCTCCCTGCCGCATATCACGTGACTACTAGCTGTCACCACGGCAATGAAGATGTCATTCGAAATCAAATCCAAACTGTCATGTGAAAATATATTATATACTTATATTGTGTGCCTGCACAGTGGTGTGGTGGTTATCACTGCAGCAAGAAGGTCACTGGTTCAAGTCCCAGGCAGAGTTTGAGCCAGAGGGGGTTGCTGGTTTGAGCTCGGGAGGGGTTTGAAACAGTGGCCTTTCTGTGTGGAGTTTGCATGTTCTCCCCGTGTATGCGTTGGTTCTCACCGGGCACTCCGGCTTCCTCCCACTGTCCAAAGACATGCATGATAGGTTAATTGGTCACTCTAAATTCACCCTAGGAGTGAATGAGTGTGTGTGTGAATGGTTGTCTGTCTCTCTGTGTTGGCCCTGTGATGGAATGGCGACCTGTCCAGGGTGTACCCTGCCTCTCGCCTGATAATTGCTGGGATAGCCTCCAGCCCACTCGCGACCCTGCAGGGATTAAGCGGTACAGAAAATGGATGGATGGATGGATAGTCTATAGTTTATTTCAACCTACTTTGACGTTCGTGCCACTCCTCACTCGATGCTGCATCTGCCATCGGAGAAATAAAGCCAGTTTTAAATTTAAGCATCTTCTTACTGACACAAATTGAACTAATGATCATAAACATAAGAAAATGATGGCAGATAAGAATCATGGGGAGAATGACACTTGTTGCGTTAGCAAGACACCACATAAGTGAATTAAGCTCCTGCTCGCAATGCATTGTGGTCTATATTGACCCGTCTAGTGACCATCGATACTCAGTACTTTTCAAGGTGCATTGTGGGTAATTTCTAGTGCACTACTTTTTTTCTCTCTTTCGGACAACCCTACAAAATAGCGTGACCACTATATAGGGCACTATTTAGGGAATAGGCTGCCCAAAGACCCC
>JAOXYM010000007.1:2406170-2418232 GCA_028567055.1 Leptatherina wallacei | reverse complement strand
TGGAAAGAAATCGGGTTTTGTAATAGAATTTACTTTCTGGAAGTCTGTACAAAACCTTGGTATATTATCCGGCTTTGGCACCAGGATGCAGAGAAGACCAACTCAAAGTTATTATTTTCATCTACTTCAGAATCCAAATGTTTGAGTTTTTCTGGTGACACACGATCATACCTCTGTTTAATTGGTTATGAAACCTCCACATTGTGCTCAATCCCAACCTGATCTCACAGAAATACGTGAAATAAACACAAAGTCTCAAAACATCTCAACACTTATTTACGTGATCCTGGAGCGTTTTTGTTCAAAATTATGTGCCAGGACCACATAAATCATAACAGTTCCAAGTCTCGTCCTGTGAGACTCCACTTTGAGGAAGATGGAAATACAAAACATTTTATGTTTTGGAGCATTTTGTTGTTGTTCGTAATCAAGGATGGAGGTTATATTGTTTTGTTCAATTGTTTGCAAACAGATTCCTGTCTCCTCCTCCGTTCATACATTCCGCAGCATCTTTACTTTAAACGAACTGGTCACGTGGCCCTCCAATGTCTCGTCCGGTGCAGTGGAAATGCGGAAAAAGTGTTTCCATTACACATTTGCGAAATAATTTTATATCAGTCTGAAAAACAACCTCATGAGAGTTTAAAAACTTTTTAGCTTTTAGGTTTTTCGAAATGTAGGTGTTTCAATTACCAGATTTTTATTGTGATATTTAGGTTTTGCACAATTCTAGGGGTAATGGAAACGCAGCACTGATCATATCGATCCACCTATCCATTTTTTTCTGCATATACGATTGGGTGGAGGGGGCAGCAGCCAAAACAGGGAAGCCGAGACTTACCCTTTCCCCCCACTACCTCTTCCAGCCATCTGGGGAAAAACGGGCGTTGCAACACTCCAGCTGTCCAGGGTCTTCACTGGACCCTCCATCCAGTGGCTAGTGATGTGTTGTTCATAATCCAGCAGGCTCTAAGAGCCGAACAAAAAGAATCTGATATTTTTAAATCTGACCCAGGCCACTTTCATATGTGGTCTTTAATCAGATACCAATCAGATCTGTCTCTAGCGACCTCAGTCTGAACGGTCCTGTCGCATTTCACAAACATCACAATTCTGCGCAGCTGGAAGCGGAACTTGGCATTATAATCATGTTTAGAACAACTTCTGCTTGAAATAAACCTTCAAATATATTTACTGTTCTGTTGTCTTTTCCTTTTTTATTGTAAATAAAAACAATGACAAAATAACATAATCACTTTGTTATTAATGAATAAAGAAAAGTAATGCAATGGATGGGGGTATATATACAATTACATAATGTGTAAATGTCAGTTCACGGGTTATATATCAACGGGTTGGGTTCAGATTTTGCCCAGAGATATATGTGGATCATCCTAATGGGTTCGGGCAGGTTGGTAAAATTTGACCCGTGCAGGACTCTGCACAGTCGAACTTTGCTACAGTGCCTGTACACCTCTGTAAGTCACAGCCACTGCTGCACAAAATGCCATTGTTAACATTTGTGCTCTCCTTTTTCTCAGTCTCCTACTTTATTCATTCAATTGGGCATAATTTTGTCGGTTCCCAGTGTGCGAGTACATCCAAAATGATAAATCAACTGTGAAGCATCCATATTTACATCAGTAAACACTACGCGGTGGGTGACGTGTTATCCTCTGTGCATGCGTGTCACTTCAGGGTCACGTACTGTTCACACCTCAGCGTGATGAAGGTCAGATTGAAATGATATTGTGAACTACCATGCAAAAAAATCAGATTTCAGTAAAAAAAATTGGATTGGAACATTAAGACCTGCAATGTGAATGTAGCCAAAGAGCAGCAAATCTTTAGAAGGGGCAGGACTTTATTTTGATGGGCACACCATGCGTTCATTATGTAGAGGATAGACTAGGATCTTAAAGGACTCTTAAGGCTGTTTTATACTCCTGTGGCGTCAGGTCGGGTCCATGTAGCTGACGCAGGGGCAGTGTGTGTCGATATTATCTCATGAAAATAATGCACAAAAATAAGGCTCTTATGATTTAGAAAAAAAATTGCTACCAACAAACCACACATAATTGCTAAATTAGACTAAAATACGAGCTATGAGTTAAACTAAATGAAGGGAGGCTCTTGTAAGGGACTCTTGAAAGGGAGCTGAGTCAAATGAGAAAATCTTTGAAAAGAGCCGAACTTCCCATCACTACAAGTGGGACGTACCGGCTTAAAGGCACACCTCACCAGGGAGGTGCACTTGTACATTATACAAGCTTTACAGTAATAATCAGCGAGACATATTACGCCTCATTGGCTTTACCAATGAGGCATAATTTGTTGCTGCTCCAGGCTCAGAAACCTCTCAAAATGAGAGGTTTCTTTTTCCCACTCCTTTTCCTATGGCTGTGACTCCCAGTCTGTTCGATGGGAATCATATCTGCCAGCAGACCTCAAATCCTCTGCATTATGGTGCATTTTCAGTAAGAGTAAAATTGAAACATTTGAACTGTGACTATGAGTAAAACAATAATGAAAAGGCTGCTTCTCATTCCCAATGGACCTTAAACAAATTTGATTGTTGAATAGAAAAGTCTTTTATTTAGAAAGATTCTCTAAGTCTTGTTAAATCATTGCTAACATATTTGCATGGCACGTTCCAACCCTTTTGTTGGCTGTCTGTCGTCAATAGGCTGCATTCCATTTCAAATTACCATCAGCCAGCGGTATTAGGAGTTTTTATAGGCTCTGTCTGTGTTATCCCACTTATCTCCAGGGACATTTTAAAAACCATGTGTGTAGATCACATCCTGAACTATTTCTACAAAAACATGATCAAGGATTATACGGGTCTTTATGGACTTTATTGAATGTTCTGGATTGTGAATGAATAACTCTAAAGGTGACTCATTTTGAAATATACTTTTCAAATACTTGAAGGAAAAAAAAAATTATACCAGGACTTGCAAGTCTCCCTGATGAGGAATTCCGGCATGCCATTCACTTCAAAGAATTAGCTCCTGGAGCCTGCTCGTTCATGAGCAACACATCACTACCCACTATGAAGGGTCCAGGGAAGACCCCGGACAGTTGAAGGGGTTGTGAGGTAACTCGGCCCTAGATAAGTGGAAGAGAAAGCATGGGTGGATTGATATGAATGGGGAATTGACACACATACACACACAATAACATAATTGGAGTGTAAAACTTTAATAGTTAACCAAAAAATTGTGACTGAAATTGTGATTGAATGTACACTATACATAGTTTGTTGTTTCTGTTGAAATTTTTCTAAACCCACAGAAAAGATTAGCGATTTCGCTGGCGGGTTGGCAGGCACACTGATTTCTCATCTGATTTCTATTGCTGGAATTATGTAGCAAGTAATGTTTCATACAATATTCTACTACTTTCTTCTTATCAATACTAATATTGGAAGTGAATTGATAATATGAGAAGAAAATGATCTTTTCAATCATGTAAATTAAACAATCCAAGAATCCATGGCCAAGTTCCGTTAAAAATGATCTGATGTTAAAAAAACAACAAAGAAACACACACACACACAAAAAAAACTATCCTGTTAGTGAACAAATTTTTCATAGTGTACCATAGTTAATTCACTGTCTGAAACCTTGTACTTTTACTTTGGCAGATTAGTAATAGTTAAAACAATAAAAAAATAAAAACAACAAAGTACGTTCAAAATGTATTGTGTACATTTTGAATGTAATGATTTAAAAATGATTATTTGGTTAATCAATACTTCAAATGACACAAAAAGGGTTTTGATTGATTTAAAAAAGATGTAGAAAATCTAAAATAAACTGTCATGTCCATTTTCCAATCGTCCAAGCTAAAATGTCTCAAATTTTCTCTTGTTTAGTTTTCTTTTATCTTATTATTTTGTATTATTTCAGAGTAATAATTTTTTTTTTTTTAAAAACATCCCATGTCACCCATGATGATCTCTACTTCAAAATCTCCTGGTGTGAGGAAAAACAGTTTTCAGCTAAACAGACAGGAAAACATGTTCTGGTCTCCATATTGACCAGAACATCAGCAATAATCCTTTACCATGGTTTCAGTGCATAGCCAACATGTTCTAAACATAAGAATACAGTTTACCTGTTCAAATGCTGACTGATGATGAAAAAGAGGGATTTCTAATTACTGTTGGTAGTATCATGTGACTGCTCTCCAGTTACTTGTCATCCCGGTGTTTAAAACAGAGACGTCTGTGGTCTGGCATTATTTTGAGCAGAATCCCCGCCCACACCAAGTTCCTGCTGCCAAGCAACAACCATTCTAAGTCCATCAGTTACTTTAAATAAGGTGAACTTAAAATCATGTGTTGAAAATGAAACCAACATTTTGTGAAAGATCTCTTCTAATTTATCAAGTCTGTAAAAGTTCAACAAACTAAAACCATTTTAGTTAATTGTGCTCAGTCACAGTCTAAGTGTAAGTTTCTGTACTTCTTTTATGGAGCAGAGTTTATCTTCATCGTTCTCATCCTCAGTCCACTACAGCTTTTCTTCAAAAGTTTCTCTTTTTCCTTTCCTCCTTCTTGTATGTACTTTTCCTTCTCTCCTTCCAGAACTTTCTCGGCTGCCTGCGGACTCGACTCCAGGTCTGTTACAAAGCTCCAACACTTGAAGCTTCTCTGTATCCTGAGTGAGGAGTTAACAAGCCGACCCCCCACCTACTCCTCTGAATGGATGAGGGTCTGTCGGTTGGAGTGCTCCGTCTTTCTGCTCCAACCCTCCACTGATCACTGAAGTGTGATGTCAGCAGGACGCCGCCTGCTCCGATTGTTCAGGACACTTTTTTTATTGGATAAGTGGAGCAGCTTCCTTTGTGCCTTTGAGCCTGAGGTGGCCTGTTGGGCTCTTAATCACTGGCCCTCTGAGGTGTGCTGCGTTCATGGGGCAATGGACAAAGGAGCGTCACCTCATTCGAGCCGAGCTGTTGACCTACCAGCTCATTGTCCCACTCCTGTGCACCTTGGCTGAGCAAGGTAAACAAATGGCAAACAAAAGGCGGAGCTTCAGAGCTGAGCCGCTCCTGGGGGGGACTAGCCCTCACCTCAAACCTCCATGCTGCCCCACAGCTCCTGCAGCCAGGTTCTCTAGTCCATTGAAGAAGGTATCTTTCTTTCTTGTCTGTGTGTAAAACTACATTTTGAGTTCTGGTGTCATTCTGGCTGATGTCATGAAACGTATCGGTCCGGTTCGATTTCTGGTACAAAGTCAGATCTTGATCTTTTGGTTTCAGCTTTGAACAGAGTCTCTGCAGGAAAAATTGCTTCCAGATCCAGCTGCTGAAAACAAGGGCGGTGTTATGGAGGCCAACCAGAACTTCGTGACCTCCACAGCAATATAGCATCTGTTGACATATTTGGGCATAATCTGGGCTACTTAAGTCTGATTTACTGCCCTGGAAACTGGGTCAGGTGTGGTCCAAAACACAGTGTTGTGCACGTACGAGTTAAAAGAAGTCATTCATTTAACATGTTCATTTTTCTGTGAACATTGAACTGAACAAAATGTGTTTGCAAATAAAGAGCTTGAACATGAACTCATTCAGATTATGCAAGTCTGCCTGTCTATTCGCTGCTTTAGTTTTATTCATTCTGGATGGTGGGGGGCAGACACAGTCATTATGGGTATTTGGAAGGGGGTGGCAGGTGGGAGACTGCAGAGAAGTGTGTAAGACTACAACTCCGCCTCCTGGTTTCAACCCTGAGTTGTCATTGGTTTAGACGACTAATAAAATGGTCCATATTGCTAGATAAGAGAGCTGCTCCTTCCATAGTAGGATGAATGCCGTCTCTCCTAATAAGACCATGTTTTCCCCAGAAAGTTCTCCAATTATCAATAAAGCCCACGTTGTTATCTGGACACCACCTAGACAACCCGCGGTTAAAAGATGACATGCAGCTAAACATGTCATCGCTGACTAGATTTGGCAGGGATCCAGAGAAAACCACAGAGAGAAAACTATGGTCTTAGCAAACTCACACACTGAAGCAACATTAACTTTGGTGACCTCCAATTGGCGTAACCGGTTGTCATTACCGCCGACGTGAATTACAATTTTACTGTATTTACGTTTATTCTTAGCCAGGCTTTTTCAAATAGGATTCTATGTCCCCCCCGGAATATATTCAACTATAGTCCCTAGTGTCTCTAATGTTTTAAGTTTTTCAAAAGTGAAGAACAGGATGATGACACAGTGATGAGTGATGTTTGATGTTTTAATGACAGTAAGTAGTTTAGTGAAGATAACTTGTCTTCACCTGTAAGGTGGGACGGATACATATGAAGCCCGCCTGGTGACATCAATACTAAATATATTAATCAGGCCATGGACTGCAGATTTGTGGGAATGAGATAATCAACTCGTGGCCATGCATTAGTTTTGCATCTGGGAGTGACGTCACTGTCACCACAAGTTAACAGACAAGATCCTTTATGGCTAAATCTTGGGATGAATTATGATAATAACCTGAAATCAGGTGGAATGAAGCACAGTGTCATAATTAATAAGAGATCTTCATTTGAGTTTATGGTTTGGAATGAGTATCCAAAAGTTATTCATCTCGTTCCCACAAATTACTCAACTGCAAGCAGTTGAATATATTTTCGTCTGTCACCAGAAAGGTTGTGGTTGTGTACACTTGTGTTATGGCTGTTGTATGTACCAATGTATGTTTTACTGTTGTCTTTGGCCCAGATCGTTATTATAAATTAGAACTGAATGTTGTGGAATAAAGTCAGCCAGTTTACATGATGCTACAAAACCCAGATCATTGTCAGCTTGACAAAAATCCTATGAAATCAAAGCTCTGCAGACCGGACCAGCACACCCAGATGATGTAGTTGGAGACTGAATCACTTCTGCATGGAAACACTCAACTAAATCAAGGAAACCTCCAGGCAACTGTAAGAGTTCAAACACATCACAACTTTAACTGTCTGTCATTTGAACTATTCATGTGAACATATTGACTGTATGATATCTGCCAACTTCCTCCATTACAGATCTCACCCCTTTTCCATATTTTTCTTCCTTTATCTTAGTTTCAATACTTTTGATTTTTGTACAAATTCAAAATGTTTCTCCACAAAAACTCGGATTGTCTCAGAGACATGGAAATGATGAAGACTTCCTCTTTTTATTCAGCGGCTTCATGTGAGCCTTATTGCAGACTTTTCTTTGGATTTAAAGCCAGATCAATTCCTCACCCTCCACTCTCACCCCAACATGGCTCTAATCTCTCTCTATAGCCCCCCCCCTCCATTCTTCCTGGGGCTCTATCGTTCTGTGGGGATCAGATCAGATTAGCTGTGTGATGAACGGTCGTGTGACCAAACTGAAACTTTTTTGTGTTTTCTCACTCGGATTCATCATAAATCTCACCCAGACTCATAAGGTCACATTTCTGTTAAATAAAGTTAATCATCAGTCATTTTTTAATTTTTTTGTGGTGCTGCAGAAACAGATTTCTTTTTTACAATAAATCTGGTAATCTTATTAAAGAAACATGAGTGTCAAAAGGTTAAATAATGTGAAGTTACAAACAGTCCGGACAGCAGACCAGATCATTTTCTAACATTATTCGATTGGAGCTGCCAAACCAACCTCCTCTTCCTCTTCATGTTTTTACTCATCATTGTGTGTTATAGTGGATTGCAGCTGTAATGATGAAGTGATGGAGCTCATTGTGACATCATCAGCAGGTCTTGGTTTTCCACACGTCTGAACATCTTCATTAGGAGGGATCTCCCAAAGGTTCATTCCAGTTTCTGTTTGGATAAAAACACACAAGTTTTTAAAAGTAGAACAATGAAAATATCTAATTTAAACAAAGTGGAGCTTCTTCCTTTGTCTCCTTCAGTCAACAGGTGATGTCCGTGTTGTTCTCACAGGAAGAAATGAGCCACAACTTCCTTCAGATCATTTGCAGGAGGAAACTGAGTTTGACATGAAAACACACATATACACAGCCATATGTTGTACATACATCAGCTCCTCTTCCCAGAGAGTCCAAGGACCACAGGAGGCCCAGCTGAGGGCCTCCAGGGGTCTTTAACATGTCAGGGTTCTGACTGCAGTTCATCATGTTGTTCAAAGTTTCCGCAACAGTCTGAGAAAAATCTTTATAATCAGGAACCTGAAAGAGAACCTTTGTTTGGGAACACACCACATGTTAACAGACGACATCAGGTGTGATCAGTGTTCTCTGTTCTGTGTTTAAAAAAGTTTGGATTGAAGCTACTGTAAAACATTCCTGAGCGCCTGAACATCTCGTCAGATTTAGATGTCCATGACATTTAAAAAAAGCTGGTTAACTATTCTGCTGCGTTCAAAGGCGACGCTTTGAAGAAAGCCAAAATGAGAGCGTAAAGAGCATTACGGTGGGGGGTCACAAGGGGCGAAACATCGGCATTAAGGCATGGATGCCATCTCCTGAGAGGAGCAGCGCCCCCCCCCAGCTGGCAGAGACTTTCACTGTGGGACAAAAGAAATCTAATTGAGAACAAACTGTCAGTGAAAGAGGAGAGACCGTGACCAGAGAAGGCCACTGCGGGCACCGGGCCAGCACCAAGCACCCAGGTCTCAGTGTTTCTCTGGCCCCCGGCCTCATCGGCTCCTCAGACTTCTTATGAGTGACACAAGAGGCCACAGAGGATAACATGCGCAGCAGGGCGACACAAAGGCCTTTCACTGCAGACACAGTCCGAACTCAGCCGACTGTCAAGAGGAGACAAGGAAACGCTGAAAAGAGGCAGAGAGAAGTGTGGGGGGGGATTCTAGTCCTGAAAACAGACCAAATCTCCACAGCTGCAGCTGCATCCTGATCAGACCAATGCAGAACATTTCAGACAGCTTAAATTAATCAGAACCAACTAAGATGACATATTAACTCAGTTTCTGAGGAACCACATCTGGTTCTGGACCCTCCACCACTTTTCTTCCTTCTGAAACTTTTTAATCTATAAATTTGTTCCTCTGGTTCTGAAACAGTGATGATGGGGGGCTGCTGACCTCGACTCAGGATGTGGATCAGTGAGAGGAATACTACAATCCCACCAACAGGCCTGACAACAAAGCAGAGCTGGGGGATTCAAGGGTGCGTTTTTCTTTCTCCGGGGCTGAGGTTGCTGAGGTGGTTAAAAAGCTCCTCGGTGGCAAGGTTCCGGAGGTGGAAGAGATCCGCCTGGAGTTTCTTAAGGTTCTGGATGCTGTGGGGCTGTCTTGGTTGACAGGTCTCTATAGCATTGTGTGGACATACGGGTGATGGTTCCCCTTTTCAAGAAAGGGGACTGGAGGGTGTGCTCCAACTACAGAGGGATCACACTCCTCAGCCTACCTGGTAAGGTCTATTCAGGGGTCCTGGAGAGGAGGGTCAATCAGACAGTCGAGCCTCAGATTGAAGAGGAGCAATGTGGTTTGTTCTCGATCATGGAACAGTGGACCAGCTCTATACCCACTTCAGGGAAGGAAGGAGCATGCGGTTTGCCCAGCCAGTCTGCATGTGCTTTGTGGACTTCGAGAAGGCGCTTGACCGTGTCCCCCGGGGACTCCTGTGGGGGGGGGCTCCGGGAGTATGGAGTACTGGACCCTCCAGAGAATGAGGTCCTGCCCCAAGTGGAGGAGTTAAAGTGTCTCAAGGTCTTGTCCACGAGTGAGGGAAGGATGGAATGTGAGATCGTCAGGCAGATAAGTGCGCCGTCTGCAGTGATGTGGACTCTGCATCAGTCAGTCTTGGTGAAGAAGGAGCTCAGCCAAAAGACAAGGCTCTTAATTTACCAGGCGATCTACATTCCTACCCTCTCCTATGGTCACGAACTCTGTTATCTAGGAAGGGCTCAGAGTGGGGCCACTGCTCTTCCACATCAAGAGCAGCCAGATGAGGTGGCTCAGGCATCTGGTCAGGATGTTTCCTCGATGCCTCCCTGGTGAGGCATTCCGAACACGTTGCACTGGGAAGAGACCCCAAGGAAGACCCAGGACGCGCTGGAGGAATTCCATCTCTCGGTTAACCTGGGAGCGCCTCAGAAGCTGACAAATGTGGCTGAGGAGAGAGAAGTCTGGGCTTCCCGGCTTTGGCAGCTGCCACCATGACCCAAACCCGGATGAGCGGCAAGAAAATGGATGAATGGATGGATGGATGGTTCTGAAACAGTCCAAAAGTTTCTGAGCCAAGTCAGAATCTTTCATAAAACATCTTAACTCTGTGAGTTTGGATTTTTATTTCCTCCAGATTTAAACTTGGATTTAATCAACATTTTTCTTCTGCAGATTTGATTAAAGTTATTTGACAAACAAACACAATGTTCATTGGAGCCATTCTTCAGTTCTCTGTCCTGATGTAAACCTGCTGTCCAGCTGATGTTTGAATAATAAAAATGGAAACTTGAACTCATTTTTTAGCTGCCGACTGGTTTCCTCTGAAGAGGAGGACTGATTTGCAGAAACAACTGATCTTCTTCCTGTTTCTCTGCAGTGTTGCACTGAAACTTTAATGTGGCTTACCACGGCCTGCACATCCCCTCCTTCCTTTCAGTCCAGGGTTTTTGTGGAGGATCTTCTCTCCTGCCTCATGCTCCACTGCTGCAGTGTTTGGAGGCTGAGATGAAAAGCAGCTCTACCACCAACAGAGCTGAATGGTCATTGTGAGGTTCACAAAGGCGGCTGCAGGGGGACACAAGACTCACTCGTCTCAATGGTTCACTTTGGGATCTCAGACAAAGGCGTCAAAACACAGATAGAAGCCCCTAAAGAGGAGCAGCACTCGAGTGGAGGGACTCATCAGTGATTGTGTTCTCTGTTAAAGATGCCATCAATCACCCCATCAGTCTTGCTGCAGCTGAACTGATTTACATGTTGCAGAGGGGCATCAATCATCCCAAACCTGCAGCAGAGCTCAAAAACTTCAGCTGAAACAGCAGCAACCAAACTTCTCCCTGGAGGACCTGAAACGCTTTTTATCAAAGAATTGAAGTTTAGTTTTAAAGTCAGAGCTAGGTAGATGATCTGAGCAATGATGTGAGAAACTCGGAAACTCACATTTACAATAAATCCTGTGGGACATGAGAGCCTAAGAACACTAACCACTTCATCACAAGGCGTATGTTCCTGTCTGAAATGACATATGTAAATTAAGTTAAGTATATCTTCACAACTTCAAGTGCTTAGTGTACAAAGCCCAAATCCAATGAAGTTGGGACGTTGTGTGAAATGTAAATAAAAACAGAATACAATGATCTGCAAATCCTTTTCAACCTATATTCAATTTAATACACTACAAAGACAATATATTTAATGTTCAAACTGGTAAACTTTGTTATTATTTTGCAAATATTAGCTCATTTGGAATTTGCTGCCTGCAACATGTTCCAAAAAAGCTGGGACAGGTGGCAAAAAAGACTGAGAAAGTTGAGGAATGTTTATCAAACACCTATTTGGAACATCCCACAGGTGAATAGGCTAATTGGGAACAGGTGGGTGCCATGATTGGGTATAAAAGGAGCTTCCCTGAAATGCTCAGTCGTTCACAAGCAAGGATGGGGCAAGGTTCACCACTTTGTGAACAACTGCGTGAGCAAATAGTCAACCAGTTTCAGAACAACGTTTCTCAACATACAATTGCAAGGAATTTAGGGATTTCATCATCTACAGTCCATAATATCATCAAAAGGTTCAGAGAATCTGGAGAAATCACTGCACGTAAGCGGCAAGGCCGAAAACCAACATTGAATGCCCGTGACCTTCGATCCCTCAGGCGGCACTGCATCAAAAATCAACATCAATGTGTAAAGGATATCACCACATGGGCTCAGGAACACTGCACTGCACTGTGGTTAGCACTGCAGCCTCACAGCAAGAAGGTTGCTGGTTCGAGCCCCGGGGGGAGCCTGAGCCAGGGGGGTTGCTGGCTAGGGCTCGGGAGGGGTTTGAAACACTGGCCTTTCTGTGTGTAGTTTGCATGTTCTCCCCGTGTATGCGTGGGTTCTCACTGGGTACTCCGGCTTCCTCCCACTGTCCAAAGACATGCC
>JAOXYM010000007.1:2344672-2361385 GCA_028567055.1 Leptatherina wallacei | reverse complement strand
GGAAGAGATAAGAAAAAAAACGAGAAGAAGAAACACTTGCAATACAATAGGCCTTCGCACCGCCTTCGGTGCTCGGGTCTAATAAAACTTTGGATGGCGGTTGCCATTTTGTTAGGCTCAGACGATGCGCTTACTTCCCGCTTCCCATGAGATCTCGTTTTGTCCGTCATGCCACTGGGTTTGCACCATTTACCACCTGGGCGACCCGACAGCCAGCTGAGTGGGAGGAGTTTTCACTCCATTTCAAACGGGTGATCAGCTGAGACATCAGCCGGATGACCCGCTCAGATCCGACAGCTTCTTTGGCGAAAACGCCCCTTTTAAACACATGGGTGGAACAAACAAATCAGAGTTGTTTGTGATTTTGCATTTGTGTTTCATCCATGTAGCTACCATAGCTAGATGTTTCTAGATGGATCCATCTCTTTCATCAATTTAAACAGATGAAAAAAAAATTGCATTAGCCAATTTATTTAGTACAGAAACTGTACTTGGTAACATCAATAGAAAAAATATTTACTCTGGACCATGCATTCTTAAATCGTGAGCATGGATTACTTATGCATTAACAAATAAAGTAAGCTCTGTTATAATTCTACAGTTAATCTTAACATTAAAATACAAACAAATTAAATGATAATTTTCCATAAATATGTGCTTAACTAACGCATGGCCACAAGTTAATGATCTCATTCCATGCGTTTGTAATCCGTGGCCACAACTTAATGATGCGTGACATGTGAATTGACTTTTCTTTACAGCTGCAACTATTGATTATTTTTGTAATCGAGTAATCTAGCGATTATTTTGACGATTAATCAAGTAATCGGATAAAGTAATTGGACATTTGCGGTTATTTACATTTAACAAATTAAGCTTTTTCTAGGAGCTACATTAACACAAAAGAGAAAATGATAATGTATACAACAAAAAATTCCTTTACAAGACTTTTTTTTTTTATTACAGTAACACTGAAATTGCAGAACGATGCCTCTGTTAGCCTCTTTTAAGAGAATATTCCTTTTCTTATAAATAAAATGAAATGCATCAGATGCCTCTTGTCACTTATTCAAGAAAAGTAAAAGAAGTGCATTTAAATTCAAAATTACACGCTTCTGTTTTGCAAAAACACTCGTCAGGCCACGGATATATTCTGAGCCAGCTAGCCTGAAACTTTTCTTTGTGCTGCTTGGTAACCTCACCAGCACTGGTACTACCTGAGGACCAGGATTTGGGTCATTAGCGACATCAGTGACACCAGCACCCCTTCTAGCGCTGAGCTCTTCTTCTGATGTTTTTCTCATCAGATAATGTAAGGTCAGATTTACATTTTATCCGGCAGTCTGTGAATGGATCGTCCTACCTGCAGGAAATCCAGCGGTAATGTTTGGTTTGCCAGCGGGAGCGACGCTGCGACAGCAGGAGGAGCTCAGAGCTTAGAGTGAGGAAGAGAGGGTGCAATAAATCTGTAGCTGAGGTCTTCTTCTTATAGAAACTCCAGCACCAGAACTGTGTATGTATGAAAGCACTGACAGATTTACAGTTAAGTGACTTGTCACGGCTGATATTTAGCTGTGCGTAAAACCACAGTAAGAAATGCTAGATGAGATACAGAAGACTGATACAGCTTCAAATTCCTGTTAAGAGACGACCTTCATTAGTAGGGGTGTAAAGAAACGTAGATGTACTGAAATATTGCGATATTTCATGTGACATTATTGTATTGATTTTTAAAACCATGATATCGATTTAGATTTTTTTTTTGTGAAAACATTTTACAATTTTTAATTTTTTATTTCTTCTCGTGGAGCCTTCAGTCAGAACCATGAAGACCACGTTTAGTTTTAGATCCCTGACAGAAGAAGAAGTCCAGGGAACACTGCAGCAGGATTACTTCCAGGTTTTCCTTGAAGTCTACCGACTCGATCTTCATCCAACCCTCCAGAGCTTCAGGGTTTTAAGGAAGCATCCAGTTAATGATTTCATGTGCAGTTACACATTAAATATAGTTCAGGTTTGTGTCTTTAATGAGCATTTCAGATCCAGTATGGTTCTCATATTGATCCACTCCTGATGCCTGTTTCCAGTATGAACCATGATTTCTGGTCTGGTTGTAAATCCTAATTGTTACTCAAACAGCTCCTCCTCCCCCTATTTGGGTCCAACAGAACACCTCTTATCTGCTCTATAAGCTCAATAAACCCACTCTGAGTTTATTTATGTGTCGGTACTGTTGGAAGATGCTCCGATGATTGTTGCTCTCACTGAACAAAGGAGTCATTATCTGCTCTGTTTATTGCTTGGACCTCCTTTGTAAGGCCTGGCTTGGCACATGGTTTCTGCTGACTCTGCAGATTCTTTGTCACTCCATGCCAGCTCAGTCCTTTTCCAAGTCCAACCTTTATTGAATCATTATTGTGACAGAGTTTGACATATCTTATAGGTCTTTTTATGTTCAGCAAGCAGCATACAGTCCACATGTGAAGTCAGAACATAATAAATTAACCTTATTGAATCAACATGTAAGGAATAAATTAGACTGAAAAAAGATTCAGATCCACGAAACTGATGCATTTATCAGTTTTCCCAAATATTTTCCAAAATGTATTTGAACGAATATGGACTGGAGACCCGTAGGTCACAATGGGAGAGACCTCCCAAGGTGATGGAGAATGAGAGAGCTAAGATCCTGTGGGACTTCCAGATACAGATCGACTAAATGGTTGTGGCCAACCAAGCGGACATCGTGATCATGGATAAGCAGCAGAGGAAAGCCGCTGGGATCCCCAACGATGGCAATATCAGGGGGGAAAAAAGGACCACTGGATAGATGCCAAGGACTCAAGGAAGAGCTAGAGGAAGCCTGGAAGGTGAAGCGTAAAGTACTGGGACCACGCAGTACTCTGTGGTCATTGCAGTACTGGGAGCAGAGTCCCCCACACTGGAGAAGGGGCTCCAACAGATACCTTGAGAAATATCACACATCTCAGTTCAGAAGGGATTAATCCCAGGAACAGCTAAGATACTGAACAGGACCATCAAGCTTCCAGGATATATATATATATATATATATATATATATATATAATGTCTAGATGACCTAGTTCAAGTCCTTGGTAGCAAACATAAGTGACATAAGGCCCTTAACCCCCCAACTGCTCCCCAAGCACTGACACATGGCAGCTCAATGCTCTTTATTACTTCAACACATGTAATTTTGTACATACATAATTATGTACATACACATTTGCATGTACATAATCAAATCGAACTTACCCTGTTTGCTTCACGTTTTCGATGGGCTGCCCGCAGCTTCCCCGGTAACGGCAGACTTGACCTACTTCTGCTGGAATAGTAGCCGTGGAATGAACAGGCTCTGCATCAGTCTTTAAACCTCCTCTCTGCATACTTCTGTTAACTCACTTGCCACATAGTCTTTTTCCACAAAGTGGACACTGCAGATGACAGAGTTTCTGGGTGAACAGAGTCCTGGTGCTTAGCCTGGAAAAATCTCCCCCAAGAGCGAAAGGTAGGACTCTTCCTGTTTGGAAAACTGTGGACACGATGTCCAGAGAGATTTGGTTTGTACATCCTGCAGAAACATAAGTATTCACCACAATGAAACCTCCGATAAAACCAGCCGCCGTCCGCAATAAACTGATCCAGGAGCTGCTTGGGGTAGTTTCCCTTCAACGACGTCACTTGGTACAAAGAGTATTATTATTTTGAATCGGTATTTGCAGACGAACTAGATTTAGTGTAAGTTTTTTTTAAACATTTTCAGAACCTTTTATTTATGCCAGCGTGTCTTTCAAACATTAAAAACAGTTTATAACAGTGTGTTGTGGAATATTTAACCTGAAAGTTGCTCTTTAAGGCAGCATTTCTTCATTTGTTGGACAACATTGGTGTTTCTGTTGGTCTCTTAGCCGTCCCTGACTTCCTGCCAGGTCAGGTGACGTCACACGGACAGGAAGCTGCAGCGTCGGAATACGTTTCACCCTCCTCTTGTATGACGTGCAGGAAGCCTACATGTATGAGGTGTGAGGGAGCAGGGGAGGAGAGAAGTGTGGGGATGTTAGACAGGTTTTCTGATCAGCTGATTATTCAGACAGTGATGTGCTTCAGGTCTCGTTCTGTGACTGGTTTAACCAGTCACAACTCGCCAGGCTTCTCTCAACTTTGGGAAAATCCTTTTTTTGGTGGGGGGGGGCGTGAATCTAGGAAGACTCGGGATACAAAAGGAATTATTTTCTTTTACCAAACACACAGTTTAACAGCTGATCGGCTGTAGAGCATCAGAACTGTGGACAATGTTAAGTCCACAGGGTCGACAGGGATGTGCGATGGACATCTGCACGTCGGCTTTAAAACAACAGAGTGGGAGCTGTGGACCCCCCCACCCTGCCCCCCAGTGATGTGCTGATGAGTGTGTTTTCATGGAGCTCATTCTCCTGCTGAAAGAATCACACATATGAAAACAGACTCGCTCATTGGCCTCCTCTGATCCCCGGACCAGTCGTTGCTGCTTGATGCGGACTCACGTTTATAAAAATCAAAACAAATAAAACTGTTAAAAAGTTAAAGAAGCTGTTTTATGCTGTTAAAGAAAATGGCATAAACGGCAAAAAAAACATAAAAAGTTTTGAAAACGGCCAATAAAGTTAAACAGACTGTTAAACTTAGCTGTAAAAATAAAAAGACTTTTAAAACTGTAAAAGGAACCATGAGAAATAACCTTTTAAAAAAGTATAGAAACAGAGCTATTTAAAAAAGAAGTAAAACTTTTTACAAAAGGAAAGAAAATTTTATGATAAATCTTAAGGGTATCCTATTGATATCAGAAATCGCTCCGATATCATCCAAAAATCCAGTAGTGGATTATAGGATTATATCAGCACTGCATCAAAAATCTCTGATATTTAATCACTCTAATATAAGCAGTTTATTCTGCTCCAGCAATTCTATCTTTTAAAAAAAAAAACTTTATTAAGAAATACAATGCAATACAGAAAACAGTATAATTACAACTATCAGGGGGCTACAATCATTTAGCAGCAGTTTTCAGAATATCCAATGACATGAATACATTAAAGAGAGCATATAAATCAAGGGTCTTAATGGTTTTCATATTAGTTGAATTATTTAATAGTTTTAATATATTGTTTGACCTCATTTTCAAGGATAGAAAATAGTGGGTTTTGATTAGTATATCAACATTTGTGGATATGCCATTTGGCTAGATGGATAATAAGATTAATGATTGATTGTTTATTCCAAATTGATAGTCAGTGAAGCCAAAGTATACATGTTCAAAGCAAAAAGAAAAATGTGGTTCAGAATGAGTAGAAATCAAGGTACAAATATTTTCCCATAATTTGGTGGAAAAGGGGCAAAATCAAAATAAACTAAATACATCTTCAGGGTGACCTTCACAGAAAGAGCAGTTTATATATTTTTTGAATTGTTGTGAAAAAACTTTAGACGGTAAAATGTGTGAATCTTTTAATTTATTATTAAAGACCCATTATGTAACTTTTCGACCTCAAAACTCTGCTTTCAGGACTTGTTTGATGACACAGTGACATCTATTATGTGCATTTCTAGAGCCGCTTTAGCATGCTTTCTTACACGCTAGCAAGCGAAGGTAAACAAACCGGCTGTTTTGAACGTACACCGGCAGATTCAGCAAAGAAACTCTAGAAGACATTATCAGAGGAAGAGAGGAAACTAAGGAGAGCCAAAGAAGAGCAAGAGATTAGACAAGAGTCAAGAAAAGACTGTTTTTTACTGTCTGGAGAGCTCAGAGTACAGGTAGGATGCAAGATGGATGCCGAATTAGCCGTCGATAGGGGGCGCGCCACTGAGAAAATAGTATTAGTTAAGTAGTTTCTAATTAATCAAACATCTAGCTGGCAAGTTCCAAATCTTTTTCCAGTCAAGGTTATTAATAAAGGAGGTCCAATAAGCTACCATATATGGAACATCTTTCTGAAATAATGGGCGAATACAACGATTACTGTTGCATGTAGAAGAGAAACAGTTTTGACCAATTTCAATTGTGGGTGGACAGTTGTGGGTTAAACAGTTGACAAACCAAGAGTATGTTGTGAGAGAACCAAAAGGGGTAAAATAAGGATTTGTTTCTGTATGAAATGCATTTGTTGTTCCATTTGTAGTTTCTATGTGGGGAAAAATTATGTTTGTAAATCAATGACCAAGACAGAAGCATCTGTTTATGAAGTTTTGCAGGGATTTGTTCAATATTCTGATCACAAAGTAGAAGAAAATGTATAATTAAGAACAAATGAAATTTGGTATGACGTTCCAAATTGAAGATGGGTTCTTGATGAACTGCCTAAGCCAACCAATTTTGAATGTATTATTTCTTTAAAAAAAGTCTAAAAAGTTAAGTTAAATAGCATCTTGGCTAATCTCTTTTGAACCTATTTGTTCTCATCGAATGATAACGCAGCTGTAAGACGGGATATTCCCTCAGCTTTGGCTAAATTTACCTCTCAATGACAAATCTCTTTGCAGCCATTGGTTCAATTTTTTCTTGGTTTTGCCAATAATCAGGTCAAAATTCAGATTGCATCTGGCTTCTCTATCTTCAGTAATGACAATTCCTAAGTAGGTAGTTGTTTCTTTCACTGGTATATTACAGATAGGAAGGATGTCAATATTTTAGAGAAAGCAGTTCACATTTATGTTCAAAAAAAGTCCAGAAGCAGCAGAGAAAGTATTTTTCAGATCAATAGATAAGGTATCTGAGACAAATCTTTAAAATTAATGTTGTATAATTAGCCGGTTGGCTAATGATAACTTCATTGCCGGCTATTGAGATACCTTTTAATGGACTAAGGTTTATAGAGTCAGTGAGAAGCTGATTGCAGAGCAAAAAAAGATGAGGTCTGACACCGCGCTGAAGGAAGAAACGAGGAGAAGTGCCAGCATGTAATCTAACAGTCAGTTTCCATTTGGATACATTGTTTTGATAGCGCTGCTAAAATATGAACCAAAGCCCAACTTCTCTGAGGCATAGAATATGAATTTATGTTCGATCGTGTCAGAAGCCTTGTAGAAATCTAAAAAAAGGAGTAAACTTTCATCAGAGCATAAATCTTTTATTTTACTTTTCTTCTTTAAAAAGCTGAACAAATGTAAAGAAAAGTTTAAATAAAGTTTTAATAAAGATTTTGAAGAAACAAATTTTTTTTACAAAACTGTTAGAAGAATGTTTTAAACAAATCTAATAAAAAAACACAAAACCGTAAATGTTAAAGTAACCACAATAAATGTAAACAGTAAAAAGCATGTAAAACATTTTGGCGAAGTCTGCACCTGAAAAAGCTGTGCTGTAAGGGGTATTCACCCCTTAGTCCTTCCCTTTAGTCCTTCCCTTCGCCCCGAAAGAGAATCGAGACACCCCTTCGTCTCTCATGAACGCGCAAAACGGAGGAGAAGGGCTAAGGGAAAGAATTGAGATTGGGCCTAAATATCGTGCAGCAGTTTTGTCAATAAGGCTCTGTGCTGAGGGAACACGAGGACTCATTGATGGCGTTTCTTCTTCAGGCCGTCACTGCGACATCCATCAGATGACAGGAAACTACATGTGGGATGAAGATTCCAACAAGGAATTTGTGATTGGGACCAATCAGGACAGTCGTTTACCTCTATGGTGGAACGGATCAGAACCGCTCTGGGTCACCCTGCAGAGGCTGGGAAAGAAGGTTTACATGTACTACTGGCCTGGTGAGCATTGTTTCCCCTGACAACGTCACAAGATCACATGATGACATCATCACATGATCACAACATCACATCATCGCATGGTCACATGATGACATCATTGCATGATCACAACATCACATCATCGCATGATCACATTGTTACATGATCAAATAATCACATGATCGTATTTTAACATGATCACATCATCACATGGTCACATGATCTGATCGTCATGTGGTCACATTGTCACATGATCAGATAACAACGTGATCACATCACATGGTCACATGACCAGATGGTCACGTGAACAGATGAATAAATCATGGAGTAATTTGGTGTGTTTCAGGCTGTGAGGTGGAGATTCTGGGCGTCCGTCCGACATACTGTGAGGAGTACATCTATAACCCATCGGTGGAAAATCTCAGAGACTCCATCAGCAACGCTCTCAGTGTCCTGCGGTAAGGAGACCATGACTTGCCCGGATCAATCATCATCATGACGTGATGCTACATTTCATAAATTTGTTAAAAAGGTGATCCATGAATATGTGAGAGGTAGGGAATAAAACTATAAAGTTTTTTAAAATAACTTTTTTCACTAGAATTACTGGGATTTTCAGGGGCCGTCCACATGGCACCGAACTGCAGCATAACCGCAAAGGTTTTTTAGCCATCCGCCCTTTCATCCACACGAAACCAGGGATTAGCCTCCATGAAACCGATCTTGTCTGAAACCAGGTGCCAGGGTTAATGGGTTTGAAATGTGTACCGTCTCTGTTCCGTGAGGACAGTGTAACCGCACTACAAGAGGATATGATGTCACATGACACGCCAAACAACAATAATATTGGCGTCGTGACCGACCGTGTTGGGGTACTGCTCCAGACAATCCTGGCTTGTTTACTGCTTTTGCACCAAAATGCACTGATTTTACATCTGAGTATTGCGCTGCTGTACCATCAACAGCAGGAGCAAGCAGATATGAAGAACAGTGTATGCCAGATGTTACGAGGTCCACTGCGGAGAACTTCCTGTGAGATGCACTACGTCTTGCTCTCGCTTTTGAATATGACTCTTTAATGATCATAGCGCCACCTTGTGGTATCTACGTACTGCAGCGGCTGCGTGGGGGAGGGTGAAGCCTTTCTCTGAGTTTTTGCCACCATTTTCACACCTGAACTGGTTTAGGCGCTGTGTGGACTTATGGTGCGTTCCAGTTGTCCTGGAATTCCGAGCGTGCGAGAGTAAGGGACGTCATTACCAGTTTGTTGGTGTTCCAGTTGCACCAACTGGAAAAAATGGACGTCTACGTCTACAAATGCTGATAAAACGAGTAAATCACAGACACATTGTAAAAACGTGCACGATGAGAATTCCTGCCAGTTTTAGTGATAATTGAATAATAAAACATATTGATGCAAGTCCGCTGTAACGAGGTAATTATGATGACAACAACCCGCTGTTGTTTATGCTAGAAATCTAACGGAGACTAAATGTATTATAAAGAATTTTCATAGTGGTACAGGGCGCAGCTATCTTTAAATCTGGTATCTCGGGGTCTTCTGCAAATTACGAGTTCCCAGCTCGGAATTCCGAGAACGCTTCGTCATTTCCGGCAAGATTATTTCGGAATTACGAGTCCCGAGGACAACTGGAACGCACTAAGAGCCTCAGTTTCTCCTGCAGTCCCCCCTCCCTCTACCAAACTTAATTACCTCACTTACTGACCTAATGTCTTTCAAATCAGGTACTCAGACAGGTTTTCTGACCCAAAATGCAGACAGAACTCAACACAGGTTTTGACTCTGCACCTCAGAGATGAGTTGAGGTCTGCAGTGATGAATATCTTTGTACTGAATTTTTATTTTGTACATTAATGCACTTAGTTCTATGTCCACTGGAGAAATAAATGTAAACATCCGGTGTAAACACTTGTTATATGAAGAGAAGTCACTGTGCCATCATCACTACAGATACTGCTCTGAACAACCTGGAAATAAACAGTAATTTAATCAAGTTGGGACGTAACCAGCTGTTAAGGTAAATACTAGGGATCGACCGATATTAGTTTTTTGGGGCCGATACCGATTATTACCGAAAAAGTAGCAGCTAGAAAGCGTCAGTGTTGATTGACTACACAGCCCCTGACAGCCAATCAGTGGGCGCTGTAGGCGGGACATTGTCATACAGCCCAGAGTTTTGCCTTGAGGCAGAGAGAGATGCTGGATGAGAGCCAGAGGAGCGCGTTTTAAAATAAACATCAATCATATTCCAGGGAATAACGCTAATTTACATGAGAACGCATAGTTGATGAGGTGTTAATGAGCGGCGGGGGACTTCAGCCTTACGAACATTTTCGTTGCTGTGGTAGTTCTAGTGTTAAACCGTTAAGGCATGATGGTGGTGTGACGAAGAGGAAACTCCTTCAAAGTTCCCGTTTGACTTTTCAGTGTTTCATAGTAAATAAAAATGTTCCATCACAAGATACAAACTTTGTAATAACTGTTTTATAAAATCAAGATGGAATAACTACGGTACTTTTGGGATTTTAAAATGAAATTCCCAACAGGAAGTTGTATCTTGGAGAACCTCGTTCACGATGCTGATAAAAGTTCAGAAACTTTCTGACCTTAATGATCATTGTGGTTGTCGTGCTTATGACCTCAAAAAGACCATAAATATTGACTTATTTCAACAAACACATATTTTATTTCTGAAACTATCCATGATCCTTTATGAAAAAGCTTGATTTGTTTAGTTGGCTGATTCTTTGATTACATTTAGAAAAATTTTGAAGATTCCTCCCAGATTTTGTTGATGATGTATTTACACAAAGTAAATAGTTTTTGTGTAATTTGGGATTTATTTCCAACTCATTTTATTATTTTCTTCTGATTTGTAAATCGGTAGTTAATGTGCCATCTCAGTAATATTACAGAAATTAAATGAAATTACGATGAAGTTTATATTGCCTTAGTAGTGTTGCTGTCATTACTAGCCAGTGAAAGTGGATGTACCGTGAAGCACACTGATGAAGAACCGAGACAACAAACTAGTCTTCAGGATGTGAACAGCAAGTTTGCGAATGTTCGCTATGATGAGCTTCTTCATCTCGGCCGAACGAAGGAAGGAGCCGAGCGAGAATAACCTGTTCATGTGACTCCAGGTTCAATCTTTTCCAGAAGGACGTTTTTTCTGTCCTCTCCAAACTTGAACCAGCAAACTGGCTCTACTCCAAGTTGAGCAGAGACTGGGCACAGTTCAGTAATGTCTGGAGTTGAAGAGGATGGTAACATCCTCCTCATTTTTACTGTAGATATTCCAATACGGTGCATGACGGTTATTTGATTTAAGAATATTTTGTTTAAGTTACTGAAAAAATGTCAATCACTTATCTGTTCATGGATCCCAAGTCTTAATCAGTCCTATAAAAGTTGGGTTTTCTGTGTAAAATGTCATTACAGAATCTCATCAACCCATATTTTTAGTCCCAATAGAACATAAACAACATATCCGATAGTTTATACTATCGGATATGTTGTTCCTGCTGCTGGTGTTTGGAGAGAGTCTTTATCTTGTCTGTGGATATCAGAAACGGAAGACAAGGTTTTGCATCACCAAAACATTTAATCTTAACCAGAACTTTGTAGATGGCGTTTTCCTTCTAACCAGTCCGAAGATTTCAGAGGGACTGAAACCATATTTCTTTCTACCTCTTATCATTATACCAGAGTACCAGAGGCAGAACCTTTGTTCAGGTAAAACCAATTTATTTAGAATTTATTTATTCATTATTTATGCAGTTTTCTTTTTCCACAGCTCCTCCTCTGGCAGGATGATATACACAGGAATATCACATATTACTTCCACGATCTGTTTAAAGCTGAATTTATAAAGATATACCATTTTTAGCGCTGATTCTTGCTGGAATACCCCACCTGGAAATAATCTCGTGGATAATGGCCTCCTCAACTGCAGCACCATCTTGTTTTTCATTGGAAAACTTCAATTCATTTGAAAAACCATCACCAAACGGTACTTTCCCCCCTGCTGGCACCTGTGTATGTTTTCACACATTCTTAGTTGTACAGATGAAACATGATTAATTTTTATTTTATTTTTTTAGAGTAATTCAGAATACTTTTGTAAACCCAACTACTGAACTGTTTCCATCATCTCCTGTTTTGGAACAAGATCAAACCCATGAATCAACTTTAAATGTGGAAGCAGGTATTTTTGTAGACAAAACTCTACATTTGGACCGTACCAAATCCTTCTCAGTATAAAACTGCTTTATCGGTCAGAGTTTTCTCCCCCCTTTGTCTGCCCTCTGCTGGAGGTCCTGTAAATCAGTGTGAACCAGATGCATTAAAACATCAGCTGATAGCAGCTCCTGTTTGGCTGCAGCCTTTTGCATCAGCATTTGCTCTGCTGTTGCCCTGTGGAAATATGTGCATTACACTTCAAATGGTTTGTTTTGGGAGAAGCACAGGGTCAGCCATGTGTTATCTATGTGAAATAAGCTTACCTGAAAATGTCAAAAAGTCTTCTCACAAATACCTAGAGTCATGTATACAAGCCCGTATATATCTAGAGTCATGTATGACACCAGATATATACGGGCTATCGGTTATTATATGTACAGATTTTCATTTAGCTGATTCGCATGAACCCTGGGGAGCAGTTGGCTCTGTGCAAACTGAAGCTGAGATAGGCTGAGCAACTTGTGTGTTATGTATTATTCCAATTACATATCCAACCAGATGTTTTTTGCCCATGTCTGTGTTGTAAGATCCACAAAAAAAAAGAAAATCGTATCTGCATTTTAAAGAGGCATTTCTGGTAGATCTGGCCTGGGGCAGCAACCTTCAGTATCACAGTTAAGCTGTTCACCATCTCCTTTAGTAAGAAAAGTAGCAAAGTTAATAAAACGAGTGCATCGCTCCACTGTAACATTTAACATTTCCAATAATACTACATTATATTTCAACCATCATGCAGGATCTCCGTGTCAATTTTATTTATACAGCACATTTACAACAACCACAGACTGCCTTAGGTCCTGTACAATGAAACATTTAAAATAATGAGCACAATAAAACAATTCATAATAAAAACATGATAAAACATTAAAAGAAAGTTCAAATAAATGTCAAGCTCAACTGTGTTTTAAAAGCCAGTGCAAAGAAATGAGTATTAAGTAGTTACTTAAAACCAGAAAGTGTTTGAGCAGCTCTAATGTGAAGGAGGAGACTGGTCCACAATTTAGGACCAGCCACTGAAAATGTTCTGTCACCCTTGGATTTAAGCAATTCGAACCATCCATAAAGCAGGTTATGTTGAACACACAAATCCACTTTTTGTTAAGTCCAAAATAATTCAATTAAATTATATTATTTCTATATAAGGTCAAGAACAATTTACTGCTATGTCACCTGCAAACGATGTTCCAGGAAAGAAATGGGGGGGGGGGGTATAATTTTATAGAGAACAAAAACAGGAGAGGATCTCTTCTGATTAAACAAAAATGTATTTTGATTCGCGTCACGGGTAAAGCAAAGCAACGCTGGGCTGAGCGGACAGGTCGTCCGGCCTGAGTCCCGAACCTTGGATGTGTTTACGTGTTATCTTCTTAGGCTGGAGACAGCCTTGTACAATGGCTTGACACGCATCCCAGTGTAATTGGCCAGTGTTTTCTGACGTAAGCGATAGATTGGGATGTGTTGTTCAATGTGTGTGAATGTTGAATTAAGGCGTGTTCCTAATGCAACAGACCTGACCGATGACAAAATGATGACTGGTGATGTCACTCTGTGTATCAGCTTATGACTCGCTGATCTATCACTCTGTGCTGGGCTGAAGGGCACAGACGGAGCACAGCTAAGAAACATTTCAGAACATGACTCAGTATTACAGTTGTATGCATTGTTGTATATAGCAGATATGTTGTGCATATTGAGATGATTTATGATGTAGGATTGCATCGCAAGGACGTATACAGATGCATCTACACTACTAGATGATGTGATAGGGATAAGTATAGATGGATTGTAAATTGTGGCAAAAAGACAAGAATGTTGTTACCTGTACATGTTTTAGATTTATGTGTTAATGGTTAATGTAGTGTAGAGGGAATATGTGTAGGATGCTTATGTATTCATATATATCTTGTATGCTCTATACGAGTGACTAAGCGAATACGTAGTTGGGAGGTTTATAGCGCTCATGTACTTTTTATTTATAATTTATATATGACAGGTATAGTTTATGTACTTTGTGTGACTTAAATTGAGTGTGGCAATGAAATTTAGAAAAAGGGGTAGGAAATTGAGAACGATACAAATTTAAACTAGGAAGGGTCAGATAAAGGGTTGACTATGTTGTTCAAATTGGTAAAAGGAGGGGAAATGAAGAGTTTTCAGACCCTACAAAGAGAATTTGATTTGGATAAACAAGACTTCTATATGCATCTTCAGATTCAAGATTATTTTCAAAAAGAAATAAGACCAGGCCTCCCAGGAGAAATTAATACAATTACAGAAATACTAGGCAATGCATATAAGAACATAACTGGAAAACTGATGTCAAAACTTAATCAAGGTTTGATAGCTAATAGGAAAACTTCAGCGTTATACATAAGAGATAAATTGTGTTGAGAGCAGGATGTGGATCATGCACATATATTTTGGCAATGTATGAAGTTGACACATTACTGGGATGATGTTTGGAAACAATTGAAAGAAATACTTGGATACGAGGTGCCTAAAACATGTACAGTATCATATCTGGGACATCTAGCAGAAGCTCCGAGCACGGACCAATATTTGATAAAGATTCTTTTGAGACCCTCAAAAAAGGCAATTACCTGGAAAAGGTACAACATCAACCCTCCCACCCCAGAGAACTGGGAAAAAATAGTGGAGGAAATTTATAACATGGAAAAACTGACATATGTAATAAAACGAAAGCTACTAAAATGTGAAAAACTGTTGAAAAAATGGTCAGAATACAATTACAGTCATATGAATCATCGCTAACCTACGTGTTCACCTGTCACTCTGTTTTGTTTTCCTGTTATCGTAGATTGCGCTTTTTTTTTTCATTTTCGCGTGCTCTTTTAATTTTGTTTGCTTTTTTGTTTTTGTTGGTATATTTGAGTCATAATTTAAACTACTTGTTCGAAAATAAAGTTATCATCATCATCATCAAACTGGATGTAGGCCAAACTGAACTTTTTTTTATCTTTTCATTATAAAACCAACACCATGTTCTCCCTTATACCCTCCTTATGAAACTTCTGGTCATTTTTGTCAACTTTCTTTTTCCTTTGGTGATCATTTGGGCAGTTTAACAGCTTGGAGTTTGAATTTTTGCTGTAAGTCTTCTATTTAACCCAATTTTAAAGATCCAGTGTCATTTTCTCTCTCTTTTATACTCTGTGGAAGGATTTGGCACCCTCTGGTGGTCCTCGTGGCCAAAAGTGTCCCTGCACTAAAACTGCTATAAAATTGTCAACCATTAATCCTTTTTTCAGATTTTCTTTTTCCATAAATCACTTAAACAACTTCTGTCCCGCTCAAAAATATCAACTTTCAAACATTTTCAAGATTTTAACCCTTTAAATGCCAGTTAGATTTTTTGAGGTACTGCCTCGTTCATAGCAGAAAATCACAAAAACTTAATTATTTTCCATATAATAAATATTAGATAGATAGATGTTTGGTGGTGATTAGACACTTGGATATGTCAAATATTAGCAAAAAAATTTATTTAATTCCTTTTGTATTTTTTATGTGACATCAGATACAACCTCTGGTGACCCTTGTGGCCAAAAGTGTCCCATTGACTTCCAAGACAAATAGTTAAATCTGACATTTTTACAGGATTCCACCAGATTCAGCTGTTTTACTGTTGTAGGCGGATGCAGGAAATTCTGGTATTTTTAACAGCTATATTATGGAGCCGTGTTACTACCAGGGGACAGGGAATGAGGCAGGTCTTCTGATATTCAAACTGGCATTTAGAGGGTTAAAATACTAAAAATGATTTAATGTTTGGTATTTTTGAGCAGGACAGAAGTTGTTTAAGTGATTTATGAAAAAATAATGTGAAAAAAATATTAATATATGACGATTTTATAGCGGTTTTAGTGCATGGACACTTTTGGCCACGAGGACCACCAGAGGGTGCCAAGTTTGAGGAGGGCAGAAGGGTTAAGCCCACAGTGTCTTTGGAACTTCTTCGAGAGCTGAAATAGTTGCAACTGTATCTTCACTAACAGTTAAATGTGTGTAAAAAGATTTCTCTGGTCGCTACTGTAAGAATATACACTGAACATGTTTCCCTTTACGAGTCAATTCACAGGTTTACTGATTTTTATCGAACTATTTAGTATAAGTGTTGGTGAAGTGAGACTCTGGAACCGACTGTTGAGTTGAAGCAATGTTCAGACATCAACCTATGTAAGAAAAAATATAAACAGATTATTTTTGACAAGGAATGGGAGAGAACGGGCTTGACATGCATATTACTGAATATTTGGATCTACTATAGGTTCCATAACATAGCATTAAAACAGTCCATGGATCAAGTTCTAGCCAAGTATCTTTAGCTTGTGTTGCAAAGTGAAACATATGGATATGAACCAAAAAAAAACCCAAAAACTTTTCTTTAACTTTCTCAAACAGACTTCCAGAAATAATGTATCTATGAAGTCTTTAGTAATTATGACTCAAAATCAGCTTCTCTTTCGAACAGCTTCTTCTAAACCCCTGATTCTCTCCATCACTGCCTTCCCTGCATGTATGGATACAGTTTAAATCCTCTGTAAACGTCTTCTTGGACTGTAGCTGGATTCTCTAAAAGTTGATGATGGCTCTGGACCTCCTGACCTCTGACTGTAGATCTGGACCTCCTGACCTCTGACTGTAGATCTGGACCTCCTGACCTCTGACTGTAGATCTGGACCTCCTGACCTCTGA
>JAOXYM010000007.1:851548-861765 GCA_028567055.1 Leptatherina wallacei | reverse complement strand
AGCCTCTAGTGGAGGAGGGGGGAACTGTAACCTCTAGTGGAGGAGGGGGGAACTGTAGCCTCTAGTGGAGGAGGGGGGAACTGCAATTTTTTCCACTTTCGCATATGCTTCACCTTTCTAAGCCTGAGGGGGCCCCTTGGTCTGGACCTGCAGCCTGCAGGTTCTCCAGGTGCTTCTTCACTTGACTGCAGGAAACAGACAGGCTGGAGGAGGAGGCGGAAGACGTCTGGTTATGTCCGTATGTGGGATTGGGGTGGGGGATGTTTGTTAGACTGTGTTCAGGTCAAAGACTGATGTCCAGGATGCCATCGTAGAGGTGAAGCTGTCGGTACACAGATTCTACATTTGTTTCTGGTATTTATAGTAATTTTTGTAAATAAGTATAGGGGATTGTGGAGTTTAACTTTTTGGAGGAGCAGGGTAAACTTGTGAGGAGATTAATTGGTGGAAGCTGTGGGAGGTGGCATTAGTGTGAGGGTGTGATTCCTGTTGACAGTCCCTGCCTATGTCTTTAGGCAAGGCTACAACACCTACAAACACCCCAGCTGCTGCACTGACAGCTTGAAATGGTAAGAGAGACATCGCACTAATGAGTGAATGTGTGTGTTTGTGTGTGTGTGTGTGTGGGGGGGGGGGAGATACCTGATGATGAATTTATTTGAATCATAATTTATGGTTTTTTTTTGCTCTTTTGTTCCGTGGGTTCAGACATCCAGTAAAACTGTGACGGTACTTATTACAGTCATCACTATCATCATTATCATCATCCTTAATTTCATCTTTATCATCACAGTTTCCGCTGTCATCATCCTCATTATCATCACGGTTGCCACGATCACTATCATCACTCTCGTCCTCCTTCATTTATTCATCACTTCATTTATGTCCCCACCTGTTTTAATGTGATTGGTAGTTGCAGGGGGTCTGCAGTGTCTCAGCTATGCAGCATGCTCCCCGGACGGGTCATCACCATCCTCATCATTACCATCATCACCATCATCACCATTACTGTTGGAAAAATATTTTATTCATGATATTTTGAACCCTGGAGGAACTTTTGAACTCTGAGTCACTTCAGAGCAGGACTGTGGCTGTGTTTATGTTTACTGTTTTAATGACATCTGCAAAAGACTTTATGGCCTTCCTGTTTCTCTCTCTTCACCCCAGGGGTTAACAGGTCCTCCGGGGGTTGTTGGTTTACAACGGGAGTTGTAAATGAAGGAGGGACTATGTTCTTATAAGAAGTCTGTACTGACTGAAACAGTTACTTCATTCTGGTCTCCTGGCCAAAATCTAATTCTTTGAGAAGTAAAAAAGCTTTCAACTTCTACCTGATCTGAGTGTCTGTGGTTCATCGGGACTTTTTTCCTAACAATTACCATCATCACCATCCTCATCATTACCTCCATGAAATGTTTCCATGGTATCTTCATCGCTGTCTGAATGCCATCTTCGTGATCAGCATCGCTCTCTCCATCATCTTCGTCATCCGTATGATGATCGGCATCCTTATCATCAGCCATATGATCATCATCATCATCATCATCATCATCATCATCATCATCATCATCATCATCATCATCATCATCATTACCATCAGCACCTTCACCAGGATTCCATTATCCTCTATATCATTAACTTCCTTATTGTCCTCATTTTTATTAAATCATCTTGAACTTTGGATCATCACTTTTATTCTTATTCTCCTCCTCATGTTCATCTGCATCATCACACAAGTTAGTATCATTTGTATTTTCTAGAAGTAGGACTTATCTGCCAACTTCTTCACTTTTTATTGATCTATTTTATTACAGCAGGTTATCAACATCCATTTCATTTCTATGCAGACCGTAAACTATGTGGGTTTTAAGTACGGCTGTTATATTACCTACACTGTGGAAAATAAGGGAAGCATTAGAGCCGTTGAGGCCCAATAAAAATACTGTGAAATAACAGGAAAAAACAAATAGTAAAATTACAGTAAAACCTCACAATAAAAATAGTTTACAGCTTTACTTTTAATGGATCTTCTGTTTTATTTCAGCTTTTTAATGTTTAAATAAAGACATTAGCCTGATGCTGAAGGGCCCGCAGCCTGGGGGCTTGAACCCGACTCTTTCAGTCCCAAGTCCACCTCTTTAGACGTGTCAGGATGGCATCATCGCCTCTAAAATTACGGCTCGGCTTAAAGACCTCTGCTTTCTTTGGAAACCACCGGTGGTCCAGAGAGCAGATGGAATATGATCCCACCCTGATCATGTACTGAGCTTTGGCTCTGTAATCACGCCCTCAGGTCGATGCGCCGATGCAGAAAACAAACCGCTTTGTAAATTCCTTCATCCCGTCCGCCCATGAGGCTGTTAAATGCACAACTACAGAAAACTGTGGACGTTTTTTGTTTGTTTATTTTTTACCGAGAACAATGGTGAACTGGGAATTATTGATAATCAGTGTAGGTAGATGGTAACTTTTCTTCTTTTAATCTCCATTATACGTCTGTTGCTATGGATACGCTGACTGCAGAAATTAATTGCCCATATACAGTTTTCTGAATCAGAATGAACCTCGAGACCACCAGTACACATCTACATAACTGTACCTGTATTTATATATGACATAAACCGTCATTATGACTACATTTAAAGTAAAATAACAGTATAATACTCTATATGAATACTTTGCATTATATTTCAGTGAAATTGGTAAATTTGAAAACGTTTGGTAACAATTTTTTTTATGTGAAATGAAATTACGCTTCCTTTAAAATCTCATTTTTAATTCATTTTTACAGTTCCGGGTTTTTTTACATTTAACAGGTAAACTTATCTGTTTACACATATTTCGAAAATACAGGAAAAAACTGTCAAATAACAAGAAAAATTAATTTTTGTTTAGTTTAGTTTTTTTTTGTTTTCTTATATGATGGAAAAATTTAATTTGTTGTATGTCTGTAACCAAATTAAACTTTTATTCATTCAATTTTTGTTTAGAATACGTAACCTTACAAATTCCTAACAGGCTGATCATCATACTTTCATCACTTCTGAAAAGTCTTCATTATTGTCACGTTAACTTGTTCTTGTAGTTAATTTTCTCCCTTTTGTTGCCAAACATAAAAAGTCTCTCTTTGTCTTTGTCTTCCTCTGATTACTTAAAGTCTGTCTCATTCGTCTAATTAGCGCTCGTCTTCGTGACTGTACGTGTTGTACAAGCTGACAAAGTCTTCTAACTGCCAAGAGATGGAGAAACATTTTGGCTGAAACCCAGAATAGAAAAATAGCTATTTTATCACTTTAACTGTGTAAATATTTGCATACAACGTGAACACACTGCAGAACCTGCTGTGAGTCAGCTGGAGCTTGTCTCTGCATATTACCTGATGTTTTATGAAGGTGCCATTTGTTAAAGTAACCCAGGCTGTAATCAATCTTTGCATCTAAACAGCAAGCAGTCTTTCACTGTTAAAGTGATGCTCAGTTAATTTCCAGCAGGACTCTACAGGATCTTACCTCACCGCTCACAAAGAATCCGTGTATATAATTTATGAAGGGGGCCTCCATAAAGTGGCTGCCATTGTATATCTTTCATCCAGCCCAACGCACCGATGCAAATACGTCTACGTGCACGGAAGCTATGTGTCTCTGTCCGTATAAATATGCAAATCAAATAATGAGAATGTTGTAAATTTACATGGCAAGGTGTGGCGCCGGCAAAATCCAAATGAGCAAGAAGCGAGAGTTTAGGTGTCATCAATAATTCCTTATCCTGACGCTGTCACGCAAAACAAGACAGCAACTGCAATGTAGCACATACACAAAAGCACACTGATGGATTATTAGAGACAAAAAGTAAACATACAAATGTGTGCATTCATGCAAAACTGCATAAATACAACAGATATCACACGGAGGGAAAATTCTCCCTTAACGACGTCTTCTGTTTAACTAAAAAAGTATAAACTATCTGGCGTGGTGGTGTGCTGATTTCCAGGAAAAAAAGATCAAAATATTTGTTGGAAATTTCCCAAAAAATTAAAAAATAAAATTCCTCATGTCATTTCATTTACCAAGAGTCTCGATGAGAAGGATCCATGCAAGTTTATTAAAAATCTTATGCATAAGGAGAGCAAACATAGAGTCAGGACGTCAGAATGAAACTCTGTGGCCCTGATTTATCAAAGGTCTGCGCCTCTTAAAACAGGCGCAAACTTGATAACGGCTGCAAAAAACCTGCTGCAGCTGATTTACCAACCTGGCGCATCGAGGATTTGCCTGTTAAACGGGCAAAATAGCGCCGCAACCCATTTAGCACGTTTACCTTGAATGAATCTGCAATCTGGGTGTTTCTGACGGAACGTGTAAAATCCTGGGAGGAGTAGATACAAATAAATCAGCTCTGCAGCACAACGTGATTTACTAAACGTGGAACTGATGCGGTGTTTTTAGGCTGTTTCTGCGTTTATTTTTAGCTCCTGAAAGGCGTAAACTGTCTGCAGCCGGATGAGAGGAAACAGCCCGATGCGGCAGGACCAGCATCAGGCTGGTTCACGATATTTTCTGAACTTCTGGAACTAAATCTTTACATAAAAACATTAAAATCACAACTGTTGTCAGAAGGAGGCGCGTTTATATTTATTATGTCCATCCATCCAGCCGCTTGTAGAACAAGGTATGTTCACAGACTGAAACATGTTCTGTTGATGACATCATAGTTCTGTTGATGACATCATAGTTGTTCTAGACGTAATAAATATAAACGTGCCTCCTTCTGACATAGTTTGTCTAAACAACAGTTGTGATTAATATTCTGAATCAGACTGATGCTCCTCAACAATCCTGCAGCATTTGATCATTCCTCTCATCCAAACTGCAGCCGTTTGTGCATCTGAGCCAGTTTACGCCTTTCAGAAGCTAAATATAGACGCAGAAACCGCCACAGCATCAGTTCCACGTTTAGTAAATCACGTTGTGCTGCAGAGCTGATTTATCTGCATCTACTCCTCCCAGGATTTTACACGTTCTGGCAGAAACGTCCAGATTGCAGATTCATTCAAGGCGCTATTGTTGATAGGTTGATAAATCAGCTGCAGCAGGTGTCTGCGCCCGTTATCAAGTTTGCGCCTGTTTTAAGAGACGCAGACCATTAGTAAATCAGGGTGATTGTTTAATATTAGCTGGATCCCAGTTTGTCTTCCAGGGCTTTTCCCACTAAACTAACTGACTAACAGATTTATCACCTTTTAATCCAAACCGGATTTTTCCAAACTACTTCCAAGCAGATTAAAGGCCCTCAGAGCATCACGATATATCAACATAAACAGTCTTACTGTGAGACTTGAGAAGCGTGTTTTTATTCTTTTTTCCATCTAAGACTGTTTTCCGTCTGCTCTAGGAGGTTTTTTTTAGAAGAGCACTCAAGCAGATGGCCTTTGATACAGTGTAAGTCGGGAGGCTGTGTATGTTCTTTCCATCTTTATCCTTACTGGAAATATTGTTTGCTTTATTCTGTTGACTCTTGTTTGCCAGACTGCTACTTTCTGCTTCTTAATCTGCGGGAGCTTAACTCTATTTATTGTCATTGTTATCAGTGTTGATCATACAACAGCGAGCGATATCCTGCAAGAATCCATGTCAACAAAGATGACTTTTCCAGTTACCTTTCAGCTCCTGAAATGAGGATGTTTCACATAAAAATTGCTGCAATTCCTAAACACTTCAGATATTATTTGTACATCAAAGTTTGAACTTCAGTTACATCCCAGTTTGATTTGTAGCATTTCCTTCCCTTTGAAGCTCTGTGTGTGCATCCCGAGCCGATGAGACCTCCAGGAACACATGATGAAATAATTGTTGGCGTTTTCCCGCCACAACTGATAGACCAGAAATCTGCTTTGTTCAGCTTCAGTCTTCACTGGAGGGGTTAATATGATAAGACAAGCAAAATGGTACGGTACATAAAACTAGGATCAATTATTAATTCTCTTCCTCTCACATGCTGACAGCTGCCGTCGACTTAGCTGTCTTCACTAGCTGGCTAGAAACATTACTGTAAACATCTCATGACTTGTAGGCTGGATCTCAGACATCCAAACAAAGCTGCAGCATTAGTCATCTGCCAGAGGTTGGAGCTACTTTATGGCGACCGGATTTCCATTCTGTGTGTGTAACATGATGACGTCCTAGAGAAGTAAAGATGGACAGAGGCTCTCCAGTCTGGGAAAGATTGGTGGAATACTTCAGAAACAACGCTCCTCTCGTCATCTACAGAGCAGAACATCACAAGATTCAGAGAAACTGGAGACGTCTCTGTGCGTCAGGAACAAGGACGATGACTTTTATTGGATGGCCGCAGTCTCTCAGACAACCCTGCGTCCCTCATGGGAAGGATTGTGTCTCCGATATGACTAACTGGGACCAGGAATCCTTCAGGAAACCTCTGTGGGTTTAACACAATCCTACGTAGCGTCTGCAGAAGCAACTAAAGCTCTATCCTGCAGAACGGAGGCCAGATCTGAACCTGGTCCAGGAGCACCATCAGGTCTGTTGGAGACTCATCTGACATGGACTGTTTCAGAGAGGGATAGTCTTCTACGGTCAGATCTGTCCACATGGGACATTCTGGTTGGTAACCATGACACCGTGTCCTCCGGGCTAAAGAGGAGGGACACCTTCCAGCGCGTTGTCAGGGTTCAGGTCTAAAGCCTCTCTGATGGTCTGGGTGTGCATCGGAGCAGACTGTCTGGACCGCTGCAGGTTCTGGAAGGAACTATGAAGCTGAGACATCTAGAACGATTTTAGAGACCAAAGGTCTTCAGCAGGACGATGCTGAACCACATCCTGCAGCTGTTACACCAGCATGGCTTCACAGGAGGAAAGTCCTGATCCTGAAGTGGTCTGCGTCTTCCACCTAGATCGCAAGGAGACGGAAGGAGAGTCCCGGTCTCGGACTGCCCGTGGTCCTCGTCTTCCACTTAGACCATAAGGAGACGGGAGGAGAGTCCTGGTCCTGGACTGGCGGTCCATATTTTCCACCTAGACACACCATCAGCTGCATCATTAAACCAAAAATACATCATAGACGAACAGGGACTCTTCAGCAGCTGGGAACCTCTATCAGGCAGGAATGGGACCAGATTCCAACCAAAAATCCAGGAAGTCATAACCTCAATGCCCATGGTTACCATGCCAACCATTCTGAGACCCGTAGCAGCATCACATCTGAAATGATTTCTTTCAGTTTCTCAGTTTAAACGTCTGTTATATTCTGATGTTCTGTTGGGAATGAATGATTGATCATGCGGTCTGAAGGTCTTTTAATTTCATTTTATTCAGATTTTAAAAAATGGCCCAACTTTTCTGGAATTCAGGTTATAAATATTCCTCCTAATACATTTCCCTTCAGTTTGGATGTGAAGAACCTCAAATAGAAGCTGGGTGTCTGTACTTGCAGCCTGTGTATTCCACATGTGAGAGGAACCCAGTAAACAGCTTATAGGCCTGACTGTACTCAGCAGATATGTCCTTGGTCTGCAGGGTTCTGCTTGGCCTTGCATATTTCAGTTTATTTCATTTATTTATTTCCCCCAGACACAAAAGAATGTGACATTTTCATTCTGAAGCTGTGTTGGCTGAGCTGCACTGATACCCACAAAGGTTTGCCACGAGGAGAAATAACTTATCAGACATCTTTCGTACTTTAACAGGAGATTTTTAAGCCCTACAAAAAGTCACTCAACTTTAGAGTTTGTTTTGTACCATTTGGGGTGTCGATTATCGCAAAAATATGTGTTCTGTAGTATCGACAGAGATAACTTAAGGTTAGCAGAAGGCTCCCTGCTATAATGTCAGCAGCTCCAATCATCTTCAGATAAAAAGCATGAATGGAGGAGATGGAGAGCACGTTATGCCTTTGTATGAAACGTGTTTTATGAATCAAATAAAATCGGATTAATCGTGGCGGAGTTGCAGTATTTTCTTTACATGTTGATTTTACTTCCCCGAACACTTCTTTACATGCCGAAAAGGCCTTTTCTCTACTACTTCATACTACTTTTTTCAGATTTGGACCAAACTGGAGCTCAGACTAAAAACACTGCTAGTGAGTGACTGAAACAAAGTCTATATCATCACATTACCATGGCAACAACAGTTATCTGCCGCTTTATTCAGGTCACAATATTTAACCCTCAAGATGCATCAGGATGTAATAGTTTGATCAAAGGGAAGCTGGAAGGTGAAATAAGCAGTGAGCTCTGCAATAAGAGAGGAAATGAGATCCAGGAAAAATGAGACGAGATGGACACTATAATGTTTTCCTTCACTCATTTCCTTCATTCAAAGGACAAAAATACACAACAATTTTCTTCTCATTAGAGGACAGAGTATTCAACCCCCTCTTCCTATTTATACATTAAACTGATTTTGGGAGATTCTCAGAATACATAAATATATATGCAAAAATTGTCCAAATTGGTGAAGTGGGAAAAAAAAAAACATATACACAACCAGACTTTTTACTGGCAGTGTATGCAAATATCTAATTATTTATTTACATTCCATTAAAAACGAGTGGAATCCCAAATGGCTCTTCATTTAGTTTCATTCAGAGCTTCTATTTTAGTTGCATTTAGTAATTATGAGTGGTTTGGTTGTTAGTAAACAATTATTTATTTATATTTTCTATCATAAAACCTTATTTTTGTGCGTTTTTTTCTTGAGGAAATAAAGTTATGTTTAATATTTCAATCAAACCTTTAAATGAACAACTGAACCTAGAACCACACCACCGTGAAGCCCACCAAGCAGATCCAGCAAATAAAAACCAGTCTGAACTCTTTAAATTCACTCATTTCTAGTAATGTAAATCTGGTCTCCAGCTCTCTCTGTGGACCTGGTCCTGAAGGCCCACCATCCTGCAGGTATGAAATGTTTCTCTGCTGCAACACACCTGATTCAAATGAAATGGAGGTCTGACGAGCTCTGTGTAGACCTGCTCTCGAGCCATTCATCTGAGTCAGGTGTGTTGAAGCAGGGAAACATTGAAAGTCTGCAGGACTGTGGGCCTTGAGGACCAGAGTCGGGGATCCCTGATTTCCTTACATAGCACTATGATCCTCGTCTTTCCTCCTATGGAATTAACCGCATGGTGTGTCCATCAAAATAAAGTCCCGCCCCTTCCACAGATTCATCTGTCTTAGACAGGAATCGGTTCTTCTCGTTCACTACAAAGGATCAGCTCTTACAGCCGGTTCGCTCATCCACACATCACTAAGTAAAGACTTCGGTGCACATTGTTTCTTTGGTCAGGCATTAAGGGGTTAAATAAATACACAAATAAATTGTGCATGTATCAAGAGGCAACACCAGGTCAGCGACACCATGAAGACCCTGGAGTTCTCCAGACAGGTGTAACCGGGTGTAATGAAGTAATTCAGTATTCACCTGGGCTGTCTATGTGATTGCCTCATTGTCATTGCGTGATGACGTGATGACGTCATGCAGTCACGTGACCAGGCACGGCCAATCGGGTTAGCATAAGACCCGGTAGTAATTTGATACCGGCAGGTAAGAGCAAGGCACACTTGGGGGAAAACATTGCTGCAAGGCCAGGTTTTTGATGGCGAGCTAAAAACCCGACAAACTTGGGCCTGGAACTGAACTGAACCTCCTCTTCTCTGGTCGGGCTGGTAGGAGGCTTATTTTGTGCAGCCGGCTTTCTATTTATCTCTTTTCCGTAACCCAATCTTCACAACCCAACGGACTCACTCATTTGCACTTGCATTTTCCCAACATAAATGGACTCCTCTGGATACTTAGTAAAGGATTGTGAATTTTGGATCGCGACCTCTCCATTGAGAGGAGATTCAAACTTTGAACTGTTGTGTGTGTACAAACAAGTGCGTGCTAAACTATCAGGGTACATTTTGTGCATAATTTATTATGCTATTGTGAATGGACATTTTGTCAAATGAACTAATGAAATACATGTTGTTTGTCTTTATATAAATTAAGGTACTGCTTAACCTTGTGGCGTTCGGTTTCTTATTTCTCCACTCCTAGAGCTGAATCTAATTTCTGAATCTAGCCGAAACATCCTAACTGTGTTTTTTTTTTGTATTAATAACCAAGGGGCAACCTGCCATTCGAAAAAAGGAAGCCTATGCGGAAGTGCCAAAAATTGCAGTTCCCCCCTCCTCCGCCAGGTGCTGGCTGCAAAAC
>JAOXYM010000007.1:471265-483194 GCA_028567055.1 Leptatherina wallacei | reverse complement strand
GAGATCGGACATTAAAAAGTGCCATGTTAAAAGTTGTGGATGAGTTATTTTGTGGACTGCTTGGATTATTTGTAGATCACAGATGTATGGGATGGAGATGTCTGGCTGGGGGTGCTGGCGACGTCTGCTAGTGATGTGTACAGGAATGGGATTTACTGTAGGTGACGGTTTGCCTGGGGATGTGTAATGGTTGTATTGTTAGTTGGTTGTTTATCATTTTTAGCTTGTGTTATTAAGAGCCATTGTGGAAGGTCCAAAGAGCCACTTGTGGCTCCGGAGCCCCATGTTGCAGACCCCTGGGTTTCGGGTTAGGGTGGACATTCAGACAAAGCCATAGACAAACCCGTAGGTGTCTGAAGAGCTGAAAAGAGGCTCATCGGGAGCTTCCTACCTTCGCCATCACTATATAGTGCGTCACTCCCGGAAAACACAAAAATGGGGCGACGAGGTGGTACTGACTGAGAGGGGGGGCTATGTGCCTAGGGAAGGATGATTGACACCTATCAAACTCTGAGCTGCCTGTAGTTACAAGCTAACAAAGCTAACCCGGAACTAACCAGCTAATGGAGGTAGGCGGGCTAAAGCTAAGGCACGCTGTTAGCTGGCTAAAAACCGCAGTTGTGCCACCCTCTGCCTTATTTTGCTGGATATCTGACACCTGTCAATCAAAAGGACATGCCCCGATAAGTTATGAATAAATTCACTCCCCTAACACTGTATTAAAGCTAAAAAAAAAAATTATAATTACAATAATGATTATAATTAGTTTGAATTCATCCAATAAATTCCCTGGATTGTTCGGAGAAACCAAAACCTTTACACCATCGAAACGTCCCTTAAAGCTGAAGATTTCTTATGAATTTTTATATTTACAGATATCAACTTGATTTGTCAACATATCATTTTTGCTTTTTTTTATAAACTCTTCTGTATTGCTCATTTTTAGAAAAAAAAACAACAACAAAACTATGCATAAATTGAACAATAACTGATGAGCAGAGCACAAATAGCCTACATTGTCAAGCAAACTCTATATCTTCAATGTGTTGGGGGATTTTATTTATTTATTTTCAAATTTATCACAAATATTCACCTGGATTCCATGAACTGATTTAGTGTTAGTGGACAAAGTTCAAAGTCACTCACTATATATTTTCCATCAAAATTATGAATATTTGATTGATTGATTGTGATTGGGACTGACTGACTGATGTGTTTAGGCGTTATAATGTGCCTTTGAATGGTACACCATGCAACATGTCCCACCTTTGTACGTCCGTGAAAAATGTCTCTCGCGTTATCCTCGTCCTGCCTGTGATCATCACCTCCACTGTCATCCCCATCTCTGTGTCTCCTGCCGTGTCTTCCCCCACCTGCCGGTTCACCACCTCCGCCCTCTTCCTCGTCTGCGCCCCCACCGCCTCCCTCGTCTGCACCCCTGCTCTCTCCTCGTCTGCTGCAACCTCCCGCTGATCTACTTTTTCTCTCTAACAAGTAAACTCTTCTGATCGTAAAATGAAGATGGACTTGTCGAAGTCTCTGTCCATAATCATCTTTTAGGCTTCTGTAGCGGAATAAGTTTTCCGTAGAGCAGGTATTTTCAATCCGAAGTGCAACAATGTGTATAGTTCCTAAGTTGCTAAACTAGCAACACAGTAAACAATGTGTCCTCCAGGGAGGGGCTGCCCGCCGCAGGACCTGTTAAAGAGTACATGCAGCCGGTATATGTACCAGATGTGCTCAGAGTGGTCAGATCTGCCAATGACATCTCCTATATGATGGGCTGGACGTGGTTCTGACAAATTTCAGAAATTTCTAGAAAAGATCTCGTTGTTAGAGACCCTGAGAATATCTAGTTGTTAGAGACCCGAGCAGATTGAGCGGCGTTGCCGTAGCGAGACGTCATCGGCAGGCGCAGGGTCCCGAGCAGATCTGGTACCTACACCCATCCTTTCCGTAAAGGAAAGATGCCAAAGTCACATTTTAAGTATCGATACCCCTGCTAATTAATATCGAACTAGATACAAAATTTTAGTATCGATTAGTATCTGAAAATTGAATTTTTCAAAAAAAGATTTTTTTTGACGATAGCCACATGGCCGATGTCTCCTGCTCCTTGCTGCTTTGCTAGCACGCGCTGTTGGGATCACGTGGGTTTTGCATGCTGGAACCAGGCTCTGCTGGATAGAGTTGCTGGAGCAGAATGGATCGCTGATATGAGAGTGCTGATCAGAGATTTTTGATGCAGGCTGGTATAATCTGATACTGGATGTTTTGCTGATATCGGAGCTATTTCCGACGTTAATATCGGATCGGGCACCATTAAAGATTGGGACCCTTCTGTTGGGGTCCCAATCTTTAGCCAAAAGAGTGGAGCTTGATATACAGAAATTTGTAGATTGGTTGAAAGCATCATGGCTTTCTGAGTCGGCACTCAGAACAAAGCAGGAACAGCGCCATGTTTAAATATATGGTGAATTTTGCTTGAAGCTGCATGCCGAGAAGAAATAACACAAACTGCTGAATGTCCACCGCTCTCCTTCTTTGTTTTTGTGCTGCGTTCTTCTTCATTATAATTCAAAGAAGGCATTGTGCTACTATGACATCACACTTTTATGTAGCAAACACATTTATCGCTATCTGGCTATATGCCACCTACCAGGTGAAGTTATGTGTTGGCTGGGAAACAGTTATCAGAATTTACCAAACCACATTGTCCCTTACCGACCCGGACCTGCTGGTGGAAATGGGGCTTTTCTTTGTTTGGATGTGATCATTATCAATATGTATGAATCTGAAAAAATAACTGATTCCTGTTTCTGTGTCACTCCCTCCCCCTCTTCTTCACCCTTCTCTTCCTCAGACCTAATGTTTGTGCCATGCAGCAGATTAAAGGAACCAATAAGAAATATTTCACCAACTGTAAACAATGGTACCATCGGAAGATCTGCGGCCAGCCCACGTAAGTCTGACTAAAACCTACATCTGTCCTCTCCGAGTTCAGTCCTGTATGTGTTCTCTCCTTTTTGTTCTCTCCTCCCATTTATCTGTCTTCTCTGTGTTTTTTCCTTCCTGTCTTCCATCCTCTCCATGTTCCCTTCTTTCTGTGTTTTTGTCTTCTCCTTGTTCCATTGTCTCTGTGTCCCGTCCTCGCTGTATTCTGTCGTGTCTTTCTTCCATCCTCTCTACGGTCTGTCTTGTCTGTGCTCTGTCCTCTCCGTGTTACTATCTCTTCATGTCCTGTCATGTGCTCTGACTTGTCCTCTGAATCTTTGTGCGGTTCTGAACCGGTTCTGTGTTTCTGGAATGTCCATCTCTGGAGGACTCCTCGTCTATCATGTAACCTCAGAGGAGGAAATGTCCTCAGCCTGGCAGAGCCATTAGTGTCCATTTACCTTTATAAAGAACCAAACCCTGCTGTTGGAACCGGATCTCCTTTTAATGGACCCAGACATATTTATACTTCCTGTCGTTTTCTGAGGTCTGTGAATCTGAAATCGGGTTCAGTCCAAGTCTTTCACACTTGATGAGTTTCACGCTTTTCAAAACTAACAGGTGTGAGACGTCAACTGGACGATGGTCTGGACCAAACAGAACTGTAGCCTGATAAGCTTTGGGTTTAAAACATGTTCTGCAGCTTGTTGGACAACAAGAGCTAAAGTTTGAGGGGAGACTAGTTTACCAGAACTGCCAACTTAAACATAAACATTACTCCGGTTTGAACCTTTAGGTGTGAACACTGATGTTCAGAACTAGCAGCAATAACGCTGCTTTCTGTGTAAAATTTGAGCACTTGAACTCACCACAGAGGACAGCTTTAAACCTGGAAGCGGTCTCACTACAGACTGAGATGAAAATCTGAGCTGAGCTGTGTCAGCTGAGTTTTCAGGGTCCTCCGAGTTCTGGATCAGATCTGGGAGCATTGAAAATAATACTTTTGTGTGTGTGTTTTCATGCATCAGAAAAAAGTCTTGTTAAAAGGTTTTTCGGTCACTGAGTCCACCAACTCGGTGTGAGACGGCCTTCAGGGTTCGGTTCAACATCAGAACTCTTTGGATCAGAACACACTTCATGAACTTCAGGTATTTTCCCGCAGTGAGACGTTTGCTGCACAAACACACGGCTGAACTTCTGTCTTTGAGAGGAGCAAAACAAATGGTCTGATAAAATCAAACCTGAGCCCTGAAACCAAGTGTGAGCCCTCAAACGGGCCTTTAAAGGTCTGTCTGGTAGTGAGGATGAGCCCACCTTCCTCCCGAGACAGAGAAGTCCTCGGACCACGAGGCTGGTCCTCAGAGGGACAGATAGACTCAGTAATCCTGATCCAGCTCGGCTCCTGCTGAGAGCCTCATTAACAGAGTATGTGTGTGTGTTACACCAGACCCAGGTCCTCGGGGTCGGTCCGGCGGTCTGTGGACGTTCTGTTTGAGGACGTGTTGGTAAAAGCACATTCTTGACTTCCACCCGGCTGCAGCAGAGCGTCCCTGCGGAGCCTTGAAGGTGAGGAAGCTGACGGCCAAATGATGAAGATTTAAGAGACAGAGGTTTATTTTTCCTCCAGAGGTCAGAACTCAGCGGCCTGGCCCGGTCTGTTTATCCAGAACTTTGCAGACATCCAGTTTATTGATTCAGTCAGAAGGGAGTATACATGATCGTGGATCATGGTTCTACTGCTTCACCTCCTGGTTCAATGAAGATAGTCCAGAACCTGGATGATTGTTTGCTGTTCCTTCTACCAAACGGGTCACAATACCCTCAGCTCCTCATATGCCTCCACATGGCTGCCTGAATCAAATTCAGAGAGACTTCTGGTTCGGTAGCAGCCATTTAGATTCAGTCATACAGGTTCTGGTCCTTCTGGACCACCGTGTTGTTCTGGTTCAGTCCAGGCCCTTCTCATCTGTGGCTATGGTGGTATATCAGAGCAGGAACATCTGGAAGCTCATCTGTTCTAAGAACACCTGAACACACCAAAGTCATACTGATTGTGGACTTCTAGACCGGTTCTGACAGCATAGTTCTGATGGATTGAAGTCTCGGTGAAGTTCAGAACTTTGGATCAAAGTTTCTTCTTCTGATTGAAGCAGCTGCTAAGGAGATGAAGCTTCTTTTATCCTCAGACAGTCAAAGAAGTTTTGAATGAGGCTGAGACCAGAGCAGAACATCCTGACAGGCTTCTGACACTGGGCTGATGTTTGTGGTGTTGATGTTTGAGTTTCTGCACCCCCTAAGTGGATGGTCCCACCGTCAGAGATGTGCGCCAGGATGCGGGTTTGTGATTGGCCGATCCATGGTATCATGCTGTGTTCCCAGAGCCTGGATCCAACAACCTTTGGGTCTCTGGATGTTTGTGGGAGGAGCTCTGTGCTCTGGTGAGACTCGATGGTTCTGCTCCTTAGCTTAAGTACACCAGCTGCTCTCACGCTGACCGGTGGGCTGGTTTCTATGGAAACGGCTGCTTCAGCACTTTGATACAATGACTCATCTGTTCTTCATTTCCCATGTTTACATTCTCCTCCCCTCTAATTCACTCTCATCTGCTTCTCGTTTTTTCATTCTCCTTTTTCATCTCCCAATCCTCTTTTTCCTTTCTCCTATTTTTCAAGAGTATCATTCTTCTTTTTTTTGTCTCGAACTTTTGATGTCCGTCTTCATGCCTCTGCTGTCTTCCAACTGGTCCCAGTTCTGTACGGTTCTGGAGGTTCCCACAAACATCAGCAGAAAAACAGGAAGTGAGTGTTGCTGTGGAGGTTTGAGGAATTGAATCTGGAGGACCTGAACGCCCCGACACACAAATGACTCGCACACACTCAGAGGCTGTCTGGTTTAGGTGGGGGTGTTCTAAGTCGGACAGACGGGCCTTTGTTTGCAGCACTGGATTTGTGGGGGGTCAGAGGTCAGCAGAAGGAAGACTCATAACTCACTCCCCCTCCTGGCCCTCCAGCTTAATTCTGTTCAAAAAGTCAGGCCACGTCTGCATTTTCAGGCCCGGTTCTGATGTGAAAACAAAACCAGAGCACCGTCTACTAACCCCCCCCTCTGAACATCATGGCTGCTGCAGATGCTGCTGACGATGCAATGGCATAACTCATCAGGTTCTGGGTTCTATAATTGGAAACAGGTTCCTACAGAAAATGGTACCAGATTCAGCTGTGAGCAGGGTTCTGGTCGGGTTCTCATCCTGCACAGCTTTGTCCCCACACTCAGATTATTACAAGCGACTCTGGGCTCCTGGTTTCAAAATCCAGTTTGCTGTTTTAGACCTGGTTATTTCCATCCATGCGTGGCCAAACAGGATCATTAACCTTTGTGTCCCCCTCAATTTTTAGCAGCCTCTGGCCAAAAATGGCCATATTATTTCTGCTTTTTTTTTTTTCAGAAATCATTGAGATAACTTCAGACCGTCATGAAACTACCAAACATTCAACAACAAAACGACACAAACACTGAATCATTGTCCTTTTCATAAACATTAGAGGATGTGAGGTGTTGGTGGTTACTAGAGTCTTGTATATGTCAAACATTAGCAACAAATTTAATTTGATTGCATTTGTATTTTCTGTGTAGTGTCAGATACCCCCTCTTGGGACCTTAGTTGCAAAAATGTACATGCACAAAAAAACTGCTAATAAAACATTATACATCTGGGTTTTTTCTGCTTTCTTTTTTCATAAATCACTTAAAACTACCAAACATTCAATCCTTTTAAGGATATTACAGTAACCCATTAAATGTCAGTTTAAGTTTTTGAATTATTTATTCATTAAAAAAAAACACTTACAACATGAATTATTTCCTATATTATAAATATTGGGAGGATGATGCTTTATTAGAGTCTGGATATGTAAAAAATTTGCAGCAAATTTTATTTAATAGTTTTCATATTTTTAATGTAGTGTCATTTACTCCCACTGGTGACCCTCATGGCCCAAAAAGAGCCCATTGACTTCCATTCAAATAATATATTTTAATCTCACAGTTTGAAGTAATACATTTTTTTAATGTCAGCATTTCATTTGGAAGAAAAGTATATTATGACATTTTTACCAGATTCCACCAGATTGAACTACCAGGGGACGCTGAGGGTTAATTATGTGTTTGTGTGTGTTTAATTATTTTGGATTATTAAGATATTGAATAGCTTATATGTTTCTTAGGAAATAATTTCTAATTTCACATGACCATTGGAAGTCCCTTGGGACCAGATGCTGTCACAGAGGCTTTGGGCGCCCTCGGGCCTATCTGACTGTACAGAGCTGTTTCTGGGATTCATTTGGGTTCTGGTTCTGCTTCAAGGTTCCAGTCAGTGTTCCTCCTCTCGCCGACAATGCTTCTCTTTGGTTAGGGAGTAGGTTTGGATCAGAGCCCGTCTCCTCTGCAGAGGTGAAGGGCGCCTCCCGCTGCGGCTCTGGACTGATGGGGAAGCTGTATTTTCTTTCCTGGAAGTTTCTGGAACGTTTTCCCCGGAGCGGCTGAATTACTGCGAGCTCCGTTTGTTTTGACAGAAATCCACGGCAGCCATCTTTGTTTATGTGGAGAACAAACGGGAGTTGAGTTTCCATCTGGTTTGATAATCAGAACCGTGTGTGTGCCAACACACACACACACACACAGTAGCTGGTCTCCATCTGTTTACATTTACTGCAAGTGTTCTGGAGGTTTTCTCGTCTTTCAGTTTTATTTTATTAAAGGCGCTGCCGCCCGAGGCCTGGGAGCCAGGCCCAGGTCAGAACTCAGACTTGGTTCTGTGTGGTGCTGCTGGAGAAAATTTGCTGAATATGAGGTTGTTTAACGAAAATCAGACTTCCTGACCTCTGACAGCTGGACATTTGTCATCTTTCAGATGTTTTGGTTCCTGAACGTTTCACTTCTGGCTCCTCCTTTCTCAGAATGCTGCAAAATCTGGATCAAACTGGATGTATATCTTGCTCCATGTTGATCTTTGAAGACACCCTGACCACTCTGAGCAGCTCCACATTTGGGTTCTTCTTCAACAGAACTTCATCAGAACATAGAGATGCAGAGAGTCTGTCTGCAGGAAACAGAACCAAGTCAAAATCTCATGGAAAAAAACATCTGGTTTCTCATCTGCTGCTGTGTTTGGTTCTCAGTCACACATAACATGGTTTCTCACGTTCTGTTAGGTTCTATTAAACCTCAACTGTGGTCAAATAAAGATCACAATCAGAGAAATGCTGCAACGTAACAGCAACTGATTCTCTAGTGTAATAAGAAATGAAAGCTTGTTTCTGGTTCCATGGGTGACTAATAGCTGAGCAGTCTCCAGCACATCCTGGGCTGGGTCACATTGAACAGAAATAAGTTGGTATCTGAGTTTTGTGGAATTCCGGCATTTTTGTCTCAGAGAGGATGAAGCAGCTTGGATCTTCACCTAGTCCGTTCATATTCCAGGTTGTGAGCGTCCAACTCCGACACACGAGTCAGACAGATGGAGGCCATCACATACCACCTGGAGACAGAAACGTCTCATCTGGAGACCTTACCTCCATTTTTTTTTTTTTTTTTTTTTTACCTGCAGTGTTTCTAGAAAGAGGAGACGCCGGGCTTGGACGGCAAACTTCCAGTTTGTACAGCCGATCACACAAAGCCAGGCTGCTTGCAGGTGTTTCTTAAGAGGAAACTACTTGCTTTTTCGTCTTGTTGATTTGATCAGTCAAATACCCAACAACTGTTTAAAGGGACACCATGTAACATTTGACCCAAATATTGGTCTAATGTGAGTAATGATGGATGATTTCTGGGGTCAATATACAGTGTTTGACGCGTGTTGGCGCTCCAAGGGGGCTGCCCGCTTCAGAAACCAGACATTGTAACTTTGGAGGAGCGGATCCATCTCTCATGGGATCATGTGACCTGGAGTGCTTTGCTTTATGGATCCCCCTCTACAAACTTGCTTTGTGCTACTTTTTCTTCCTCTAAGAAGGTGAAAACGGTGTCTGAGGAGGCCAGAAAGAGAAAGCAGGAAAGGGATCGCTCCAGAGGAAAGACACAAGTGTACCATGGGAACAAATTTGCTTGTTGGAGTCTGATGAAAGAGCATTGTGGATGCAAAATCCACTGTTTGACTCAGTATTAATAGGCTGGTAAGTTAGCTCTTTGCCTGTTGTGCAAACGTAGCAAAATGTGATGTACTTTTTCACATCTTTCAGCCGGCATGTCCTGGAGCTCAGCTGAACGAGTGAACAAGGGGCAGAGGAAAGCACGGTCTGTCTGTGCAATATATTGAATGTTGATTTCAGCTGGCTTCAAACAATAAATAAAACAGTGATATCAACAAAAAACTGTGCTTATGGAGGTAAGGGAGCTGTTAGTCGGCTAAAAAACATGGTTTTGCAACAGTCTTCCTCTTTACCACCGGATATCTGGCACCTGTTAATCAAAAGAATGAAGAATTTCAAGATTAAATAACATCTAAACTGATGAGTTAAAAATAAATCCACTCCCCCCAGAGTTGTCATGAAGGTAAACGTGAACTATTAAACCTAAAATGTTGTAGGCTGTAAACATATTTATTTCTGCTGTGAAGTTGGCTTTTTTTATTATGGGAGTCTATGGGGTTGGCTTAATTTTGGAGCCAGCCCCTTGTGGATGAGAGGTGAACTGCAGTTTTTGGCACTTTGCATAGGCTTCACTTTTAACCTTAGTTGCAGCAAACACCTAAAATCTGCAGGACAGTTGGTGGTCACTAGGTGTAAAATATTTGCTTTCCTCTGTACATAAAAAAATGCTATTGAACATTTATCTCTGTGTTCAGATGGATTTTTCTACACATTTAACACTCTTGGAACATGTACATGTTCTTGTACAGGTTTTCCGAAGTCAGTAAAGCACAGAAATTGTCCAGAGGAGATGGGCAAAGCGTTTGTCAGTTAATTAGATGCAGCTTCTCTTGGAGTATGAATTGACCAGACCAAAACAAACTTTTTTTTTTCATGAACAAGAACAAAGTTCTCACTTCTCGTGGAGTATGTAACAAGCTTTAAACTTGTAACTTGTAAAAAATGTGACTTATAAATATTTCTGCTGTTAGCCAACACCTCCACCAGAGGGCAGTGCAGAGTTCCAATGTCAAACAGAAGAAAATGTACATTCTCAGATAGTTATAAGAGGCAGCACAGTAGATTGTGGTGGGCTGTGCAGCAGTTAAATACATTAGTAGCTTCCTCTCCTTAGTTCCTTTTGCTGGTCGTATGTCATCTATACTGCTCAATATTGCCCCCACAGTTTCTGGTGGTACTGCTCCATTGGCTGCATCTTGGGACGCATCCTTATGCTCTCTGAAATGGAACAAAATATCCATGTAAAAGGACACACAAGATAGATGAGGCTCAGTATCCGTCCGTAGCGTAGAGAATAGATAAGCCCTTTTTTTTACTCTTCTTAATGAACGGGCTCTGCTTCAGCCCCCCCCCTGTCAAAAGAAACACTCATGAGTGGCTCGGTCCTCGTGCAACAGGGGTCCCAGCTACCAGCTCCAGTAGATCTTCTCTCCTCCATGATAAAAGTATGGACGAAGCATTAAGAAAATTAAAAGTACTGTAGTATGTTGTAGACTTTTTATTAGAGAACAGCTGGAGCTGTTGGTTAAAGTACTTAAATTGTCACTTTTACTTAAGGTGTGGACCAGGAATATTTTCTATTTCTTTTTCTATTGTTTTGTATTTAATGCAATTAAGTGCATTTATCCAGACATTACTAGAGCTTGAATTTAATATATTAATATCTGTGTCTATTATTTGACTCAGTTGTCCATTCAAGTCCATTTCAGTGGGAAAAAAATAATGTTTTTTGAAGCAACCATTGTAATAATCCAGATTAAGTCAGTCATCTTCTGTTCATGGATCAGAACTCAGCCTCGAAGAATCAGAAACGCTTTGGTTGGATTGATTACGTTTCTCATTTAATGGATGCTGTTTGATGACATCATCATCTTTCTTCTCAGTCAGACACCTGTGGGCTTTCTGGAGTCAAGTATTATTTTTATGTGTTGGTTTATATGAAAACAGTTATTATAAATTGGACTAATGTGGATCATGAAATGAAATTGAACTGAATTGAATGCCTCTCTGTGAATCGTTGGCTGGTTTCTGTTCAGGTTTATGTTGTAGTGAACAGGAAGTGGGGCTCCCGGTGGTTTTAATGTTTTTCCTGGCGGTTGGTGCCGGTCCCCCGTCAGGCGTCTGGTTGGGCTGCAGATTCTTCTTCTCTCAGAGGAAATAAGTTTTACGAGTCCAGACGGCGGTTCCACGTTTATTATGGAAATCTCTACAGGAAGTCCTGAAGGCTCGGCGCGGCCTGCACGCGTCATTACAGCCCACATGGAGCTGGAATCTCAGAGTTTTCCAGCAGACGAACCTCCTCGGCTCCACCTGGTCCCTCTGCCTGTAAATCCTGAAGTCTGACCCGTCAGTGGAGCCCACAAGCTGCTGGTCCTGTGAACCAGCCTTGAACCTGGCCCAGCGGCAGTTCTCAGTCCTGATGGAGATGTTCTCACACTTCCGGTGTGCTGGACTCTGCAGGGCTGGCGGTCCCGGTGGTAACATTTGAGGCTGGTTTCTGATCCCTCCATGACCCAGGAGCTCCTGATACTGGTATGATCTGCACTCAGGGTTCTCTTATCCTGTCTGATGTGTTAAGAATGTTCTGCAACCATAAACTCAGAACAATCCCGGCTTGATTTAGTCTGCGGTTCAGATACAGTCCTGGTCAGGTCCAGAACTGCTCCTCTTTATCAGAACCTTCCAAACATTTGTGAACTGGTTCAGAAACATCCTGACTAATTGGTGAGAGAAAAACTGAACCAACGTTAATGGCCTGGACCAAAAACACGCAGACAGGTGTGTGTGTGTGTGTGTGTGTGTGTGTGTGTGTGTGTGTGTGTGTGTGTGTGTGTGTGTGTGTGTGTGTG
>JAOXYM010000007.1:398456-411414 GCA_028567055.1 Leptatherina wallacei | reverse complement strand
GGGGCCGTTCCAGTTGAAACTTCCTACTCGGAAGTCGGAAATTCCGAGTTCCGAGTTCAAATAGAACGCAGCATAAGTGGTGGGAAGCTGCATTAAGCTTCTCATGGATAACGGTTATAATGTATCTCTTGACTTCAACTGATAAGTTGCATGGCCCACAGGCACAAAACAGAAGGTTTTTTGTGGCCCTGTAGGTGGTGTCTGAGGCCCATGTATGGGCCCCAGGGTTAAGATTCACTGCTTCACAGTTGCATGACAGGAAATAGGGTCAGAGAGAGAGGGGGGGTCATGTAACGAGGAATAACGCGTAGATTTGTCAAAGATGCATTAAAGTTTCAGTAATTGGACAGAATTTAAAGGATGTGCAAAATTTGTGCCGATTAACTGAATTTGCTTGAATAATAGCAATTGCAACATCACAGACTCATGGAGGAGCTGTAAAACACATCAGAACTTAAGTTTAATAATAACACAATAAATTTTTGATTTGAGTGTAAATCAGTTGATCGGCGATCAGAAACTTCAGATTGTCCGGAGCAGGATGGATTTACTTGGTTTAAAGCCTGGGAAGGAGCAGGATATTTTATAGGTCCTGATGGAGATTTGAATATGATTCTCACCTGTCATGTCCTCTCTTGTCAGCCGCTGCAGTCCACTAAGATGTTTTTTCTTCCTGTTTGTAGGTGAACGTCCGTTCAAGTGTGACAGCTGCGCCTACCTGGCGGCCAACCAGCACGAGGTGACCCGCCATGCCCGGCAGGTCCATAATGGTCCCAAACCACTGTCTTGCCCATACTGCGAGTATAAGACGGCCGATCGCAGCAACTTCAAGAAGCACGTGGAACTCCACCTGAACCCTCGACAGTTCCTCTGTCCACTCTGCAAGTATGCCGCCTCCAAGAAGTGCAACCTGCAGTACCACATCAAGTCCAGACACTCCGGCTGCAACGTTGCGCTGGACGTGTCCAAAGTCAAACTCCGGGTCAAGAGACCCGGTTCTGAGGGCACAGAAGAGAACTCCAAAGCCTCTCCTGACACGGAGGAGGACGAGGACATGGACCTGGATGATGAGGATGACGACTCCTGTCCCATCAATCTGTCCATTAAGAAGAGTGGCCGGCCTGGCAGTGACCGAACTGTATCAACTGACAGTCCTGAAAAGACTGCCAAGAAACCAAACGTCCCGTCTGATAAGGAGAAAACACCAAAGACAAAGATCTTCACCCGGCAAAAGAAGGTCGGAGAGACTCTTGCAGAGACAACAGCTGCTCTAGCTGTCCATCCAGAGACAAGTCCAGCTACTGGAAGTTCTGACAAGGCAAAGAAACGAGTGAAGAAGCCTCCAGCTGAGAAACCCGCCGTCCGGGACCAAGCACAAGAATCCCCGACCCAAAAACTCCAAGCACAGGTGGAGAGTTCTGAGGAGGTCCAGAAGGTGAGACCTGAGAAGGAGAAAGAGCCTCAGAAGAACGAGAACAAAAACCTTGGTAAGAACAGGAAGTCTGGATCAAAGAAGTCTGAGAAGACACCAGAACACGAGGAGGAAGCTTCACATAAACCAGGCAGTTCTGGTCCGAAAGCGAAGGTGGTCAGGGACAAGTCCACAAAGAGGAAGTCAGCTGAGGTTTTAGATCTTTCCCAAAAGTCCTCCAAAACTAGACGTGTGAAGACTGCTGAGAAGCTGCCGGTCAAATCTTCAGACGGTACCACCAAGATGAACGGGTCCAGTCTGAATCCAAAGTCCAACAGAGGAGCTGTGAAACAAAAGACCAGAACTTCAAACAAGAAGGGTACAAAACAGACTGCTCATGTCATTGATCCATCCTCAGACCCTCTTGAAGGTTCTGTTCAGCCAGACAACCTGACCCATACTGAGTTGACAGGAACTAGTCCAACACAGATTAGTTCATCCACAGAGGAACTAGTTCCACCAGAACCCGAAGAGACTCTGAGGAAACCTTCAAAACACACAGATGTTTCAGCACCTAGGAGCTCTGGACCGGATCCACAGAGTCCAGCTGCAGACCGGGCCAAACCGACCTTCATCAAACCCACATCCCCATCCTCTCCGGTACCTCTGGGCCCACAGGGCAAACCTGCCGACCTAGAGGATGATGAAGGCATTCACAGCAGCCACGAGGGAGGAAGTGACATCAGTGACAGTGCCTCTGAGGGGAGCGACGACTCTGGCCTGAACAGTACCAATGCCGGGCCGACCAAAATGTCCAACGACCCTGAAACGCCCACCGACGAGATCCCGACACCAACCGAGCTCAAGAGTCACATGTGCATCTTCTGTGACCGCACATTCCCACTGGAGGTGGAGTACCGCCGCCACCTGAACCGTCACCTGGTCAACGTTTACTACATGGACGGTACTGATACCAGCAAGACCCAGAAATGAGGCACTCTCTTCATGACAACACTCCATCTGGACATTTGTTTGTTCTGTGTAACCTGATATCAGTTAATCTACATGTTGCTTTAAACGCCACGGTTCTGGACTCCACCCACTGCCGGGTCAGAACACTGGTGCCCATTTATTAAATTGGTCTCACATTCTGTATTTGATGGTTTGAAACCTTTTGCACCAAGTCCCCTTCAGAAAAGTTCTGGTCCAGATGTTCAGAACCAGTGGTCAAGCTCACCTGGTCTCGGTTTGAGGACTCTGGTGTTGACCCAGTTTGTTGGCTGACACTAGCTCTATTTTTTAATAAAATACGGTTTCCATGGAAAGGATTTATTTCCTGGTTTAGTGGTGATGTGGGAAGTCAGAGAACTAGTCACGTCTTTTCGTTGATGAATTGATCCTGAACCCTAATGAGTCAGCTGTCAATCAACTTGTCTCTGTATATGGGCAGTTATGGTAATTAGGTCAACTTAGTCTTTAAATGGATCATTTGGGTTTTTGTATTCCAGCTGATACTCAATTCCTGAAATTTAAAGTTTTTTGATCAAAGAATTCAAACTTGGATCATCAGGAAACCTTCAGGTGCTTCATCTAACTGGGTCCTGGTGCTCATGCTAGGAACTGGTTCTGAGTCTGGGTCGTAAGAGGTGACTTTGGACTCTGTTCTGTCATTACATTGTTTCTCAGACTATACCTTCAGATCATATTAGCTATGCAGCGTCTGTAACAGCTGAGTCCAGCCGAACCGGGTTCAACCATCTCAGAACCACATCTTAAAGTCCATTTCCTGATCTTTAGATCTTTCAGTGCCTTTGACAATCAGCTGGGATTGGTTCTGAGTCCGGTTCACCTGTCAGTTACATGTGTTTGTTGTTTCTTATTTCTTGTTTTTTATTTTTTGTTCGTGTTCTTCCTCTGTTAATATTTCCTGTTTTTTTCTGTCCTCATTCAGGATGAACTGATATAAGTTTCAGTTTGACCTTCATCCTTTTAGTTTGATTAGAAACTCACGGTTGTTGCAGAACCATATGATTTGGGCCTGTAAGTAGGTTCAGAACTGTGGTCCAGATGTGGTTCTGGTCTTGAACTTGCAGGACATTTCTGTCTGATGATGATGATGTGATCTTCACCAGCTCTGTGACATCCACCTGTTTAGGATCATTTGTTGGTTTGCAGCTGTAGGATGGGTTCATTTGATTAAATGAGGCTCAGAACCTGGATAATTGATCCAACAGGAAGTGGTTGTTCTGATGTCACCTCTAACACACATCAACTAATCATGGACCCCTTGTCTTTACAACATGAACTGTCCCCGAATGGGTTTCTCAGAACCGGGATGAATGGTTCTGTTGGGTCATTAGAAACTAACACCTGTCATGTGTCGCTCACCTATTTTTTTTAAATAAAGATTTACAAAATCCCTAATAATTATTGATTGAATGATTCATGTCTCACACACTCACAGTTTTACACACACACACAAAAATCTCAGATCACTGCAGCAATACAACCAGGACCAGAACCCTGAACCTGTTGGCAGCTCTCAGCACAGTAATGCATGACGCCGTGTAGCATGACACCAGAGGGTGAATCAAGTGTTCAGCCTGCTGCATCGCCTGATGCTGGGCTCAGATGAAAGACTCCATCCCATCACCGGTTCGGTTCCTGATAAATCGACACCAACAGAACCACACAGATGACGTCTGACTCCAGTTTATTAAAAGTCAACTGACAAGAAATTTTGTCATGTCATTTCATAAATCGTCCAGATTTAATAATTGTTCATTTCTCAGCTGGTTGGTTACCAGAACGCAGTTATTTGGACAACTCAGCTGTTTTGGCCAGAACTCTCTGTTGAGCTCAAACAGTTTTGCAGCTGCAGTAAAGCTTAACTGTGGGCTCTCTATCAGGTTACTGTGGAAACCAAGCATTTGTTTTTTGAAAAATATTCTGTCTTGATGTGTTGGTTCCGACCCAGAAACAGTCAGTTTATGTATCAGATAACTTCCAGTAAAGTCAATCTGCTGATCTTGAGCTATTATGGGATGGTGCTGGAGTTTGTGTTCTTCCCAGCTGCTGCTGGTTGAAGCAGGCTTAGAGCCTGAACTGCTGCTTTCAGAGAGCAGAACCAGTTTTTTCTAAGTGGAGGTTCTGTTCAGCAGAGAACACAAAGTCTGGCTGATGGCCTAGCATGTAACCATGAAAACAGGTTGTGTTACAGGAGTGTTCATCTCTGAGGTAAGTCTGAAGAGGCGGAGCTTCAACCACATCAGGTTCCACCCGTCTACAGGAAGTCACTCTTCCTCCTTTTTCTTCTTCTTTTTCTTCTTCTTGATGACCTGCAGCGTTGTGGCTCTGTCAGCTGACAATCCTCCATCCAGATGCCCAGCAGCTTTCACCAGTTTGTAGGCGGCAGATTTACGAACGCGTTCTCCTTTCAGAGACACAACGTGAGGCAGTAGCGGCGGAATCCTCAAACCATAACCTGCAGATGGTGGACCGTGAACCCTCATCTGCAGTTGATCGCCCTCCATCGCTGTCACAGCCACCCAGCCTGCACACAAGTGACAGATACAGGTGAGACAGGCACAAGAGATGCAACGGTTACCTTGCATGACTATAAATTGTAGCATTAAATGCCACCATTAATCAAACGTATAGATTCTTCAATATCTTCACTTTCCATAAAGGATTAGGTCCAAACCACATCAGCAGATCAGCACAATTTGGAACAAAAACAAGGTTACACCCGTATGTTCTGTACATGTTCCCACTCTAGAATGCGCCGCTTGCTGGCAGCAAATTGTAGCAGCTCCAATCATACAGTTTAATCATTACTTACTATCGCCTTTTTTTTCATTACCACCTGTGTTGCTTTGTTTTCGCTCTGTGTGCAAGTGGGGAAGAATGTCATAGGAAGAGTTCCTCCCCTTCAAACAAACAAAGTCATCCTTGTCATATTTCTTTGGTTCTAGAAATTTTTTTATCAAGCTGTCATTGTGGAGGATGGCTCACTATCCTGTAAATCAGGATAGCTGGATGATGTGGCCGGGGAGAGGGAAGTCTGGGCTGCCCTGCTCAGGCTGCTGCCCCCACGACCCGACCCCGGATAAGTGGTAGGGGACTGTACGGACGGTATAAAGAGTTGAAAGTTTTTTTCTATTTCCATTGTTATGTCTTTTCTGAAATCAGATATTTCTTTTTCATCTTTAAACACAGGAGGTCTTAAAGATAATGTAAAGAGAAAAGCTACTTTTCCATTTTGTAAAGGCTTAAAAGCACAATATATTTTTACAAGAAACTCATTCTTGTGAGCAACAGAGCGCTCTGTTGCTGCTAAAAGTCCCGCCTCATAACGTGGGTTGGTATGATTGGTTCTGCTGTTTTGTTTCTTGTCAACGTGACAGGCTGTTCCCACTGTCACTCATTCTGTTGAAAGTGATGTGCTAGCCACTTTTAAAACCGATCGCAGTGCTAGCTCGAGACAGAGTTCTGAACGTCAGAATGTAAGAAGCAAAAGAAAGGAGGACATCAGGAGGTATTTTAGAGCGAGTCAATGTAAAACTTTAAATCACAAAGAAATGATTTTCTCAGCTGCTATTGAGTCATTAATAATGCTAATAACAGCATTCACTAATTTAATAATCTTCCTCAGCATGACTCAATGTTGACTCAATGATACCGAAAAGGATAATAATCAGTTTAACATGTTTTCAATTAAAATGAGAATGATATAAAAATGAACATTCTCTAACAAGCTATATGCAATTGTAATGAGTCAAATTGATCAAATATAGATTTTTTATCATAACCATAAGGATAATTATGTACTATATAAAAATAGTTAATCAAAGTTATAGTAATAGTTAATCAAAATCAAATAATCATTTTATCGTTTTAAATCAAAACTTTTAATGGGCACATTTTGTCCCATGGTGTATCAATATGTTAATTTGGTCAGGTGACAAAGTGAGGCTGACAGGTTGAGAGGAGATACAGGTGAAGAAGCAATTGGAGAGGTAGGGTCACAGGTGAGGTCTCAACTTTTTGCTTGTACAGATTTTCTATCCACTTTAAATGCTTCATATAGCAAATGAATGTTTAGCAAAAGTGCAAAAAAACACATCTTACACGGACCTTTAAGAACAACTTTTACGTCCCAACCAATGTCAGAATCAAACCTACGCCCTTACTTTATATTATTGATATCTGTAGAATATGGGCTTTAAAACACAATATATGGGATAATGATTATCCCTATTTTCATACCCCTATCTGGACAACATATCCCCCAGGATACAGACATTCCATACCCATTTATCAATGTTGAGCAAGAGCAATATTTTGATATTTTCAAAAGCAAATCACCAGGACAACAGACCTATAAGGAATATTCATGCGATTTTAGAGAGTTGTGACATTAATGATTTTTTCTGGCAATAATCGTACCAAGAAAATCTGTAATAGCTGCATCCTATTAGTTGCAGGTGAGACAGATGGTCTGTGTTGTTGCTGCAGATGAATGGCATTTACCTGCAGACGACAGTTTAATGTCAGCAGCAGCCTCCAGGTAACCTCGACCCTCCAAAGTAAACTCCTGAGGAACCAACACTCCAAACTGTTCCATCCGCTCCGACCCACCAACAGGTACCTGAATGCAGTACATACAGCAGAGTTACTGCACCTGAACGTAACATCAGGTGATGGTGTGATCATGTGACTCACCCCGAGCAGGGCGTGTCCTGCATGTTTCCGGTAAATGCTGTCAGCTTTTTCCAAACTGGTGATGTGGACCGGAACCCGACTGGACGCCATGACTGAAAACCAGCAGGACTTCCCTCCCTGTGGAGCATTGATATATAATAAGTAATTGTTCAATTATTTTTTTAACTTTTAAACTTTTAAGAACTGCTGCAAACAGCTGTTTTCCCACCCTCCTACTGGACAGTGAATGTGTCCTGCATCATGTGACTTTCTGTTAGCTATGTGAAGAAACTTCCTGGAACAGAAATGAATTTGCTGAACTGTCGGTGTCATGGGTCTGCTGGTTGGGCTTGATATTATAAACTCTGCTTGTTTTCAGCCACAGGTGGAGTGTTGGACGGGATGTTATGAAGTTGGCCGGTGCCTCAGCTGCTTCAGCCATCCCTTCTATACCTGCCCTGCATTGGACAATCAGCAGTCAAGTTATATCTGGTTGCAGGTTGCTGCAGATCCCTGCCAGATCGTTGTCTCTGCCACCTGACTGTGGATCCTGTGGATCTGCTGCCATCAGCTCATCTGGTTCCGTTTATTCACTTGCCTGTTCACTCTTCCCCTGCCTCCACCTGCCGGTTAGTTGATTGGTCTTCCCAATGAGCTCTGGTTGGAGGGTTCTCATTGCATCTTTTTTTGGATGGACTTTTAACTTTCTTTTCACCTCCTCTCCCAGAAATGAGTGTCCATCGAGCTTCTCCATCCTCTGTTCCACTGTAGCCTACCTGCCAGTCTGAAGCCGGCTAAAGAGAAATAAAATTCACTTCCAACTCTGTATCAGATCAGGTCCTGCAATGGACTGGTGACCTGTCCAGGGTGTACCCTGCCTCTCGCCTGCTAATTGCTGGGATAGGCTATAGCTTCCCCGTGACCCTGAATTGGATTAAGCGGTACAGAAAATGAATGGATCAGGTCAGGTCTGTACTCTGAACTTCTTGTTCATTTTTTTTACAAGAAAATGTGGATGAATCAGTTAAACTAAAGAAACCTGAACAGATCCATTGCTCTGTTTCGCACAAATGCTGGGTTCATGTGGCAGAACCTGGTTCTGGATGTGCTTGTTTGGAACGTAAACTGCGATTAAATGCGTTCATTTCATAAACACGTGTAGTGGAAATTTCATGTGTTACCTTCAACCTGTCATATTAAAGGCCTCACCATTAGGTCATCCTCGAGGTCAGTTAAGGCTAGTATCTCCCCAAGGAGGATTCTTGTAGTGCATGCCATACTTCAGGAGAACAACAATATATCACAACAAAGGTGCCAGACAGTCTCTGGTACAGGCCTTGGATGGAACCATATCTTATATACTTTGAAGGACAACAACTTTTAATCACTACCACCGACGTCTTTTGGACTCTGGTTTAAAACGACTCGTTATCCCCTTCTTGTACAGGACCCCTCCAGAGCTCTGTCAGATTGGACTTCTGAACGGCTTCTCCAATTGCAAATGCATACTCTGTTTATTTTTATTTACTAATTTTTTATAAATCTTGTTAATCTCCTTCCAACTCATCCAGACACCTTTTTCTCATTTATTTTTCCTTCAACATGTTAATTTTCTTGTAATTAATTAATCGTTATTAACGTGTTGAAGTTCCACCCCTAGTAATCAATAATCAGACAGTGTGTTGGTGGTCTGACCTGCAGGAAGTCGATCTGGGCCAGAGCTCCCACAAATAGACTCATTCCTGGCTTCAAAACAAAGGTCCGGGGGACGATGGCCTGAGTCGGAACCACCATGCGGACCTCCTGCTCCTGCAGCAGCTGGAGGACCTAATGGACCAGGTCAAGATCAGAAACTGTCAATCAGTGACTCACCTGAGCAGCAACTAACCATTTCCATGGAAATTAAAACAGCTCCTGAGATTATTAATGACTATAAACTTAAATTAGCTGGGATCAGTGAACAACTGGTAAACATTTGGTAAACAATTTGTAAACATGTGGTTAACATCAAGTAACCAACTGGCAACCATCTGGTTAAAACAACTGGTAAAAATATGTCTGACTCCTTCCTGTCTAAATAGAGAAGGAATGAAGATGAAAATTATTAGTCTCACATCCAGTTCCTTCAGGATTCCCGGCGTGTCGAACAGCCAGTGGGCGTCTTTCAGCTCATTTGGGCTCAGCTTGTCATGTGACCTGTTGAGAGCTGTTGGGTCAGAAAAAAAGACTGTTTGGAACAGAACCTGGACCAAAACCACATCAGATCCAGAATTCCTTGTTCCAGAGATAACAGACTAGAGTTCAGTGCAGTTAAGCTGGACCTGCGGTTCTGCTGGTTCTGTTCTCATCACTGACGTGCATCTGATTAGTTTGCTATGGACAGCGGACGACGTTCAGCTTTCAGCTCTATGTCTCATTTGGGGAGTGTGATCCAAGCTTCCATGCCTCAATCAAATCAATACTTGATCATTCTGAAATCATCGTATTTGGAACCAATGATTCAGTAAAGATTCAGTCAACAATGTAGGAAATAAATCAGCCTTTTCAATTAGACTAGTGAATTCACCTTTTAAAGCATGTCTTTGTGTTCTAAAGTACGTTTCAAAAGATCTTTTTTTACAACTGCTGTCACAACTTGTTTTTCTTTTTCAAAAAAATACTTTTAGTCACTGGGCTCATCTGCTGTAGATTATACTTAAAAATGCTGTAATTTTCCTTTCTTCTTTCTTTTTCATTTATTGTTTAATTATGAAAATGTATGCATTAAAATGCAGGCACATTAGCCAGCTCATCCAGGGGATCATGAGGCACTCCAAGGCCAGCCGAGAACTGTAATCCCAGCGTGTCCTGGGCCTACCCCGAGGTCTCCTCCCGGAGGGACGTGCCTAAAGTACCTCACCAGGGAGCATCCAGGAGGCATCCTAACCAGATGCCCTCATCTGGCTATCCTTGATGTGGAGGAGCAGCGGCTCTATTCTGAGCCCCTCCCGGATGACCGAGCTTCTCACCCTATCTCTATGGGAGAGCAAGGCCACTCTGCGGGGACACTCCACCTTTTTCCGGCTGAGGACCATGATCTCGGATTTGGAGGTGCTGATTCTCATCCCAACTGCTTCACACTCGACAGCGAATCACACCAGCGAGAGCTGGAGATCACGGCTTGAACAGACAGCTGTGACAAAGGGCAACCTTGGTGGAGTCCAACTCTCACCGCATTCGCATTCCTAGCGTCCGTTTGGCACGTAGGCAGCTCCCGTTGACGCGAGGCAACGTGTCACGTGCGCAAGTTGCAATATTGACTGGAACGCTAGAGGTACTGATGCATGATTTTGGTCAATGGACCGCATACACAGACTCTGATGACGACAAGACTTTTTCTTTTTGGTTTCAACAGTAAAAGTAAAATGATCAATATTCTTGGCATCTCATTGGCAAAGTCCATTTTCAATATGAGATCTTTGTTGTTAGCGGAAAAAAGCCCAGAAAATACAATGCGACAGGTAGCTTGACACTTTCAGAGTACAAGTGCTGTGTATTCCCCCAAGCGCTGCCCTCCAGTATCGACCGTTTTGGCCGCGTTGTGCCTTCGTCTTTTGCAGTAAGTAAATACACAGACGTAGCACAACATTGACGCGTTCGCTTGCGTACACAGCAAGTATATCGCAGCTCTTGGTGTCGGCAATGTGGACCAAGCTCATCATACAGGGATCGGACAGCTCGTACATGGGGGTCCGGTAGTCCATACTCCTGGAGCACCCCCCACAGAATTCCCGGGGGACACGGTTGAACGCCTTGTCCAAGTCCACAAAGCACATGTAGACTAGTTGTGCAAACTCCCATGTCCCCTCCAGGACCCTGAAGAGTGTGTACTACTGGTGCACTGTTCCACAGCCAGGACGAAAACCACACTGCTCCTCGATCCGAGATGGGACTATGCGACGGACCCTCCTCTCCAGGACCCCTGAATAGATCTCACCAGGGAGGCTGAGGAGTATGATCCCCCTCTAGTTGGAGCACACCCTCCGGTCCCCCATCTTGAAAAGAGGGACCACCACCCCAGTCTGCCAATCCAGAGGCACTGTCCCTGATGTCCACACGATGCTGTAGAGGTCAACACAGGATCGAGAGCCAGAGCAAACCACTGGCGGATCTCAACCACCCCCGGGGAGCTTTTTAACCACCTCAGCGACCTCAGCCTCAGAGATAGGAGATTTCACCCCCGGGTGGGACTTTGCTTCCTCATCAGAAGACGTTTTGGTGGGATTTAGGAGGTCTTCGAGGTTTTCCCTCCACCGACCCACAACCTGAGTCAAGGTCAGCAGCCCCCCGTGGAGATGATGGAGCAATGTTTCCCTTTCTGGAGCTGCTGTATGGTGGACCAGAACCTCTTCAAGCCACCAAGAAGTCGTTCTCCATGACCTCTCCAAACTCCATGGTTCAGCATGTTTTAGAAAAAATCCTCTGTTTTCAGTAGTCTCTACTACTAATGGAGTTTTAACAGGTCCCTCTAAAAAATTACTTTGGGTGCATTCACACTGGCACCGTTTGGTGTGTTTTAAACAAACCCTGGTCTGCTTCATTTGGAGTAGTGTGAATGCTTAAGCTCGGTTTATTCTTGTGCGGCGTCTGCGTCAGGTCGGGCCCACATAGCTGACGCAGAGGAAGTGTGTGATTATACTCGGGCGCAAGATAAAAGCGTACATGTAATTCTTGTGGATGGAAGATTCTTGTTGATTGTCAAGATTCGATGCAATCTGTTGGTTTCCTTAGCTAGCCTGTTTGTTATGAATTGTTTTGTATGAATGCTGACAGATTGGCTCAAACTGGTTGTCTGTGAAGTGCCATGAGATGAAATTGTCATGAATTGGCGCTATACAAATTGCACCAATTTGTATAGCTGAATTGAATTGAATTGTCTGCATTGATGTAAAGTTACAGGGCATTAAAAAGAAGACCTGATTAAACATATCGCTCATATTTTCAATTATATACCATTTTGTGAGGAGCGACATTGATTCTCAGCATAATTTACAGGCATACGCAAGCAGCTCTGTGTAGTTAGAGATGCTGCAGTCCACGTGCAGAGCATGTCTCCTCGCTTGGACTGGATGCAAAATGTGACCATACCGCATGACCATAAAATATTGCGGGAGCCAGCCGACTGCAGTCAGAGTGCAACTGGAGCTCACGAAATGCAGCTTGTGGACCTACCTCCGTTGACAACAAAACTTGGTCCTGGTTGGTTTAACCTCTCGCTGAAGCAAACTCCAATTTTCTGACAAGACTTACATTTAATGCTCCCAGTTATAAATTAATTTCGGGGTCATCAATTGGCTACAAAATCATTTCAAGCAGGTTTGGTATATAATATTGCATTAGGCTAACCTCCACAAAACAAAACAAAATTTTGAGAAACATTTAATTCGGAAAAACTAGTTGTAAAAAATTAGAGTAGTGTAACACTAGATACGTTCTCAGTGTTAACTATCAATGGATCTCAGATCGTGGGTTCGATAAACGACAACTTCTGGCTAAACGTACAATGCTGCTTTTTTTCCTGCTTGCACACAAGGTCGTAACTCAGAGTACATTATACAGCTTCCACTGTATCACTTAGCCTCCTTTCCACAATACGAACATAATATAGTGCAAAATTTTTTAACTTGTGTTCATCTCAAACAATATGAATCTCATCTTACACCAAAAAGAAATCTAAAGTCTATAGTGTTTTATCGTTAAAATCGTCTGGATCCACTTTGCTTTTCATAGACGAGACTTAAGACTAGAGGGGACAGGGCTTTCTCAGTCGTTGGCCCAAGACTCTGGAACAATTTGCCCCTCCAA
>JAOXYM010000007.1:373177-383218 GCA_028567055.1 Leptatherina wallacei | reverse complement strand
AGATAGATAGATAGATAGATAGATAGATAGATAGATAGATAGATAGATAGATAGATAGATAGATAGATAGATATAATTTCTGTCGTCTTGACTCGCCGAGGAACTAAAGATAAAGTTCAGCTCAGGTTTTCCTGGTTTCATAAAGAGTACTTCAACTTTATAGATCATTCTGAGATTAATCATTTGGACATCTATGTTATATGGAGTTGACAGAGGTTCTGTTGTTTTCAGAGTAACTCGGAGTAACTGAATTTCAGTGTCAGACATGGAATTTCTGTAGCTGCTGTTTTTGTCTCAGAGTGGGACGTCTGTTTTTAGACGATCTCGGTCGGTTAAATACAGTGCTGCTGCTTTCGCCTCTTTCAGTCTTCATCGCCAACATGTTGAAGTTGAGCCGCTCACTCAGACCCGCTTTGGTCCCGCTCAGATCGTTTGCTGCACAGGTGAGTTCACCTAGACTTATATAGAACAGAACCAGATCACCAGCCTTCCACAAACTGAACAAAACCGTCTGAACCAGCAGAAACCTGCTACTTTTACTTTTCTTGTGCAGTCTAACGCTGAGACGGGGGGGGGAATCTCACTCACTCACTCACTCACTCACACACACACACGCGCAACAACACACCTATCTTTATCTTCACATACACTCATGCTTAAATCTTGAGTACCATGTGGAGCACCTCTACAGTTCATTTTCTGTGTGGTTCGGGTGTCTGTGGCTTTAGTTTGTGTCGCTGGTCTTTGTTCAGAGTTTTAAAGGTCAGAACCTGAAGTTTAACATTAACCAGCAGCTGAGGGGCCCCGCTGGAGCCCTGGACCCTGAACGTCTCACGGCCTTCAGTCTGCGAGTGTGAGCACTTAAGGGTCTTTTAAAGCAATCCAGGTCTCTTTCTACGGGCAAGACTATTGAAAGAACATTACATTAAACATTACAAGTATTATAGCGCAGAGCAGGAGAAACATTACAAAGTAAAAAAAAAATCTCTAATAGAGAAAGATAGAAAACAAGAAATAAAAGTTAAAGTTTAATGAATCAACTGTTGTTTTGATGAAAGGGTGTTTCTATCTGTTACACTGCAGAATCGAGCCTCCTTATATCTGGCTAACACTCGGGGGTCATGGTTGATTGTCCCATATCAGCCAGCTGTAACGTTCCTGAAGACCACTAGGAGACGGCAGATCACAACAACCTCAGACTGTTTTAGTAGCAGCTGCTCCTTCTCAGAAGCACATCGAAACCTCAGCAGAATGACTTTAGACCACATCAGAACCACTTTGGATCATTTCAGAACCACTTTATCCACGCCAGAACCTCACCAAAAGATTTTAGACCACATTAGCTACTTTGGATCACTTCGGGGCCTCACCAATACCACTTCAGAACCACTTTAGATCACTTCATAACTACTTAATACTACGCCAGAACCACTTTAGACCACATAAGAACCACTTTAGATGGATCACTTGATAACCTCATCAGACCCACTTTGGATGGATCACTTGCGAACCTCATCAGACCCACCTAGTCCACTTCAGAATTGTATCAGAACCACTTTAGTCCACTTCAGAACCACTCAAGTTATATCGAGATTTAGGTAAAAAAATATTGAGAAATAAATTTTGGTTCATATTGCCCAGCCCTAGATCCAATCATAAGATTATTCCTGCAGTCAAATGTGCGCTCATTTCCATTTTCGTTTGATAAATGAGGGCCTTTCTGATTTATTTTAACAAAATTTAGCAGCTTAAAGAAACAGACCTTTCCCTTGTCCTCTCTCTTCTTATCTCCTCCTCTCTTTGTCCCCTCTGCTCACCTGTCCTCATCTCCTACTTTCCTTTTCTTCATTTCCTTGTCTCTCTTTGTTGAGGTGTTGATCTTTAATTTCAGGAGAATTTGATGGGTTTTTTTCCTGTTAAAGGTCCTCTGTCTTCAATTGCTGAGATAAGGAGACATGACATATCTTAGCAGTCCTGTCTTGTATCCTTGCATCTCCTTGTCCTCCTTTGCATCCTCCTCATTGTGAGGAGGGGTCCTTGTGTCCTCCTTGAGTCTTTTGGTTCTGTTGGTTTTTGTCTCTGAGTCTGGGCAGCACTACACATTTTTCAGCCCATTTCGAATCCCCAGTTCTCCTGCACCCCTCTATGACTGTATTTTGAGCAGCTGGTCTTTAGTTTTTTTGACAGAGAGCCCTCTTCTCCTCTCTCTTTCTCTCTATGGCCTTTGCAGCCTTGTGCGCGCTTCTCCACTGGGCCTCAGCAGGAACATAAAACCTTCTACGAGTTCCGGACCTACTGCATCCGCCCAGACCAGAACGCAGCCTTCCTCAAACTCACCAATGAGAAGATCCACCTGCGCACGGCACACTCTGAGCTGATTGGCTACTGGAGTGTTGAGTATGGCGGCTTGAACAAAGTTTTCCATATATGGAAGTACGGTGAGGAACTTTTTCTTCTGTCAGAGTCTGTCTCTTCTTCTTCATGGGATGAGTTACTGACCTCCTTCACTTCCCCCACAGACAGTTACTCCCAGCGGGCAGCTGTTCGGACAGCTTTGTCTCAGGACCCCTCGTGGATCTCAGAATACATCTCTAAGGCCATCCCAATGCTGACATCACAGGATAATGAAGTGACGTACCTGGTTCCATGGAGTTGCCTACAGAAACCGCCGCAAGATGCTGGTAAGACCGGCCCCCCACAGTGAGGTGCTGCAGAGCAACCATGGACCTGTTCTGACAGCAGCTGACTGTGTTTTAGGTGTGTTTGAGCTGGTTTCGTACCAGATGCGTCCCGGTGGTCCAGCAGTTTGGGGCAAAGACTTCCAGGCCGCTGTCATTTCCCATCATGCACCGGGGTACGGCAATCTGCTGGGAGCATTCTGCAGCGAGTTTGGTCTGCTGAACCAGGGTATGTAATGCTGTGTGACATCACACATTTAACACACTCTCTTCTGTGATGACATGTGATCAGTGATGTCACCATGAGGGTCAGGATGCGTTCATTGTCCAACATGAAAATAAGAAAAATAGTCAGGGAACAAAATCACCAATTTGAATTTGTTAAATCTTCTTCCTTTTCAAGCGTTTATTCTTCTTCTCTGAAACGAATGGCATTTTGGGGGGGCCTCAACATGCTCAAAAACTCACCAAATTTTGGTTTTGAATTAGCCACGCCCCCTGGCAACAGGAAGTCATGTTTTTAACTCAAGCCCCCGTATCTCTCACCCCTTTTACACAAACAGGTCCAAATTGGGTGAGACAGCAGAAAACAAGTGGGGGTTGATATCTGGTACTGTTGCTCTAAGCTGGAGGCCGTGACCGTGGTGCCATGACTAGCTTCAATATGACATCTTGACACCACAAATCCTTAAAAATCCCTTAGATTTCATATGATCCCCATCACACTTACAGGGATTGATCAGGATCTGGTCCTGAACAGAAAATGATAACCAGTTCCAGTTTAGACTTAAGCCCCTCCCACTTGCCACAGGAAGTGTTTTTTTGCACTCTGTGGGGTCCTTCTTCTCAGGATTTTATCTCAAACAGTTCCAACTGTTGCACCACATGTCAAACCCTGTCAAGATGTCACAATAAAAAATCAAGTTCCTACGCCAAACCAACCACTTGTGACATCATGACTCCAACAGTATGGGGTTGTGGTTGTTACAGGTCAGGACTGCAAGCAGACCAGTTCAGTACCCGTATCCTCCTCTTCCCCAGCCATGCTCTTGTAAGGTAGCAAAATGTGGTTCTTCATTGTCTTGTTGGAAACTGCATGGAAGACTGGAAGATGTGATCTTTAAGGCAGCGGATGTTCATAGCTGTATAGTCTCCCGTTTTGGCCAGAAAACTACCGTATTTTACTCTCCTTTCCTGCCGTCGTCTTGTATGAGTATTTTCCTGTAAATTTCCCATATATAAACAAAAGAAACATTCCTCTGCCTTGCCAAGATGATTTGTCACTAGCCTCGCAAGAACTGCCACCTGCAGTAGCCTGGATGACAGTGTATGGTGTTGCACCTCTGCCAAATACTGCAAGGAGCGTATTCATTCACTACAACAGCGCATTTATTAATCGAGAAAACGCATTGCTCTGATGGAGCATATATTTACTGGCGTGCCCATTAGCGCAGCACGATGAGCGGTAAAACACGCCCCTCCACCCATCTGTGCGTTCTCGCCAGAAAATTTTGCTTGCTCGCTGTGTTTAGTGGGTGTATTTGTCAGTTGGAGGCATAGCTCTTCTGATTGATTTGATTGGCTGATTTTCTACTCAAATCCGGTGACAACACATTGGTCTTAAAGCCCATTTATCCTCTATGCAGAGATCGATGCGCAGACTACTATAGTCTAGGGGTGGGTGGTAGAAAGGGTTAAGGGTAGAAACGGTATAAATTTTGCCAACTGTAGAAATTTTGGCTCTACTGGCCTACCGCGATAGCTGCGCCTACTTTAATTGAAAGCATGAATTGAGTGGAAAAGGATGAGGTGCTTCTTGTTAAGGAGACTGGTGCAACATCGGCCATATGGACCTGACAGAGAAGCAATTGAAATTGAGACCCACAGAAAGAGCCATGTTACGGCTTAACAGCTGAGTGGTGGTTCAACCAGGCGCACCACGCAGCGTTTCTGAAGGCGAAATTATACTGTATTTGCTATTAAATAGCTTATTGTAGTCATTAGCGTTTTCGGATCCGATTTCACCTCCAGCAGTGTAGTGGTTATCTATCATCTTCTTCTTGTTCTTAGTTTTTAACAAGTTAGGACTATTGTTTTAACATTTATATTAACTGAACACAGAACCAGTTAAGAAATTAAATAAAGACCAAAGTCTGAACATTATCACACTTAAGATAAATATTTTTTTACATTTAAAAATTCTGCACTTTGCTTTTCAGTCTCCAATATCACCTAAATGTAGCAATAAGCTGCTTATTTTTCAGTGTTTGTTTATTAATGAATTCTTTTTCATCCTGTTTGCATCCTGGTATTCTATACATGCACTGCAGGATCTGCACATCCTCTCAATTTTATCATTTTTATCCAATTACACACTTGCTCTTGCAAGTCAGCATGTTTTCTCAATTCTTCACATATGAACTATTCCATCTGTGTGCTCGTCTAGCTCTATTTCATTGCTGTTTTCCGGGTTAGGTAATCGGCTGAGAGTGTCTGCAAGGACCATCTGGGGTCCAGGCCTGTGCATAACCTCAAAGTTATACCTGTTCTAGCATCTGCTGTAGTCTGGGTGGCGCAGTATGCAGTGGTTCTCCACATATAGTGACTAAATGGCTTGTGATCTGGGATTTTCCATACAGATATGTGTGATAACGCTGTATGCCATAGACAATGGCAAGCATTTCTCGCTCTTTATTGCTATATCTATACCGGGTGTCTTTGAGCCAAAAGCTATGGGCTGGTTGTTTTGCACAAGAGCTTTGCCTAAGCCTTTCTGTGATGAGTCTACTTCGAGAGTTAGTCGTGCTGGAATCATAATATTTCAAGCATGCATCTTCTGTGACAATTGCTTTTAAGTCATCAAAACATTTTTGGTAGTTGGTGTCTCAGGACCATGGCACATTATTATTTAGCAGGCCTCTTAAGGTCTGCGCTTTGTATGTAAACTTTGGTATGTATAGGGAAACCGGTTAGACAGCATCCCAATAAATCTGTGTAGCTCATCTTTGTTCTGGGAAGCTGGCATTTTCTGAATTTCTCAGATTTCAGCTGGGTCCGGTCTGATGCCATTGGCAGTGTATTGATTGCTCAAAGAATGAGATTTGATTTTGTTTTATTTTGTATTTGTCCCTGTTGAACACCAAACCTGCTTTAGCTGCACGTTCTATCAGGTTGGTTAGGTTCATGTCGTGTTCTTCCTCATTCTCTCTGCAGATAGCAATATCATTGGCTATGCTGCCCACACCTTGCTACCCTTCCAGGATCTGGTCCATCTTGGCCTGAAAGATATCTTGAGACACACTTAATCCAAATGGCAAGCGTTTCCAGCAGTACCTGTCTTGGGCCACTTGGAGTCTTTCCACTGGCACGGGATGTCTATTTTCCCATGGCAACGAATCCTGTGGCCACTGTAAGCTTATAGTTTTGCATGGCTTTTTTGTAGTCTGTTCATGGCTTGATGACCTCTGCCGTACATCTGTCTGTATATGCGCAATGGGGGGGGTGTTTCCTGATGCACCTGTATCAATCTTTAGAAGTGTGTGCCCATGGCCAGGTAGGTCAGGTGTTTTCCCATTTAATACTGTGTATGACTCTTCTCTGGGTGATTTGGTTTCAATGCTGTATACATTTCTCACTAACTGTAACTGAGTATAACTGTCTTTGGTAGGCATCATCCTCACTAGACTTACTGTGGTCATTCTTGTACGACTGATGCTGGTAGAGTTATTTTTCTGGTATTTACATTTTGGTGATCGAGACTTGCTCCTCTTCTGCTGACTGGGGAATTTTTGTTTTTTTTGCTGCCTCCCTTTCCTGCAGCATTTTGCTCAGTGTCCTTTCATACCACATATATGGCACTCATCACTAAATGCTGGACATTACCGCAGTTTGTGGTCTGACTCACATTTTTTAAACATTCGTGCTCTACCTCTGTTTATGGGATCCACTCTCTCACATCTTTCAGTTTTGGATACCTCAAGTTTGTGCAGTTGAATGTTTCCTTCTGTCAGACCTTCATGGTTTCGTCCTTCTGTCAAAACTTCAGCCAGAGAACAACCTTGGGGCTTGTTGTAAAGCTCATTTCTGAAAGCATCACGTGGTGTGCTAGTTATGATAAGTCAGTCTAGCTTGGCTACTCAGCTCACTTGCATCGTCACCACGGTGAAAGTAATTTTCCTCGTACAATACTTGTTGCTTCAACTTGCGTCAGGCAAAGAGAGATGGTTTCTCGAAGTTCATAGACACACTTTTACTGCTGCCACCATGAAGTATTATTGTGTGGAGAAAGAATGACATCCCGGAGTAGAGGGCAAGGTCTTGTTTACTGACTTCACTAAAGTTGAATCTCACACACATAGTTACAGCAGCAGTGATGAGTCTGTCTGTAATATCACTCCGCATAGTGTGCTATACATTCATTTTTAGACGTATTACAACCCTGCACACGCCCATGGCTACAGTAGCCTATTCTGTTATGCAAGATGCATGCCTCTGTTTCCCCTGTTGGAAATATACAACTGCTAATGAAAGGGATGTTGTTTTTACATTAACTGGTTTTAACAACTGGAAAGCAGCATTTGATCGGGACAAGTTAAATCTATAAGGGGCCAAGTTGTTTCTTTTGGGCTTTTTTTCATTGGGGTGGTCGCTTCTTTCTCTTGCAAAATCTGGCAGCATTGTTTGCAGCAAGATATTTAAAATAATATCTATGAACTAGTTCATTTTTGGAACTGTGAACTTAGTTCAAGAATTTGATTTATGAACTAAAGAGTTCATTTTGAAATGTGTGAACTGAACTTTGAACATTCCCAACACAACTTGTCATAAAGAGACGTAAAAAGAGGCAGACTGGCGGTCTGTGTGCCAATTAACTGCAAACTACGTACATAAAGGACATAGTAGACGGAAAGAAGGTTCTGTGCATATATATGGAGTATAAATGGGCCTTTAGACTTCCTCCCTCATCCTTTACACGATGAAATTCCTCCAAACTGATCAAATGGCTTAATGATATTCTTACTCTTGAGAGAAATATGGAAATTTGATCTTTCTATGAGGACCTTTTTTTTTTTTTTTTTTTAACAGTTTAATGATGATTTTCTGAAAATCCTCTGAACATCTGATCTTCAGAGACTTGCTGTTCTTGTTGCTGTTTGCTGTTGGACCAAATTAGTCACCTGATGACATCATTACCTTTGTTACTGCCGCAGATGTGTATTAGCTGTTGGTCGTGGCCTACACGTGTCTTAAATGCCATTTTAATTATCCAGTCCCACTCGGTCTTGGTTTAAAGAAAAGTTAAACATTTATTCCTCAAGTGTCACAAAAAAGAAAAACCATTTCAGTCCCAAGAAGTTACTTTGCTTCTGAATAACATAAAGCAGACAAGACACGGTAAGAAAACTGTGTGGCTCCACAGCTAATTCTATATAAAACCAAACTCCACTGCTCTACAGCTACCACCTGGCTGTCCCTTAAAGCCACAGTACACAATTACCAATGAAAATAAATAAATACTTGTGATTTACTGTTTAATATAATAGATTAAAATGAAAGACATCCTCATGAAACTAGTGCAAAGCTTATGAGAAAATTTTAAAATAATTTTGGCTCATACAACCTTTATCCTCAGTATTAGAACTGAAGCTTAGCTTGAGATGTAAAACTTGATGAAAAGACACTAATGATAAAACCTCAAATATGTTGAGTCCAAAAGTCATAAGAGATTTTAGTCAGTTTTTTCTTTTTCTGGTTAAAGTGAAAAAGAAAATTAGCTAAAACCATACACTACTTTGATGTTGTTGATCAATAAGAAATTATAAAAGATCATATTGGTGATTTAGAGGTGACATCAAGAAAGAAGGCAAAGCTAAAAACTCTGCAGCGTTAATTCCACTAAGATGATGTCCCCATCATCATGATGGAGATATTGATGAGTGATTATGACTAAGATGATGATGAAAAATGATGAAGTTGAAGATGACGATGGTGATGATAAAGATGATGGTGAAAGTGATGATGGTGAATGTGATGATGAAGATGATGATCATAAACATGACGATGAAAATGCTGACAAAGTTGATGACTATAATGAAGACGATGATGATGATGTTCAAGATGATGATAATGAATGCTACGATTTAAAGATGATGATGATGATGATGAAGGTGGTGGTGATGATAATTTCTCTCTCTCTCCCTCAGTTCATACCCTTTGGTGGTTTCAGAGTGCTGACCATCGAGCTGAAATTCGACACAAAGCTCACACTGATGCCAGAGTAGTTGCTGCAGGTGAGGTTCTGCCCCCGCATCAGGAGGCGATGACCATCATCTCTACTTGCGTATAATTCCATGAAAAGATCAGTAATCAATGGCTGGTGTTTGTGTGTTTCAGTTAGAAGCAGTGTTGTCCATCTTGACTCTCAGAGGAACCAGCTCATGTTTCCGTGTTCTTTCTCCCCGATGAAATAACTTCTTGACGTCTCCATGGCAACAAATGTTCTCGTATTTAGTTTGTCAACCTGAACATGCAGCACCTCACTGTGGCTCATCCAGGGAATAAAGTTGAGCTCAATCACAGAGGCGGAGAGTGAGAATCATCCGAGTGATTGACAGCAGCACCGTCCAATCCTGCAGTGGATTATGGGAGTAGGCGGAGCTTCACTCAAGCAATCTCTGATGTGACAAAAATATGAAACTGATCATTTAGGTTCAACTGTTTGAATGTTGATTAGACGTTTTCTTCATGTTTTTGACATAACCTGACCTAACGAGTTAAAAAAGAAGAGGACTAATTTCTGTATGTTTTCCTATTAAGGGTACTGACAAATAAAGTCTTTTATTCTACTATTGAAACAGCCGAAAGCTGCTGGGGTTGCCTCATTCTGAGTTTATTTTTTAGAGACTATAGGAACCATAGTGCAGTGTCTAATAGTGAATTTCTCCGTTGGGAATATATGTAACTCTGAGGTCCATTGGATCAATGGAGCTTGGTCACGCTTTAGGTCTATATGTGAGGAAAATAATTTTACATTCTATCATGGATTTAACAGGGAGCCAATGAAGAAAAGATAAAATTGGATGAATTTGATCTCTACTGATGATTATCAGATGATTATCAGAACTCTGCTACAGCCCCGTTTAACAGCTCATTTGGAAGTACTGCCATCTGCTGGTTATCGAATGTACAGCAGTCCTTATATTACATGTAAAATACATGTGTCTACACCAGTGGTTCTGTAAACATAATGGTATTATGTCATAATCTAAATGTAACAGTCAGATTAATTTGTACCGTACCGTACCGTCCTCTTCCGCTTATCCGGGGTCGGGTCGCGGGGGCAGCAGCTTGAGCAGGGAAGCCC
>JAOXYM010000007.1:344879-358909 GCA_028567055.1 Leptatherina wallacei | reverse complement strand
ACACACACACACACACACACACACACACACACACACACACACACACACACACACACACACACACACACACTCACACAGTTATTCACTTTATTTGTATTTTTATTTGCCAAGCTTGTTTGGATTCTTCCCTTGTAACCACGTACAATATCTTGCATTATACCATGGTCTAGGTGAATACTCGATTCTGATTGGCTACAGGATGTACATTAAAAGTAATGTTGGACACCAGTTAAAAAAAGTTCCAGTCAAATAGCCTGATTGTTCTAAATCATTGCACTGCCTAAAATGCCAGTTGGTAAACATGGCAACAGAAAGTCAACATATCTCGCTAAGCGTTGCATGTTCACCCACTAATGGGGAATGTGAGCTGGGTTTAGACCACTGTGAGATTTTTCAACCTTTTTGAGTCAAGGTAAAAAAAATTTAATTGAAAAAACACAAACCAAAAATATCTTAAAACAAACTCTGTAGCCTTTACGAACAATAAAAAGTAATATTGTCAAAGTGACTTTAATAGAAATCAAATATTTTTTGGCATATTTTTTGCTGATATTAATCAATTTTCTTTTCAAAAAATTGATTTTAGACCAATTAGGTGAAATTGGATAATTTCCCATGGCACACCTGACAATCTCTCACAGTGGTTGAAAAACACTGCTCTAGGGAAACACTTTAGGGGAGGGGCTGTCTGCTGCAGTGTCTGTTTAAAATGAGTAGAAGCAGCCGGCCCTTATGTGAACTAGCTGATGCCAAAGTGGCATTAACATCCAACGAGGTACTAAATTTTAGTATTGATTATTATCTGAGAATCAATTTATTCCTTTCTTTAACACTAGAAAGGAATACATTAAATAATTCCATTTTAATAATTAGTTATCTTTTTTTTTCAATTTCTTATAATATTATTAGGCCTGAGCATCAAAGGCGGTGTGGGAGCTTATTGAAATGCAAGCGCTTTTTCTAATTATTCTTCATCCAAATCAACTGCATTTTTGGGGGCCTGAACCCCCCCAGACGAATCTGTAAAATGTCATACTTATCCCTCTACATTGCATGTCATCGAATTTTATGAAACATGATACTACTTGCTTGGTCAAACAAAAAACCCTCTTGGACCTATGGTCCAAACCCAACAGGAAGTCAGCCATTTTGGGTCAAAGTTGCCATTTTGCCATTTTACTCACGTCACATTTGAACTAACTTATCTTTGGGATTTTATCTTAGAGCCACCAACGTTTGTCAGAATGTTCAGAAGGCATGTGTGATTAAAAGTGATCAAAAACTTTCTCCAATGAATAATGGCGTAGAGGGGGCGTGGCCTCAAAGTTTGATGTCTCGCCATGAAAAACGAAATCGATATAACTTCCACAAAAAACAAGATATTTGCACCAAAATGCACATGTATGATGCCGGTCCCATCCTGAACACATCTATATGTCAATATTTTGATTATAAATAAGCCACGCCCCCTGACGACAGGAAGTCATGTTTTTTACTCAATGTCCGGCCCTGAATAGAAAATTATAGTCACTTCCAGTCTTGACCGGTTCAGTTTACAAGCAGGTCACAGACACACACATTTTTACATTTGCACTTTTTATTATGTTACTGTAGCTCAAGCATCCTTGATTCCCTATATGTCAAACTTGAATGTGTTAGTTTTTTTGTTGCATTGCCAGTCATGTGATGTTACAGTATTTCATTTATTTAAGTTATATTTAAGTTTTTGTACCTATATGTTTAGTTGGTAAAATAAATATGTTGGACACTCTTAGAGCAGAGCATCTTCCACGTCTGGAATGGATGTTTTCTTATAAGGTAAAAATAATATGACAATAAGATAACCATGTTTGATTTTGAAATGGGTTTGACTAAAAGAAAATTTTTATTTCATCTATACTATACTAGGTGATTATACTATATTAACTGGGTTAAACAGAATTGCATTACTAAAAAGAGATTAAAATCATTGACTAAAACTAGATTAAAATAGACATAGGTTATTCTGACTAAAAAAAAGACTAAAATGCTCAGAGTTTTAGTCCACTAGAACTTGACTAAACAAAAACGAGTTTGAACGTGACTAAAGCTGATAAAAACTAAAATGACAGTTTGACACAAAGACTAGACTAAAACTATAATTAAAACAGGCCGCCAAAGACAACACTACTAACTGAAAGTATCTATTAGTAAATAAAGCTACAGGACAACGCAGTGACTGTTTCAGCATGCAGAATATACGGAGTGGAGACGGTTCAAAGAGGAATGATCATGCAGATGCAATCATGCCTGCACAAGAGTCAGAGGCATGCCAATTTGCGATTGACTTCCTGTGTAACTAACCCGAGAGCTCAAAGCACGTGCTCCGAAGATGTAGCAGAATGTGGGAAGCTGCAGGATGGTGTAGAAGGGTGTATGACAATTTAAAAAAAGAAGGTTGTAGGAACATTAGGGAGGTTTTAGGAGGGTATAGGACAGGGTTATTCACTCTGGTCTTTTTCATGAGCCAAAATCCAGCAGGTTTTCCATGTATCCCTGCTCCAACACACCTGACTCAAATTAATGAGTCATTATGCAGAATTTGATTTGCTGTTAGATCCATTTAATTTGATTCAGGTGTATTGAAGCAGGAATACATTGAAAACCTGCTGGATTGCGGCTCTTGTAGGACCAAAGTGAGTAACCCTGGTATAGGAGGATGTAAAACAGTGTAGGAGGATGTGGGATGGTGTATCTGACCCGTAGAGCAGCAGCAGCAGGGCGAGCGTTGGCAGGTTGGCGGAAGAGACATAGGCTTTTTGTTGGAAACAGATGAAAATGAGGATGACGAGTGTTGCTGGAACGAAGTAGTTACACTGCAGAGATACACAAACATTAACAACAAAGACACATAGTAACATGGATGGGATGCTTGTTTTAGACCTCACCATGTCCCAGATGAAGGTGGCCACCCAGTAAAGCAGTGGCTGCACACCACTGATGAACTGCATATGTTTGCTTTTACTGACTCGCTCCTGAATAAGAAAGACCACAAAGCTCGCAGGGACAAAGGACATGGCGAAGATGACACAGATGGACACCAGGACGTCCACAGAGGTGGTTACCCTTAAAATGAAAAGGAGAAAGATAAGTGAAGATCCAAAATGTCCAGTATAAAAAAAATACCCTGCTACAACAATAATTTCCCTCTAAGAGGGATAAATAAAGTATATTTCATTTCATAATGGGCTCTCATGCATGTGGGAGTATCGGGTGTGTGTGGTACAGGTGTGTGCATTTTAGGTCAGTTTAAAGTGTGTGTGGTCTAGGTGTTTTTCAGTTGTGTGTGTGGTTCAGGTGCACACTCACAGGGCGACCTGGGACAGCTGCTCCTTGGTCAGGTTGAGCGGGTGGTTGTGGCCGATGATGCCGTACCTGCTGGGGTCGGCGTCTCCAGGTAGATTGGCTCTCAGGATGCCGTTGTTCATTACGTTGATGAAGGCAGTCACGCTGTGCCAGCCTTTGTTGTTGAACCAGATCTGAAGAGACCAGGTTCAGGAACAAGTCAGGACTAGTAACCACCTGGTCTCATCCCTACTTTCATTTCAGAAGTATGGTATATGCAGGTAAACACAAGGGTAAACAGGTCTTTTTTTTTTTCTGAACAAACTGCTAGGTTTCCCTGATATGTTCACTCACCTTGACATTGTTTTTGGTGTCGAGGCCATTTATGAAGCCAGATAGGCTGTCCAGGAATCGGTCAGCAGCAGCTCCCTGGAGAAAACAAACTGCAACTTAAAGCAGACTTGTCTTTGTGGTCCTGGATCAGACATCTGGACTGGTTTTTTGATCCACCTCGGTCGCGTGATCCAAATACAAAGCAGACCTTCTCTCACTCACCTTCTGTAATTCAAAGATCTTTCGGACTCTTTCGATGGCATCGTCGATTTCATTGGCCGGAGGGAGGACTTGTGTGCTCCGGGCACCCAATGAGAAGCCTCCATACCTGCAGAGAGAACAGAACACGTGAGCATGTTGGAGTACATAGAGAGAGATGAACTGATGTGTTGACATAAATTCAGATTCTCACCTAAATTCATTCACCCAGACTTTATTCTTCAGGCTGTGAAGACAAACAGAAATCTTTAGATCAGCTTCCTCAGGTGAGTTTGTTCAGGTGAGTCCTGTCGAGACGAGGTGGTTACTAGTCTCACCTCTTTCCAATGATCTCAGCATAAGTCTTCACCAGGTAGTCAGAGACGTTTCTTCCTGTCAGGTTCTGCAGCGTGTCGGAGGTGCTGAGCTTTATCTGAACAGAAACAGTTATTACTGAACCGGTTCAGTTTTGCAGATGCAGTAAGATCAGAACTTAATCTAGAACCAAACTCTGACTGATTATTTAATAAAAGAAGTCAAGAAGGGAAATCAAGATAGCTGTCATCTTTTCATGGATATCAGGAAAAGGTGGACGTTGTTTATCCTAAAACAGTTTCGGGTTTCACTTTCAGCCAGATTCTGGACTCAGTCTCCTGATGTGGTTCCGGTCACTGGTTCTGTTTGGAATCAAGTCCCAACAGGAAACTGGTCTCAGATCAGTACCAACTCTGAGCCAGCCTCAGTTTAAGGGTGCATTCAGGATAGTTCAGGGAATTAGGGTAGAGAATTCTGAAAAATGTCATCTTGCTTTGGTTTGTTTTCATACTGAAATTTACTCAAGTGGATCAAACCACCTGGAAAGCTTCACATAGTTACAGAGACAGCTAGCTTGTAGTGGTGGGAATCTTAAGACATGTAATAATTGCTATTTCTTTGACTGCTTTATATTTCATTAATACCTTAAACCTGTACTTTTCTGACAGTCTGTTCTTTGGTTACAATTTTCCAGAACATAGCACATCTGATGAACTGGAACTAGATGTAACAAATTGTCAGATATCAGATATACAGTAGGTCTATCATAATTATATACATGTCTGAATCATAACGTCTCCTGTGAGATGTTATGATTACTGTCCTGACTGACATGCCAAAACACCAGCAGAGCATTTGGAGATTTGGAGTTTTGCAGAGAGGAGGACTTTGGACAAACTGCTGAACATCATGGATGATGTCAGCCACCCTCTGCATGCCACCATCACGGCACAGAGGAGCTCTTTCAGCAGCAGCTGCTGTCTCTGAGCTGCTCTACCAACAGACTCAGGAACTCCTTCCTACCCAGGGCCATCACACTGTTTAACAGCACACTGGGGGGGGGGGCACCACAGTGAGTAGTCCGCTTAAGACTTTTACAACCGGACTAGGGCAAGAGTCTGCACTTTAAATTTTTTATGTCAATTATATATTTTATTGCATGTTTTTATTATATAGTACTTTGTTTGTTTTTATGCTGCTGCAGAGTCATCACAATTTCCCTTCGGGGATCAATGAAAGTATCTATCTATCTATCTATCTATCTATTGACAACTTCAACCCCAGACCCCTCAATGAGGTTCAGGTTTCAGGTGGTCTGACCTCAGGGGGGGGCAGACCTCCGGCTCCAGCGGGACATTCTGGCAGCATCCTTTTCTTGCCATCACAGGTGCAGAAACAGGCCGGAGATGGGTCGTCCATGGTCCAGTTTCTGGAGCTGAACACCTGCTGGATGCTCTCAGAGACCTCAGGGGTGTGCCAGTCCTCATCGCCCATAGTACAGGGGGCCTCTCTGAGGAGGTGGAGGGAAAGTTAAAGAAACAGACCAAAAAATAACAGTCCATCTATCCTCCATCCACCCATCATCTATCCATTCTAGTCAGTGAAAAAACTCAGAGAAGTGAAGAGGAAGTGATTGGGTTCTTACGGGATGGAATGTCCGTCCATGCAGCGACTCCCTAAGCCTGGAGGGTCCAACAGAGCATTTAACAACTTCTGCATATTGGCATCACCAGGAGCGTCGTCACTGATAGGACAAATACTGTGAGTTCAGAGAAAACATACCTGACCTACACCTCACTCTCATAGGGGACAGGTACGTACCTGATGAATGTGCCCTGGTCCTCATACATCCAGGGCTGGAGCTCCAGACTGGGATACTTTCCAAATGGGGGCACAATCAGACTGAATACCAGGGCAATGCAGACAAAAACGGCAGGAAGAACAATCTGAAAACAAACAGACAATGTTTTCTAAGTGGCCGTTGCAGATATGCTATGATGAAAAAAGTGTGTGGTGGGTGTACCTGAGCAAAAAAGCCCTTCCTGGAGCGGCGTGCATACAGAAAACGTTTCCACATCAGAGCCACAAACTGCTGCCTCTTCAGGCTCCACCCTGACACCTGGTATGAGCCTTTACCTTCTGTGCAGTTCAGCCAGTCGGTCTCCCTGCAGTCTGATAGGACCCAAAAGTCAGATGACCAAACACCATCACAGCCTCACACACCTGAGTCTCAGGTCAAACCAAACTCCTAATACTGAGCAACATTACAGCCAAATGCTTATGTTTATCGGAGAGTACATGTGTATCACTGTGTCCAGGTGTGTATGTACCAGGGTCTCCATCAGATTCGTTGCAGTTGTTATCGTCCTCTGTTAACGGTTTCAGACAGCTCTGATGGTCTCCACCACCAAAGGCATGAGTCCTCCTTCTCCGACGAACAGGAAGTGTGCCATCTGAACCAACACACACACACACACACACACACACACACACAGATGGTAAAGACTTGATTTCAGACTGTATTTGAAGGATGTCACAGTTAAAAGTCACTTCCTGCTCACCTGACGGCACCTCGGTGTCAACTCCGTTGTCTTCAGCAACTTTTAGGAAAATCTATTAAAAAAAAAGGAACTTGATGAAAAGTTTCAAGAAACTCACATTTAAAAACAAAACTCCAAAAATAGCTGATCGTGTCCCACCTCCTCCAGCGTGGTATCGGACACACCATAGCTGGAGATGCCGAGGTCAGCCAGTTTCAGGTCCAGGCTTTTGAAGAGCTCCACAAAGGCTCCATCCTTGGCGGCACTGTATGGCAGGACATAGGTCAGCTCGTGCCCGAGGTCCTCCACCAGACGGGCAGCAGGGATGTGGTGCAGGATCAGGCTCGACACCAGAGACGTGTCTGTCGGGACGAAGGGGGGGGTGCAGATGGATGCAGATGGGCCATTCTCTGAAAACACAAGACGAGAATCAGCTCCTGAAGGTGAAGGAATCAAATGCTTTGAAGGAACAGAGAGCTCACCGATGGTGGCTGCCTCACTTTCATGTTCGCTGCCGAGTCCCGCGTCGCTACTGCTGATTGAGATGCCGTCCTCGTCCTAAAACACAGAACCATGGTCAGGTTCTACTACAGAATACAGATACGGTCCACAGACCACCACTGGATTGGAATCTGGACTGTGTGGATCAGACCTTCTTGCTGAAGGAGACAGTGCTGGAGGAATTCCTACACGAGCTGAGCGATGGTTCTGGATCTTTCTTCACCAGAGTCAGGTAATAGCCCGTCCCCAGCTGGTTCTTCAGGTACAGAGACGAGCCAACACAGCACAACTTCCCGTGAGAGATGATGGCGATGCGGTCACCCAGCATGTCGGCTTCATCCATGTGATGTGTGGACAATATGATGGTCCGACCTGATGGGACAGAGGAAGTTACATCTGACGTCCAAACCAAACCAACCAAACCAAAACAAACTCACCTTGTCGGTACTTCAGCAGCAGGTCCCAGATTCCTCTACGGGCGTATGGGTCGACGCCGGCTGTGGGCTCATCCAGGATCACCACCTTGGAACCACCAACGAAGGCCAGAGCCACGGACAACTTCCTCTGCATGCCACCGGAGAGAGTGTTTGTTCTGGATCTGCGTTTGTGCGGCAATCCCGTGTCCTGCAGGATGTGCTCGATCTCCCCTTTCACCTGCTCCTCTGTCAGACCTTTCAGACGGGCGTAAAACCATATGTGCTCCTCCACTGTTAGCCTGAAGGGGGCGTAACAGACAAGGTCAAATGACAGCAGGGACACAAGACACTGGAAACCAGATTAAAGGCGAATTAAGACAATGGAGGACTCACATGCTGAAGAGGACATTGTGTTGAGGACAGACGCCAAGACTCTGTCTGATGCTACTCAACTCCGTCCGGATGTCTTTGCCCAGGATGTAGGCAGTGCCAGAGGTAGGAGGGAACAGACCGGTCAGGATGGACCTACAAAGATGAGATGGGTAAACATCTGTAATCTGGACCTGTAATCTTATGCCCTTGTTTGTACCAGGACCTGTATCTGAACCTGAACCAGCACAGGGCTCTAGAGTACGACCATAAATTTGTTGAGTGCAACTAAAAGAGAAACTTGGTTGTCTGTGACAGGGTAAGGTTGTGCACACAGTGGTGTCCAAATATTTATATGCCACATGTGTTGTATAGATTTTAGTACCTTCTCATACTCTCGACCTGTACGTTCACTAAAATCTTTATTCAACCTTGTTAATTCTTTTGCATCAACAGAAAAAAAAACTTTCCGCTTCATGCTTTCCCCTTTCCACTTCAAATTTCCGACGAATCACACAGCTGTTCTCTGACTCCATACAACATGGCTGTTGTATGAATGTGGTCAGAGAGGCGATTAGTTTAGACTGGCTGTCATGTTTCCGTCAGTCTGCCCTTGGGCAACTGTGGTTACCGAACAAGGTTCATGCAACACAAATCCAAAATATCACTGAGATCATCCAGTCAGATGGTCTTAGTTCAACCACGGTCACGTTTAAAGCAGGAAGGGTAACAGGCTTTTACGGTAGGAGCCCTCAAGACTCTGCAATGTTAATATTGTATGTGTTGTTATTCTGGCTTTAAATTTGAGTTCAGTTTGAGTACCATTTGGTTTTCATGTTTTTCATTGTGGTGTCTCTTTTTTTAAAGTAATTTTATTGTATTTGTTTTGTTTCCACATTTTATCAGTATCAGAAATACTTTACTAATCCAAGATTTTATTGGGCCATGTCTTGTGCTATAGAAAAAAACTTGACATTTACATGTAGCTTACCATGACACAGTATGAATGTGGTGTGAATGAATAATGGATTCACTGAAAAGAACTTTGGGTGCCTTGAATAGCACAATTTTTTTAAAATCTATTATTTCTAGTAGAGCTAGCACTTAAAACAAATTTTTCTACATGTTCTTTTCTACTTAACATTCTTGCTTAAAATAAAAATGAACATTTTCCTAAACTTTATTCTTGTTCACAATAATTTAACCATCAATCTGTAAGGGGATGAAAAAAGAAAACCTATTAGAATATGGGGCCGAATTGGTGGTGCACCTACATTTTTACCTGGTGCACCCAAATTTACATTAAATGCACCAGTGCAAATTGTTAGTCTGGAGCCCTGCAGCAGGTGGGACTGGTACTGTATCAATACCACTACTCACATGGTAGTGGTTTTTCCAGCTCCGTTGTGTCCCAGGAAAGAAGTGATTTGTCCCTCATAGAATCCGAGTGTCAGTCCGTCCACTGCCAACTTCTTACCATGTCGGTAAACCTTCACCAGGTTCTCAATGTAGACTCCTGGATCCAAGTGAACTGGTTCCTCCTCCACACACACAGCTGCAAATAGGCACGCACACTTTACAGCAGAGCACAGGAAGTCTGCTTTTCACCTCTGATCTGTTTAATGCTCATCGGTAGAGTTACAGTGCGCCCTTATGGTCTGTTGTGGTCACGGCATTCTCACCTGAAGCATTTCCTTTGCAGTTCAAAGGGACTTTGTTGGACTTCCCCTCTTTCTCTCCAAACCAGTACGACTTGGTGAAGGGGAAGTACCAAGGCCGAGGGATCCCGTACTGACCTAAGGACCAACAGAACTTCATTCAGACATCCAAACCACCCACCCAGTCTACAACCACGACTCACTGCTGCCTCCTGCTAACTATAAACTGTGGAAACCTTCTCAGGAGATAAAAGCTTACCTGGAAACACAGCCTCAATGTACCAGGTCAGGACTCCATATAGGAAGGAGTCAAAGTACATCATGAGGATGGTGGTACGGAGGCTGAATTCATCTTCCTGAAGAGGACTGGACACCAGGTTCTTCCACTGGATACCGACACCCTGCTCCTCAAACAGAGCAAAGTACTCACAGCCAAACCCAAATGCCACAGGAGACAGGAGGCTCTGCGGAGCAGGAGAACATGTGACCCATTTAGGCCAATCATTGCATCAGAACAGAAGGCTGATAAAAGGTGAGGCAGCTCACAGCGAAGACTTTGGCTCCGTAGCCGATGTAGTCGGACCAGGCGATGCAGAGCACGTAGGGTAGGTAGAGGGTGAAGTAGATAATTCCCCCACAGGCTGCGGCCAGGTTGGCACGGGCAAACGCTGTACTGATGAGGAAACACTGCATGATAGTGACCACTGCGTAGGATCCCAGGAAGAGGAAGATAACGCTGGGGTCGCTGTAAGGCAGCAGGTTCCCCTTCTGTAGAGGACACAGGGAAACGTTTCCATCTTCATCACTGACCATGGGTGGAAGATTTTCTGTTGTCAAAGACCTGAACTCTACCAGGACATCAATGTGGACCTGGATCAGCTCTGAACCCATCAGAACTCCAGAAAGGTTGGAATTATTTCAGAGCAAGGGAAAACTTTCTCTTGATGGGTGATTTAGTGATTTATGAACCAAAAAAATGGGTAAAAAGATGGTGATACGTGAAGACAAACTGGCACTGTTCTGGATAATGACATCAGCTCAGATCCAAACAGTAACTGGACAAATGCATCAAGTTCACCCTCTCCCAGTTTCTGGTTCTGAACAGCAGTAGAACCAACAAATGATGATAATCAGCTGACTAGAGAACAAATGCATCAACACAAAGTTCTGTTAGCTCCAGGTAAAAACATCTGTATGAGATCCCTGTTCAGGGTCACAACAGAATCGTTCTCTCAAGGAAGGCTGGAACATTTACAGCTGTATCTGGATTAAAAACATCCAATCACCCTCACAGAGCAGTCAGGAATGGTCTGTTTCCGACCATGAATGGGGTTTTCCTCCACCTGGATACCAATGTTATCACCCAGCAGACAGAATGACTGCTCAGCATCAAGTTAGAGGCTGATACAGAATGGGAGGTTTGTTGGGAGTCCCCAGGTTGAGCAGGTGGGTAGTGGCTTTCATTACAGATCAGAGGTGCTGTTTCCTGATGGTTTAGCCCACTCCAGATCCAGACTCACTCAGCAGAACCAAATCCTAGGGCCTGGGAAGCCAGCCCCAGCTAATGTCTTCCTGTGGATTCTATTAGCTTCTCATTTCTTCCATCTCTCATAGCACACATTAAACATTCAAGCAGTCCCACCCAGCAGGAGTCATTTCTCTCAATGCAAAAGCATTTTTTTGGTTAATAAATCACTAAATCACTAGCACATCTGTTTTTTGTTTTTTTGAAACTGTGTCTGATGTTTACATTGATTTAACTCTGCTAGTAAACATGAAAAACATGCAAAATCAGGATACAGGAATTTTAAGGTGTATGTACTGTACATACTTTCTCACTGCAAACCACAACTTTCTGGTTCTGGACACAGAACTTTTAGTCTTTAAATGGACCTGATGAGATAGTTCAGTGTTCATACTGTTTGGATAAATCAGGTTTCACTTCCTCCATTCTGCAGCCTGTGTCAGGGTTCTGCTGTTCTGTGTAGATTACCTTGAGCAGCAGCACCAGCAGTCCAGCACTAATCAGCAGAGGAATCAGGCTGCTAATGAACCAGCTGAACCACAGGATGCCGTTGTCCAGGCCCATGATTCTCATTGTTTCCTTCAGCCGGGCTTCCTTCTCATACACAACACTCTTCAGAATGATGGACACTGAATACATCCAGGCCAGCGTCATGAAGAGCGGCATGGAGCGGCTCATCACCCGCAGGAAGCTGACACAGAGACGAGACGAGAGGGACACATAAGGAACCGGTTTAGAGAGGACAAGACCTGTGGACGCAAGTCATCTTACATGTCGTCCACATAGCAGGGGTACGGCATCTGTTGGATGTACACCCCTGTCTTCTCCTTGGTGCCTGTCATTGCTCGGATGATGCCGTGCTCAATGACATCCTGCAGGTAGGAGAACCCACCCCAGATGTATCGCATGTCCTCAAACGGGTCAGCACGAGGACCTGGGTCCCAGTACCTTAAAAAGCAAAGAAAACAGTAGGATCATCAAAGTCCTGTTGGATAGCATGGGTGTGATGAAGACAGTGGTCTGAGCATGCTCAGTTTGGAGAATAAAAGATAGAACACTGATAAAATAATAAAAAGTTCTAGATCTGCTGGAAGAAAGTTTAGGAACATGCTCGATATAAAGAGGTAAACTGTGTATGTGTCTGTGTGTCCTTACGCGTCTTTGATCTTGTTAGTCCGCTCCACATTGTCTATGTCCATACGAATCTTGTAGTTGAGTTTGGACGGGAGCTCGGTGGCGTTGGCAGAGATGTCTGGGAACACAATTCCTGCCCAGAACTTCCGATCCTCCAGTAACAACAGGGACTGGTTGATGAGTAGCTCTTCAGTGGAAACCGGCTCCAGTTTGTCCAAGTTCACACACTAACACCAGACAGAGATCAGGTCATGTGACCACTCAAGCTAAAATCAGCTGAAGAAGTTAACCATCAGAACCAAAAAGGCCCATCAGTACCACACTGACCTCCATGAAGCGGGAGATGCTCGTGATGGCCTGGTCCGTCTCATTGAACACCTCTCTCCAGGTGAGGGCGCTGCCCCGTGGCCGAGAGTTGTCTGCCTTCTTGGAAAGGAAGTCTGAAATGTCAGACACGGTCCAGTCGGTGTTGGTCAGCTGAGCGTGGAAGTAAGAGGCAGTTACGTTGTTCTTTAACAGAGTCTGAAGGACAGACAAGAGAAGAAAGAAAAATTGGATTTAGTTTTAAATAAATACATCCTGCTGAGGGAGGAGCAAAACAGGTGAGGTGGTGGGTGGAGCCTGTTCACCCTGATCAGGTCCATCTGCTGACTGTTCTCCATGAAGTCCCACACTTTGGGCCTCACTTCCTCCCACATGCCGCCCAAGTCCTTGAAAACACCAAGCTCCTGAAAGGTCCGGTTTACCTGATGACAACACAGAAACAAACACAGTTGAGACCGCTTTGTGAGGGGTATTCCACAAAGCTGTTTTACTGGTTTAGCTGTGTTTCTTAACAAAGACTAAACGCTAACCTTAGGTTTTCTGTTCCAAAATGGCTAATTTAGATACGTTAATGCGAAAACATATGCTGTGAACATAGCAAGTAGGTTTATTTCAAACTATACCCAATTTATCTCCAGCATAATGTGCGCGATCAATTCTTTCAAAACCACTTTAATTAAAACAAATTAACGAGCTCCATTTTTGGCATTTTGTTTTAAAATTTAAATTAGGCTATTGTCTGGCAACTTACCCATTGCATGGTTTATTGCCTGAAAAGCGAAACACTTTGTTGTGTAATCTCATCATTCATTGACATTTTGGCCAATGTCTCCAATGCTTTCTTATCTTTGGTTTTGAGTAGCACTATTCCATTTCTAGGTTGGTCTTTGTGATCTAGGGCTATTGGTGGACTTTACAAGTTACTTTGCATTTATCTGGGCCCGGCTCTGAAGATGTAACCTCCCAGGATTCATATCATCGGGCGGTCCCGGTTAATGTTCCAGGGGTGAGGGGAAGTTGCGGTCACCCCAAACCCGTCTTCCATCCTTCCAACGTCGACCTATTGGCTGTGAAATAGGTGGACCATTTGTGATGAGCCTACAGCAATATTTATGGAAGTTAATATTGTGCTACTGGAGGAATTTATTCTAAGGTCCAGATCATAAATTCTTACCAGTCTGAATAATGTTTTTGCTCTCACTTATACCCAGCTTGGGGGCAGATGTCTGGTTATAATATAATATAGCCTAATAAAATAAAATATCAAATTTAGTAATTACATAACACATGCCAACTTTTGGCCACCAGCGTTTATGTGTCACAATTTCCCTTAGGGGATCAATAAAAGTATCTATCTATCTATCTATCTATCTATCTATCTATCTATCTATCT
>JAOXYM010000007.1:316873-333482 GCA_028567055.1 Leptatherina wallacei | reverse complement strand
AAGAAGGAACATTTTATTTGGGAGTCGCTCCTCTGGAGTAATAAAATGAAAACAAATGAGTTTTTGAGAGACATCAGCGAGTCATTAAAGAAACTGGCTGAAAAATGAAACAGTGTGTGCTTTATACCTGTATTGTTCTACAATGTATGTATGCCTCCAATATCTCAATTAGGAATACTGTGACCACAAGATGGACATGAAAAGCTGTAAACAGTTCAGAATGTCACATTGAACAAAAAAATATTATCTATGTGGCAGGACAAAGAAGGGCCCGGCCAGAAATCGAACCCACAACCTCCCTGGTATGAGTTATGCACGCTAACCAGTCAGCCAAAAGAATATTTCTGTCACCAAGTAGCCAGGGCACATTATCAATCGGAGACATAGTGACAGGACCCACACTGTCACACCTAGAAGCCAGCCATGACATAGAGCCTCTGCTTGAAGTTTGTTCCCAACACTACTTTTCCTCAGTATGAAGGAATCATGATGTGAACCAGGCCAACGTGCCGCTATATTTGTGAGACATGTTTGCGCATCACAATTAGATGCACATTTATTGAATGAAAATACTTTTGGTTCACAAAAGCAAATTCATTTCCAGAACGTGTCCTTATAGCAATATGAGTTCAGTGCACAGCTTTGATTACATTTGGAAATCGGCTCCTTGCTGCAAATTGCATTTTGATGTTTGACTATTCAGCTGGAGTGGAAACTTCACATAGACCGTCCCATACAGCTGGCGGCTCGGTCAGTTCCAAACACAACTTTAACAAAATTGCCCTAATCTGAACCGGCTGATAGTCACTCATCGCCATGTGCCAGCAGGTCAGTGCGATCTCTGAACACATGCTCCCCTCAAAATCCTTCCGTTGGCGATGTCCTCCAGCAGTGCCAAAGCTGCCATCGTTCCACAATTACGCACACCTTTTCGCAGCTATTTATGTTCATGTGTGATTGTCTATACAGCTTGACTACCTTAAGAATAATCAAACCTGACCTGTCTGGAGTGAAGGGCGGCTGATCTGACACGTTTTCTTTTTCAGTGAGAACAAAAGCGCCCGTTAATAGCATTTTCTGCGCTTTGGTGCAAAGTCCGATGCACATTTACATCTGACAACTGGGGAAATTTATTGTTTGAATTCGATGGTGGTTCTCCCATTATCAATTCTTATTATTTTTCTCTTTGTGTGTTTGTGTGTGTTCCCTTATTGTATGAGGATAAATTAAATCAAACTTTATTTATATAGCACTTTTCATACATTGCGAATCACAAAGTGCTTCACATCATAAAAACAACAGTTCAAAAAATAAGTATAAAACATCAAAATCATAGCACACACCTGATCATACTCTTTTCCACTTTTCACACATTCATCATCACATACACACACACCCAACGCGTGGTTCAGTTTCATCGTTTCAGTTTAAACAATAAAATATTAAAACCATGAAAAAACATTGGGTTACAAGCTCCTTGGGTCAAATAACACTGAATGGAGTCAGATTCAAAGGTACTTAGGTGAATTTTGTTGCTTTGTAGTTTGTTATTCTCCACTGAAAAAGTTTGTGTGGCTGCCGCATATTTTCACGGCAGGTAAAAGGTTTGCGTATATATACACAAACTTTCACGCCCCGTTCATTTCTATACATCCCGAGTTGTGCCTAAAATGATGCGCCGCACATTTTCTGTCCGTACGTACGCTTTATACATGAGGCCCCTGGTCTTCAGCCAAAGAGCAGGAGTGGGCCTTTTTCATGGCCAGTACAAAAAGTATTAAAGCCTGACCGGACCGCGCTAATACTAACCAACTAAACCACATACATCTGTGTGGTTAATCCCAGAACACAGAATTTGTTATCATTCCAATTATAAAAAGAACGTTCTTCAAACTGAATCCAAACTCAGAGTTTACGTTAAAAACACATAAGAAAGAACCAGTTCTGAATAGTGCAGTTTCTCTCTGCTGCTACGTTCACACGGTCATGAAACAGATCTGCAGTTAAGTTATTCTCGTGTTTTCACATCAGCTGATGAAGAAACCCAGTTGGACTGTTTCCCAGACTTGAAACCCAGATAGAGCATTTCTCTGACCCACTGTCCTCAATCCATCTTCAATATTTCTTCTTACTGTCCCTAAACTGTCCAAAGTCGATCACCAAACTGCCCTCTATCAGCCCTTAACTGTCCCCAAGCTGTCCTCAAACTGCCCCCCAATTGTCATTTAACTGTCCTAAATCCATCCACAAACTGTCCTCAATAGCACCAGTTTTCCTAAGAGGACACACCGTCCTCGGTGTGTCTGACCTCAGCCCTACATCTAACCACCTGTGGTTAGCAGCGTCTCAATAGGACAAGAACTGATGCTGAGTGTTTGTTGTTTGTTGAGACGCCATGAGGAGACAGACCTGCTGAGACATTTGAGTCTTTGTTCAGCTGGTTCGGGTCTGTCTCTGCTGCAGGGAAGCTGCTTTTTATCAGGACACAAAGAATCTCAGAGACACTCTGAGCTGCCAAGTAAACCCGATGGCCCTAGTGCTGCTGATGTGGACCCAAAGAGTCCGCTGGGGGACACTGTCCATCTATATGATGGGTTAGTTGTAGGAGTGTACTTACCTCCACTGCCAGTAAACCCAAACTGTCCAGAAGTTTGTTGGCTGCCGCGGCAACTTGCTGGATGGCCTCTGGATCGGACCGTACGTCCCTCTGAAAGACAGGAGGAGATACTTCAGTTACCAGTTGTGGTAAGGTAGACCTCAGACCTGCAGCTTATCGTTTAAGAAGCTATTTAGTTTCAGCGGGACAGGTGTGGTTCTGGTTCAACACAGATTCAGTTCAGACCTGCAATCTAGAGCAAATCTAGACAGATAATCTGAAAAAAGGAAGAATCTCTATGTGCATGGGACAAGACTGAGGGTCCAAATTGGATGTTCATGATCTTGGGGCCCTTGACCAAACCAAACACAAGTCTCAACTAGAAATTACTGCATAGACTCAGGAACCCTTCCAGAAATCTCTGTGAACACATTTCACCCAGATATCCGCATATGCAGGTTAAAGCTGTGTTGTACATAGAAGAAGCCACATGTGAACAGGATCCAGAAAAATCGCCTACTTCACTGGACAAAAGTTAAATGTCTGAGGCAAAGTGGAAAACTGTTCTGTGGTCACATATGGAAGACCAGGAGGGTCTTTGAAATAGCAATATAGCATTTTCATGATGAGTAACTAATTGTGAAACAAAATGAGCGATTACTAAATATAATTTCAAATTCAACAAATAATTTACTAAAAAAGAAATCAAATTGATATTTCAATTTAAAATGTGTAATTACAAAACACTTTTCAAAGAGGAATTGCATGTTGAAATACTAATTCATTATTAAATACTGTTATTGTTCAAAAGGCATTTCTAAAAGGAAAAATAAATCCATAAATTCAATTTTAAATATCTTTCCATTTCATACATTTAAGAAGACATACATACCCTTTTCATATCCATTTATCATTACATTTAGCTTTTAGGAAACTTTAGGACCTTAATTAGTGAAAACCAAGTTAAACCAATCACAGCTGCTCCTTGAATGTAACCAGCCCTCTCACTGGTTAGATAACCACACTTGATTCTCAACAACTCGCTAACAACTAGCTTACCACTTATACAGTACAAACACCGATAATGCAAATACTTTAAAGAGACTACTGTAAATAAGGCCAAACTTTGAAGCGTCTATCCAGGGTTCAGATGATTAGTTTCTCTCAGAGTTCGATGAAGTTGAGCTGTTAGTTTGCCAAATCAATGAAGTAATAAGGCAGAGATGCAAGAAGAGAGATGCAGATGTGGCTGTCTAACCAATGAAAGCTGGTTATATCGGAGGAACAGCTAGGATTGGTTTAACTTGAATTTCACTTCTCAATGCCCCCAAGTGTCACGCAAAACCTAAATGGAAAAGGTGAACTATTAAGGAGGTTCAATTTTAAAAAGGATTTTAAAGTGCAAGGGAAAAAAAGAAAATGGATATGGAAAAAGGAATTACCTATTAAATGTATGAATTGGTATTGTGTAACCACATCTATTAATTTTTAAAAAATCTATTAGAAACATCATCTCAAAATATATTTACAAATCACATTATTTAAAGGATCTATACCTGATATTATTTTAATCTCGTTAAGAAAAATGCTTTTTACAGAATAAATAATGTATAATATAAAGAGGTTATTCTATTAAAAATGCATCACTCATTGACTGCGCATATGTACGAGTCCAGGCCTTTTTAGTTGGTGGAAGCTGCTAATGCTAACTAGTTTCTAAACTTTCCGTGACCATTTGTTTCTGCCAATTGCTGGACAGCCTAAAATGATCAAAACTGAGGAGGAGAAGAGAGACTTGAAGCCAAGAGGAATAAAGCTTGTGTAAATTTCGGTACATCATACTCAAGGTGGAGAGCTGTACGGGACCGCCTCGGACTGAATTTGGACTGGAAACTGGCTGAAATCCTCTTAGACAGGTATCTTTTCTGTTTCTTCTTTAGTGACATTTTATACCCAGACCACATCTCCTACAACTGGCTTTACCTCTGGTGGTTTGACAGCGTCCAACTCTGTGCTTCTATACCGTATATAATACATAATGATATTTACACCCAAACGTCACTAAGTCAAACTAGATATAAGTCAACGTCAACACAAACAGTCTTACAAGATAACTGTTCATTGCAGTGGCGGGTGAAATACTTTATTAGGTTGGGAAGTAAATTTAAATGTAACATCATAACACATCATAATTAAGCTGTTACGGTAAACTATAAGTTTATGAAAGAAACAGCTTGTTATGCTATCATTAGCACCGCAGAGATTTAAGTGGAAAAAGTGTAATTTACCTAAAATGCAGCCATTTACTGCAACCAAAACATAAATTTACTGGAAGACGCGAGTTTCCTCTGGAAAATTGTGCACGGGTATGAGGCGTGCGTTATCACATGCACGTTGAGTGGGAGGAGAATGTTGCTGGGAAAAACAGTTTGGGGCGGGCTTACAGTTCAAACTACACTGTTCTCCTCGCACATGGTTCAAAACTGTGCGGTCAGGTATAGATCCTTTAATAATGAATTAATACTTCAAATTAGAAATTCCTCTTTAATATTTCAATTCAAAATGTGTAGTTAGAAAAAACTTTGCCATTTTATATATTTGTTGAATTTGAAATTACATTTAGCAATCTATATTTTTATTTCACAATTAAACCATGGACGCATTTTTCTGCAGACTAAAGAGAGGGACCAACAAACTTGTTATCAGTGGACTGTTTTAAAGCCTGCTTCTCTAATGGTATGGGGTTGCATTAGTTCCTATGGCGTGGGCAGCTTCCACATCTGTGAAGCTCCATCTATCCTGAAAAGTACATGGAGGTTTTAGATCAACATCTGCTCCCACCCAGATGTTGTCTCTCTTCAGAAAAAGCCTTGCAAATTTCAGCCAGACCATGCTAAACCATATACTACATCCATCATAAAAGCATGGCTTCACAGGGGATAAGTCCGGCTGCTGAACTGGGCTGCCTACAGTCCAGACCTGCAGCCAATTGAGGATTGGCAGCTACGTCGCAAAACCACATGACTGTGTTTGTACCACGCCCCCTGGTAGGTAAGCTTGGTAGGCTTAGCGTGGCGTGTCCTACAATTGTTAGCGTGTTCTTGAAATATTAATTAGTCTGAAGCACAGTGTATATTTAGCCATTGTTAACACTTGTGTAGCAGTGGGTTGTCATAACAGACAAGAGAAGACAACAGAGAAGTCTTATTGATTCCTAGTCAACCCCAAAAGAAAATAAATGTGGATAACGGCCATGAGACGGAAGGCCGGTCCGTGTATCATCCGTCCATTGTCATCTTATTTTCAACTCAAAACAAAGAATAAACAGGGAAACCAAAACAAAATAATAAGTCTACTTTACGTTTGAGTTTTTGGGATGTGCCAAGAAGTGATCGCCTGCCAGAACCTGATCAAGCAGCCGCGGGTCTTTCAGTATCACTCTGTGTCTTGTCTGCTGCTGTTCTTCTTGACAAAAAACCGACAAGACACAAAAATACAGACAACAATATGTCCACTCTAACAGAAAACGTATGTTTTGCTTCACGTTTGTGTTTTAACGGATTAATAACAGGTGCAGACAAAGACATGTGCTGCAATAAGAAACGATATTTGGGCATGTTGCTCCTTCACTGTGACCCGAGCATCAAGATAAAATGCGAACCGCGGCCGCTTGATTTGTTTCTGGCTGACAATCACTTCTAATTGTAGATATAACATGCACTGATTCTATTCGCTTAAATAGATGCACGCCACACCAAGCTGTGTGTAACCGCAAGTTTAAGCTTAATTTTCTATTCCTCAACCCGTGGCCGGTTTGAGGAATAGAAACTTTATTTGGAGAACTTAGGTGATAAAATACCTAAGTGTGGTCCAGAAAACCATCTTGCAGAACTTTAAAGCTGAACTGTCTGTGTAAAAGATCCATTCTGTGGCCGTTTTTGCTTCAGAAACATAACCTCCTTCCTACATCCCTTCCTGAAATTATGCCGACAGTGTGTGCGTTAATCGCCCGTTAAAAAATCGCTGTTAAAAGGAATTTGCGTTAATAACGCGTTAACGCAAATTCCTTTTAACAGCGATACACGATGATGATTATTAATAACGCGTTAACTTTGACAGCCCTAATTTACATGCATCCAGGGTTTTGTACGCTTTTGATTCGGCAATGTATGCGGGAAGATTATGGATAATATAGGCTAGTGAGATGTCTGAGTAGCAAACACTAGGATAGTTAGCCACACTCAAGGCTGAGGGGTCGCATTCAATTGCTTTATCTTCTCCAGATAACGCATTTGGATAAATGATGTAAGCACATTATTTATCCAAATGCTTGGTGTTGTCAGAAAGTGAAATAACATCAGGGGAATCATTTGTGCTGTCTATTTTCAGGGGAAAAAACAAAACAAAACAAAGAACGAATCCAACGAATATGCTAGTGAAAAGACTCTTCTGGTGAAGTTTGCCTACCAATGTGGCTACATAACAACGTCACGTGCAAATCCTCAATACAAAACATTTGGAGCATCATGAAAGCAAAAAATCCAGCAATAAAGGTTCCAGGACTGTTGCAAAGCTAGAATCCTGCACCAGCCCAGAATGGGACAACATTCCCCTCCTAAAACTCCAGCAACCGGTCTCCTCACTTCTCAGACGTTTACAGACAGTTGTTAAAGGGGATGCTACACAATGGTAAACATCACCCCAGAAATACTTTTTACATATACATTGCTACCATTAAATTAAAAATGAGCTAATATTTTCCACGAAATGCAAATGGTTTCATCATGAATTTCCCGAAGCTTCTGATTGGCCGTTATTGATCTGCAAGGCCACATGGAGCAGCTGGTCCTCAGTTAACCTCTGAGTTCTCTCTCTCTGCTGTGGAAACTCGTCCGGCTGCAACTCGTAGATTTTTGCAAACAAAAGGTGGCAATGCCTCAGTGACACACTGCGCCTTTCACAGCCTTTAAATCTGGGCTCCAGGCTACAAAAAACTGAGTACAAAGAGCCGAGGCAGGCCAGGACATGCCCCCTCCCACACACTCTGAACACACACAGCACACCTGCATGGAGTCACCTGAGGAGACACCTCACACCGATGCTCATCAGTGTTAGGAGCCCCTGGCAGACAGGACTCAGGGCCCAGACCTGCAGTCTGAGATTCTACAGTAGGTTCTGCAGCAGGCTCTGAACATTTTCTTCAGGTTTAAAAAAAATTTCTTATCAGACAAAAAAAATGACTACGACACAAAAACCTATTTTACCCGAATGGGTTTAAAGAAGTCTAGGTTCTTGACAAAGTTCTCCTGAGCCTGGTTCAGCCAGGCTGGCGGCGCCTGACAGATGATTTCCTGCACCAACATCGCCACCTGCTGGTCGGAGATTGCCACAAAGTCCCCAAGGTTCTGCTTGCCCCCCTTCCTGGGACACATGTCCCTGAGGTGCACCCCGACTCCTCTGAGGAGGACCTAAAACAGAAACCGGATAAGTTTGTCAGTACACATTTTCATTTTCTCCACAGTTTTTATCCGAACATCCCTGATGAATCATCTAGGGGACATTTCGGGTCCAGAATCTTCAAGAACTGACATGATTCTATCAGAGGTTAGTTCTAAAGGTTCAGGGTGTGGTGCAGGCAGGGCTCTAAATTAACACCCACCAACCCGCCAAAAACTTCAATTTGGTTGGTCCAAATAAATTCTTATTAGCTATTTGGCGAGTGATGAATATGAAGCCAATGCAAAAGCTGACTCCCATCTGAGAAAGCCAGCTGACTTTAGTTTGATTGGCACACCAAGCAGCCAATCACATGCTAGGAATAGTAGACTCTACCACTGTAAAAGAATAAAGGGGGGAAAGCGCTCCCAAGACAGTGTAGTGGTACAATCCAGGTTCACAGAGCGACAGAAACTGGGGAGCTGGAATTAAACGCAAGCACTTCAGAAAAAGCTGCATTAAATGATATTGGAGACTGAAAAGAAAAGGGGAGTATTTATTTTAAAATGTTTTCTTAAAAATCCTTATAGTGTCATAATGTTCAGATTTTATTTATTCTATTAACCATTGTTCTGTGTTCAGTTGTTAGTTTAAAGGTTTTATTAAAATGTTGAATAACAGTTTATAACACTTTATTAACGCATTATGCAATGCATGAAAATACTTTATAAAAAAAAAAGAATATATAAAAAAGGTTTTTCCTTGCTGTAAAAGTGAACATTGAGAGAATATTGTTGTTCAGCATTTTCATGAAAAACAATATAAAATGCATTAATTGAATTTACAATATGGATTTTATTCCCTGAAAATGAATTTGGCTAGTGAAAAATCTTTTTTGCCAGAAACTTTAGAAATTTATTAGCCATATTGGCTGGTGACCAAATAAATTAATTTAGAGCCCTGGGTGCAGGTGTTCAGACTGAGCGCGTGCGGAACACCTCCTCACCTTCTCCAGGTTGATGTCAGCCTCTGTGATCTGCTGGACGCCATGTTCGGAAAAGGAGGCGTTCCACCGCAGGAAGCTCGACAGAGTTTCATTGTCTCGTAGGAAATGCTTCAACTTGAAGCCTGTGGGAGTAAAAAGAGACAAACAGAGCAGTGAGAGAAACCTGACACCTCCTCCTCCTCCTGTAAATCCTCAGCTTTTGTCCCCACACAAATGTCCACAGAGGACTTTATAAAACCTGTTTTTGGCCCCAGTTTTTATCAGAATTGAGTCAGCTAATAAGATGTTTTCATTTAAACTTTCCAGGTTACACTGATCTGCTCTCTGATTGGAGGAGGAAAACCTGCAGACAAAACCCAGGTCACAAAGCTTCCTGTTACATAGGTTACGCTTTACTATCAATAAAAAAAAGGGAAAAATAATGCTAACATCAGTGAGAACCTCAATCTGATCTAGGTCTGTGAGGGAGTTCTCCAGAACCCAAGCTTTCTGGCCGACTAAGAGAATGGACCAGTGTAACTTCAGCAGGAAGTGTTGCCCATATTTAGGCATGTTGTTTGACGATCACAAGCTGCAGGTTGAGTCAGTGATTGAAGTGAAGCCTCTTCATGTTGTCACATGTCTGTAAACTTTCCAGTTGAAAGTGGATTCAGAAGAAACTGCTGTTGCTGCCCCCAACCACCACCACCCACACCCCTTGCAGGCCTGAACAGGCAGACCTAGACCTTTGCTCTCATCTCATGGCAGTTTCACAGTTTTACAGGAGCATGTCAGAGGTTATGATCAGGTCCTGTCCTCAGAGCCACGTCCACACATTCTGGATCAATCGTTTGAGTTTAGATGAAATCACAAGTTTATCGTCCAAACAAGTCGCTATGTTTGTCAGCTCTTATAGAAGAGTATAGACTGATCTAGGTCCAGCTGTCCGGTTGCTATGGCAACACTGCATTCAGACTTTGGTTTATTGTGTTAACTAGGGATGTCAATATATATTTTGTTTACTGTGAGAGAAATTATCACGATTATTCTGCATTATTTAATTTAATAAAATTAGTCAATGTTGTGAAAACTACATCAACACTCCTTATAAGTTTTAAGTTTTACTTTTTCAGCTCCTATTTTGGGTTTGGGAGACAGACACCCTCTCCATCTTCAAGATCAGGTTTAAAACCTTCCCTTTTGATAAAACTTGTAGTTAGGGATGGTTAGCCATCCCTTAGTTACACGGCCATAGACTTAGACTGCTGAGGGACATCTCATGATACACTGGGCTCTTCCTCTTCATCTCTGTATATACATATGACAGTATTGGCATCATTAACATATTTTTCCTCTTCTCTCTCAGCAGATCACCCTGGATATAAGTTGTGATGTATGTCGATCTCTCTTTTCTGTCCTCTTCACCCTATACCAGAAGTTTTTCCTTCCTGTTAAAAGGAACTTTTTTCTTTTCCACTGTTGCACTGTCCAGCTCAGGGATGGGGGTTGGATCGAAGTCAAAATTTGATGAAATTTGTTGGTTTTCCTAAGCTATTATTTGTTATGAATTGGCTTTTATGAAAACTGATTGGATGACTACAGAACAGATTGGCTCGAACTGATTGTCTGGGAAGTGCCCTCAGATGACTTTGTTATGAATTGACACTATACAAATAAAGCTGAATTGAAATGAATTTCCATCTTTTGATGCCAACATAACAAACCAATGTAGCACCAAAGTAACCAAACTTATAATAACACGCAAACAATTATGTTTTTATATTTCTATTCAGATGCGTTTCAAATGCTGTCTAATAATGGAAATAATATGAGCATGAGAGAGGTACAAGCCAAATAGGCTTACACTAGTACCACTCCCAAGAAAAACCAGGATATTCCAAAGACTTCACAATTTTTTTCCTGCAACTGTAAATCATACATATTAACTCTAGATTTCTCTCAGAGCAAACAGATGGAAAAAGCTACAGGACCACTACCTGGACTTGGAGGCTTCTTTCTGGAAACAACATTATAAAAATAGTTTTGAACTTTTTTTTCTGGGTAGCGATTTAGAGACACGGGAAAAACATCCAGCTAGCTTTTACTTCCAGCTGTGAGACAGTAGAAATAAAGAAACAAGACCAGCTATATGTAATTAGTAGGGATGTGCATGACCAATTGACTAATCAATTAGTGGAAAAGCCACAAAAAGTCAACTACTGTTTGTATGAGTTATATCTCATTGCGCTGAGACATGATGTTGTTTATTGCACTGTGTTAAAAGAACAGCATGGCCCCATTAAGAAGGGTCGGGCTAAAGAGGAGGAGAAAGAAGAGCACGTCAGCTGGTTAGATGCACAGGCAGAACGGTAGGGAGGGGAGGGGGACGTTGGAGCAGAGTTAGCTCTTAGAAATTGTCTGTTTAGCGCTGAATATTTTTCTACAAGCTTCATCTATAAACACCACCCAGCTCTTGAATTTACAGCAGAGTCCCGTGTCTGCTTACCACTGCTGAGAAAGAACAAGGAGCTAACCCTGAAGCTAGTTGCTACTTCGCCCAGGATGAATCACCTTGTGTCCGCCTCCCGACCTTGGTTTGGAGGCAGAAGACGGAAAGTTTCTGTCGGAGTTTCCATTGATAGTGGAGATAACAGAGCAGCACGGTTAATAAACTCTCACAGAAATGTTGCCTCAGGAGCAAAAAGACCAGATGAAAAAACAAGGAAAATAACTGGGTTTTGTTGTAGCTAAATGCTCCTGTGAGCGCAGTGTTTGGCATAGCAGGAGGAAGCTGTAGCTGTAACTCAAGAGGAGGAGCAGCCATCTGCCAACCGGAAAGTTGGTGGTTCGATTCCCGGCCTTTTCTGACTACATTTACCTTTGGAGATTGTATTTTTTTTAAATTTCATTATTGATGACCTCACGATGATGTGACGACTAATCGATTTTAAAAGGCCTGACAAAATCCCATAAAATCCTCATTTCTCGTAATTACATATGGTTTCTTGCCAGACTATTGCATACTGATGACTAAAAATGTATTGACCTCACAAAGAGTCAATTTTTTTGAAGAGTGAAACCATCTGTCAAAAAAGTTGGACTTCTATTTTTCTTACTCCTTCAGTGAATTAACTCATGTTGCGCTGTAAACCAGATATAAAATACTAATGACACAATAACATTTCATTTCAGTGTTAAGTTAGATAAACATAAACTTAATTTAATTTAGTTACTGAGCATTCATAAAGCTGGTGGTTATCCTGCAGGTGGTGAAACTTATTTGATGTATTTCCTTCTTTCACCGCAGATTTTTTGGTCTTCCTTTACAGGCTGGTAAGCCATCCTCCACAATGATACCTTGGTCTTTTTTTTTCTAGAGCCAAAGAAATCCAAAAAGGATGACTTAATCTACTTGTTTAGATGTAATAAATCTTCCTCTGCTATACTTTTCTTCCCCAACAAGGAACAAAAAACAATCAACACGGACATTGTTTAACTTTGTTTTAGTTCTTGATCTACCAATATGGTTCAGACATAATCCTTTATGGAGAGTGATGATATTGAGGGACCTTTATGATTAATTCATTGTGTTGTTTAACCACAATTAGTTTTGACATCAAGTAATTGTGACCTTGTTGTGCTAACTCAGTATAGGTTACCCTGTAGCAGGTTAAAGAAAAACCAGATTCCGAAGCGGTTCTGTTTCTACCAGGCAGAGGTAGCAGGGCAGGGGACAGAAACCTACTTGTGGATGGATTCGTCAGAGGACGGGTCCGGCTGTCTGACATCAGCAGCTCTTAGTGATGTGATTGGTCAAATGAGCTCCAGCAGAGTGACCTGTCTGCTTCAATAACAGATTCTGACAGACCGGTGTTAACGAGTTAGAACCTACGCGGGTCGGGCTCAGCAGTGAAACTGGTCCAGGGTCAGTTCTGATGTGGACTCAGCTGTTTGAACTTTGTGATGCTCAGCATGATGCTGCCGACCCAAGCGGAGAAAACCCAACGTGACAGAACAACATGCTGACGCCATCTGCAGGGACAGGGACATGCTGATGACCAATCAGAGTCCAGATACTTCAACCCTTACCACAAGAGTCAGAGAGAAACAAAGAGGCCCCCCTCCTTCAGAGCCAGCACAGTGAAATACACCAGTACCTCCAGAAACCAGGCTCACTATCAGAGAGAGCAAGAGAGAGAGAGACTAATTTTTTTTAGTGGCCCTGGGTCTTTGTTCCTGTTCTGATAGCTGCAGGTTAACAAGGTGATATTGCCAGGCTGATGAACAGATAAACCCCAGCTCTGCATCATACATGCTCCTCTAAATCAATAAAACACTTCAATTTGTGATAGATACTCCATTCGAGGAGGAGGGCTGGCAGGTCGGAGCAGGTAGAGAAAAGCAGCGCACCCCCGCAGTGAGACAAAGAACCAGAATTCTTTCTGCTTACTGAGCCTGAAAACCTGCTTAGATCTGAAAGTTCTGCTGAGACTCGCTGATCTCAGAGCATTTTATCAGCAAATAAGAAGAGAACTTACCTTCACCTGATGAATTAAAGCTCCGCCCCTTTCTCTTACCTGAGCGACTGCTCTGCAGGACCTTCAGTGCCTGTACCAACTCCTTGAAGCCCTCCAGGTTCTTATCGTTTTGACTGTACAGAAGGATTTTCTTGGCATCTGAGAACAGGCGGGAAATTCTGCAAATAGCACATACATAAACGCTCACACATGTAATCCAAAACCACCACCATGAAGGGATGTTCAACATGACTGGGTCTGAGTAAGAGCAGACAGGAAGTGTCATATGTAGAGTAGTGTGCAGTAAATGGGGCAGGAACTCACATGGAGTCATTGAAGTTTCCGACAACACCAGGAGACTCGCCCGGCGTTGGGTTCCTGAAGCAGGGGTTATTGGCATTGCAAAGGATTCCCTGAATCCAGGGCAGTGTTCCCGCAGATGGCATCGCCTTGTTGGGAAAATGGCCTGTAGGCAGAAAGACAGACAAAGAAATGATTGGGTGAAAAACAAGAAATGTCACCACACATTTAATCAATCATTCTTAAGGTTCCTTGCACATTATATGTACAAGACAATTGCAACTGCTTTGCATAAAACATTAAATGCATTGCAGTAGATAATTTAAAATAAAAAAAAGAGAAGGTGAGAAAGAAAGGACATTAGTCTGAAATAGTTTTGAAAAATGATCAAATTCAAAAATTCAAGCTTAAAAGAAACAGTGAATATTTGGACTTTTAAACAAAACTATTCAAATGCAGCAGAGAACAGGAGGGTCTTTAACCTGGATTTAAATAGACTGAGTGTGTCTGCTGATCTGAGGCTTTTTGGGAGTTTGTTCCAGACATGTGGAGCGCAGAAGCTGAATGCAGTATCTCCATGTCTGGTTCTGACTCTGGGAACTGATATAAGATGGGATCCAGATGACTGAGGGGTCTGTTGATTCATACTGGGTCAAGAGATCATTGATATATTTTGATCCTAAACCATTCAGAGCTTTCTAGACCAGAAACATGAATTCCATTCATTGATGGACAGGCAGCCAGTGTAAAAACCTCAGACCTGGACTGATGTGATCCACTTTCTTGGTCTTAGTGAGGACTTGGGCAGCAGAGTTCTGAATAAGCTACAGGTTGTCTAATTGATTTTTTTTTGGTAGACCTGTAAAGACACTGTTACAATAATGAAACAGACTACAGATGAAAGCATGGACTATTTTTCAGGTCCTGTTGTGACATCAGATCTTTCAACCTTGACATATTCTTAAGGTGATAGTAGGCTGACTTGGTGGGTGGTTTTCAGGTGCATAGAATGAACCCCAGTGGTGACCTTTGTGATGGCACCATCCCTGTTTTTTGCTTATGAGTTAATTGTTTCTTTTGTAGGTGCCGTCTGATGCTGATTGGGGCCTGACCCACACCTCGGCCCGGTGTGGTAACTTGGTTACTTTCCCTATCCTGCTTTTGTGCAACCGGATCACAGATAAGTTGATCCAGGATAGCCAACATATCCCGGCTTAATCCCTTATCTTGGTTTTATGCAACAGGCTTGTGCAGGATGGCATTGTTTGGTTTTTCTTGTTTCTGTTACGGTTTAGGTTGTGGTTTGCTTTGGATTATACAGATAAATACATTTACATCCATGCACACCTTACACTACTGATGTTCACGTTTACATGTTTATTAACTCATTGACTGCCAGCCATTTTCAGAGCAGAGAGCTCCATACTCTCCAGTAGACCTACCAAATATTGACTTTTCGGACTACATAAACTTTGAACATATCTACCAAAAATTTAGACTCTCTTCTTTCATCAGAAAAAGATTGCTGTGATCCTCCAAGATTGGAACCACACTCTTTCCAGATCCACTGCCAGACAAGTTCTGTGCAAACAAAGCCAAATGGCGTCGTTGGCAGTCAATGAGTTAATGTTCTGTTAATAAATTATATTTTTGTACTTAACCACTTCATGCCTGGCTCCATTCTTTGTTGCAGCCTTTATGCCGGGCTGTAACATCTTGAATAATTTCTCTTTGGCTCCAAAGACAATCACCTCAGATTTGTTTTTGTTCAGTTGAAGAAATTTCAGGCAGATCCACACATTAATCTCCTCAATGCATTTACTGAGAGCCTGTACTGGGCCTCAGTCTCCTGGTGACATGAGAGTTTTAATTCCCCTTTAATTTAGAATAAAAGTTGACTATGTAAACACCTAATTCCAAAAGAAAATGATAGTGGCTACAGTTACATGATGTTTTTTTAATTCTGAATTAAGTATTCTTCATTAAATCATTCAAAATCAAAGTATTCTCCTTCAGGTTTACTCGGAAATAATAATTCCGAATTAAGGTTTACATGCAAAACACTTTTTCTTCATTCAGCTTTAGATCTGGGGGTTGGGAACGGTTGTGATTGGATTGGGGGCAGAATTGATGTCCTTACATCTACCGGAAATAAACAAACTCCATTTCCTGCTTATTTTCTTTTCGACTACAACATGGAAAAACCACAGAACAAGTACCATTTTCGCTTGACTTTGATTGTAGGTTTGAAGCAGCAGGTAGACACTAGCACACTACTTCACTTTCACGTGCATAGACTCGGGTAGAGTCCAAAACGCTTGCTTCAGGTGGCCAGCATGTAATATGTGCATCATGACGACAGAACGAGGGGACGATGTGACGTTGCGTGATTTCACTGAGACAATAAATGTATTTCCAGTGAGATACTGATGTATTTTCTGTATGTCTGCTTAGTTTCACAGTTTTTCTGAGTAAATGTTTCAAAACGGATTCGTTCTTGGGAGGACTGTTTTCTGCCAGCTTTTGAAGCAGGCTAGATCACAGACAAGTAACTGGCATCAGAATTACTTATAATTAGTGCTGTCAGTCGATTAAAATTTTTAATCACGATTAATCGCATGAGCGTCCTGAGTTAACTTGCGATTAATTGCAGAATTTTTTATATCTTTTTTTAAATTATTTAACCATTTCCTTTTATTTTAAAGGAGCTATATCATGCTTTTCCAAGCCTGTCAAAGTCAGCTTTAGGCAATTATACGCTATTTTAGCACCCAC
>JAOXYM010000007.1:272352-292490 GCA_028567055.1 Leptatherina wallacei | reverse complement strand
TCAGTTCCCAAACGTTTATTGAGTGTTGTTAAAAGGAAAGGTGATGTAACACAGTGGTAAACATGCCCGTCCCAACTATTTTGGAGCGTGTTGCAGCCATCAAATTCAAAAATAATGATTATTTGCAAAAAATAATAAAGTTTTTCAGTTTTAACATTAAATATCTTGTCTTTGTGTATTCAATTGAATATAGGTTGAAAAGGATTTGCAGATCATTGTATTCTGTTTTTATTAACGTTTAACACAACGTCCCAACTTCATTGGAATTGGGCTTTGTACTTTAAGTCCTGGATTCATTTCTTTTTCTATGTCTCTGTCCCATTTCGATCCTGGGGACTCCTTGTTTAAAGCGGTTGCATGTACAAAAACCGGCGTACCCCAATTATTATAGTCAACGTTTGGGATTTATGAAAACCAAATTGGGCAGGAAAATGTCCCTACCTCCACGCCAACTCTGACCATACTGTACGCACAAAATATGGAGAAAGGGGAAGCTGACAGCAATGGCAGAAGAATAAAAGCAAAGAAAATATGTGAAATGTGAGACCTTTACAAAAAAATCTCTTATCTTTCACATCACTAGCCTATTAAAATTATTTGCAAAATCGAATAAAGTGGCATATTTGATATTGATACTTCTGTATGTGCATCTGCTCACACTCACAAACAACAAAACAAAATAAAAAAATCAAGATTTAGAACAGAAACAGATGTGTCAAGAATAACAACCTCAACCACTAAAATATGTTCTGTCATTGTGAAACAAAACCAACATGTTATTTTAAAATCCATTTAAGCTAAATAATAAGACGGACAGTAGGCTGCCATGATGCCAGACAAATTAAGTTTGATTGACATGGTCGCTGTGCAGAAGTATTCGTCCATTAGACTACAATCAGCTGTTCAGAAAATTGAGTGATGGTTAGGGCTGGGTATCATCACTAATTCCCTGAATCGATTCGATTCACAAAAGTCTATTTCGATTTAATTTTGATTTTTTTCGATTCGATTTCGATTCATTTAAAGCTAATTGTTTAATAACACTTATTTTTCTTTAATCTCAGGTAACTCTTTTTTTATAAAACACGGAGCATGATGATAAAATTGCTCTAAATTGGGTAACATCAGAAAATATGGACATACCTGCAAAAAAATAAAAAATAAAATAAAAATATATATATATTTTTTTTTAAATTGGACAAAAAAAAATCGATCTTTAGTTTTATGAATCGATATTGAATTAAATTAACTTGAATCGATTTAAATCGATTAATCAATTTTTTTTTAAACCCACCCCTAGTGATGGTTGGATATAAAGAGGCACCCCAATGTGCAAAGACGCACAATGGCTTGTCTGACACTGCTGGAGGACGTGGCACATGGAAAACTCTGGAGTGATTGGATTTTCAGAGACCAGCAAGACTTAATGGTTCCTGATAATGGCTCATGAACGGGTCTGACTGCAGCGTAGTGTGCTCTCGGACCCCTGCGATGCTTTGGGCCTGACATTACAGAGACGCACCAGGAGAAACCATGCCGTGCCAGTCCCTCTGCAAGTGCTGACTAGTTTGGGTTTTCTAGCAACCGGCACCTTCCAGAGGGACCTGGCTGACAGGTTGGGGATATCAAAACCAACTTTCAGCCGTATTATGCCAGATGTGTTAGATGGCATCATTGCTTTGTCACAACAGTACATAAGATTTCCGTACACTGTGGTCGAACAAAATTAATTTTAAATTAAAGAAATGAAAAATACTTACGTAGAAATTATTGTTATTGCATAACAGCAGTGTGAATGCGTTTATGCTGAATGATGGAACTGAAATGTAGAAAAAAGCTGACTGTGCGGGAAAGTAGCATAACTTTGAATTAGTGAAAAATTATCATAATTTCTTTAATTGAGACTGATGCAAATGGAAAAACCTTTTCAGAAGATGTTTCCCGTTAGACTTGAACCTACAGTCCTGCATTACTACCTCAAGGCCATAGAGGTATTATTTGATACACGGGTAGAAGCAATCAAATTTTTACTATTGTGAAAAGGAATGCGTTTTGCTGGACACTGCTCACCATTGCAACCAGCTTTATCAAGGGCATTCATCTGACCTTTTTATAGTCACATATAGGTGGGACAACTTTAGAGTTGATTCTAATATATAAACATAAACAGGCGAGGGATGTGCGTGTGCAGTTTTTTTTAAATCTGAAAGTTTTTTGCGCCGCATGTCCTGTTTTCCCTATGAATGCTGCCATTAGTGATCTTTCCTATCCAATGTTTTTTAAATGAGGCCCCCGGTCTATGGTCTTGCAGGGAACCCAGAGCAGAACGAGGAGACGGGGCTGACAGAGTTCCGACTCACTGGTCCTCTACAGTACCTGACCTGGTACCACGCTGTGGGTCTGGTCTGGATCAGTGAGTTTATCCTGGCCTGTCAGCAGATGACTGTGGCTGGAGCTGTGGTCACATACTACTTCACCAGGTGAGTACGTTTTGGTTTGGTGAAGTCAAACGAGTCAGAACAAACATCATGTCAGTGTTTCTAAAGAGAAAGTAAACAAGTTCCGGTTGAGTTAGCTAGAGTCCAATTCAATCAGAAGTTGGGCCAATTACTTCTGTTATTTCTGTTGCTGGTATAGACTCTGAGACCACATGCAAACATGCCACCAGAACCACCAGATATATACCAGGTCTTTGTATTTAAGGGACAAGAACCGGCTCCCGGTGACCCCGATCCTGTCCTCTGTTCTGAGGCTGGTCCGGTACCACCTTGGCACTGTCGCTAAGGGATCCTTCATCATCACACTGGTCAAGATCCCCCGACTCATCCTCATGTACATCCACAACCAGCTGAAAGGAAGGGTACTTAGAATTTTGCCTCCGTGACAACACATCTGGTTCTGATTCTGTTGTGAGTTCTTTTTTTAATCAGGTTCTGTAATTTATTATGTGATGTGATGGTTGTTCTTCAGGAGAACATGTGTGCTCGCTGTTTGCTGAAATCGTGTATCTGCTGTCTGTGGTGTTTGGAGAAGTGCCTCAACTATCTCAATCAGGTGAGAGTGGACCTTCGTCTTCGTCCTCATCCTCATTTTCTCATTGTTCCAACTGTCGCCGTCTCACCTGCAGCGGCTTCTTTTTCATTCTTTTTCTAGAATGCATATGCAGCCACAGCCATCAACAGTACCAGTTTCTGCACGTCTGCACGCGACGCGTTCGTCATCCTGGTGGAAAACGCCCTGCGTGTTGCCACAATCAACGCTATAGGGGACTTCGTCCTGTTCCTGGGGAAGGTGAAGCTGCTTCTGGTTCCAGTAACAGTTATCATTTTGGAATACTGCCCTGCGGCCCAGTTTCCGAAGGGAGGAAATCATGTTCTGATTCAATATGTCTCAGTACATGAAAATGAAATGAAAAATACTTTATTTATCCCTCTAGAGGGAAATTATTGTTGTAGCAGAGGTTTTTTTTTCCTTTCTCCAAATAATAATAATAATGATGATACAAAAACAATTAAATTAAAGATTAAGATAATCATGTTGGCATTCATGGTTCTCTCAATGAACTGCGGCTCCCCAGTGCCAGAAGGACTCTTGCAGCCCCAGACCATGACACTCCCACCACCATGCTTGACTGTCGGCAAAACACACTCGTCTTTGTACTCCTCACCTGGTTCCCGCCAAACACGCTTGACAACATCTGAACCAAATAAGTTTATCTTTGTCTCATCAGACCACAGGACATGATTCCAGTAATCCATGTGCTTAGTATGCTCGTCTTTAGCAAACTGTTAAAGATAATGCTTCCTTGTGCATCATCTTTAGAAGAGTCTTCCTTCCAGGACAACAGCCATACAGATCTAGATTTATGCAGCATGTGGCGTATGGTGTGAGCACTGACAGGCTGACCCCCCACTCCTCCAATCTCTGCAGTAATGCTGGCAGCACTCATACGTCTATTTCCCCAAGTCAACCTCTGGATATGATACTGAGCATGTGCACTCATTTTCTTTGGTCGACCATGGCAAGGCCTATTCTGAGTGGAATCTGTCCTGTTAAACGGCTGTATGGTCTTGGCCACCATGCTGCAGGGTGTTGGTTATCTTCTTGTGATCAAGGCCATCTTTATATACAGCAACAATTCTTTTTTCCTGATCTTCAGAGATTTCTTTGCCATGAGGTGCCATCTTGAACTCCCAGTGACCATCATGAGAGAGTCTTAGAGCACTAACATCAAATTTAACACACCTGCTTACTTGAAATTATTCAGTTCAATCTTAATTCTTTAAAGTAAGTTCTTTAAGAGAAGACAACTAAAACCATTTTTACTAGAACACTGGTTTCATTTCATTATGTCCATGCTAACAGAGGAATAATGTTGTTATAATATAGTGCTGATACGGATGAATTAGATCTACAGATGCCGAGGAATAATTCTGGAATCAGAAACGTAGCATGTTGCCGCTTTACTGTTTTGGCTGCTTGTGTTCAGACTATAAAGTGCAGTTGATATGATTTGTAACAGCGTTATATATTGTTTCGAGTAATAATCACTGGATTGATGGTTTGTTTTATTTGGTTGTCATGGTGATGGATGTTATCGGCAACAGGTTAAACTGTCAAAAGGGATTGTCAGTCGGTCACATTTTAGTTTTCGGGCTCGGTAGCCATAATATCATATAGATGTAAAGCACACCGTCAACAGGTATGAGGAAGCTTTTATGCTCTCACACAGAGACCATCGGGCGGTAAGGCAACCTGACGGATCTGTCAGATTCATCAGTTTGGCCACACCCATAAATAACAGTTGATAAATGACACGTTACAGGGGTCAAACACTACTGGGGAAGAGGGCAGACAAAATGATCTAAGAGAGAAGATTAAATTATCCTTTTTTGGGAAAGAAGTGCCGTAAGAGAAGCATTTGATGTATAATAATGCTATTTGACAATTTATAATGTTTTAATTCTTAATGATAAACCATAGCCTCCTGAGCCGTTAAACTGATATGATTTATTGGCGATTTAAGTCCCATTTCCGTTTAATTTCATGACTGTGACCTATTTAACTGCACAGTAGGCTACTGTTCATTAATTGTATCAAAAATACATCATAATACATAACGCAAGCTTCTGTTACAGCACTTCTTTCTCGAAAAGAATAAATTGATGTAGCATAGCTTTTTGTTTGTGCTCTTCCTCAGAATTGTCATCTGACCGCTGTGATGGTGATCTTGACCCGCTTTCTGATTTCTTTTGCCTCCTTAATCCATCTTTGTGTTTGTCTGTCTATTCTGACTTTAGTATTAGACTATGGTTTGCCTGACTGGGCAGATCTGTCATGAAAAACAGCTGATAAACGACACGTCACAGCTGTCCTAAAAGCTACAAATAGCCTAATAAGCAGCGCTGACAGCAATTGAATAATTCACAGTCATGAAAATAAAATGGAGATTTGGGGTTTATTTAATAAATCACTAATGAATCATAGCGACTTCCACAGTGCCATTAGAGAGACGGAAGATGTTTTTGGCCTGTTATGTGACACACCGTTTATTATAAGTGATTGTAGTTCACAGGCATAACGCAATGGGCAGGATGCAGCGTTAAACGTGTTAAACCTGTTGAAGATTACCAGATATAGTTTGTTAAGCCCAGTGGTCAACAAAAATTACGGCTACCCCCCTCCTCTCTCTGACTAAAACCACAGTGTGACCGATGGGGTCACGGAAATCCGACAAATTAGATATTAAAATCAATTTCTGTCCGTGGGTCATTTTTGTAGTTTAACTTCTTCCAATCTTAACATCAAATCAAAAGTGCAAAAAAACAGCCTGATTATAGTTTTTTGTTTTGGATTCATAAAAGATTAATGATTAAAAGATTTAAAAAAAGCAATACAGATTTTTCATGAAGATTTAAATAAAGACCCACCTGGTCCTCCATACCAAAGGAGTAAGTGGTTCTCTGTTGGTCTTGTGATGGTCAGGTGACCTCTTAAAATGTATCCCTTCTCTCACTTAGTGGAAGCTGGGATCAGCTCTTCCCTTCATGCAATATTTATCAGAATACATAACCCTGAACATCAGCATTTCTACTTCCATGTGTTTGGACATGTGTTTGTAGGATTGGGGTTCTAATTGTGGCATCGAGGTTCAGTTTGTGGGTTCGGGTTTCTGTTTGTGGGATCGGGATTCTGTTTGTGGGATATGGGTTCTGTTTGTGGGATTGGGGTTCTTTTGTTTTAGAACCTAAACATCACAGATTCATCAATATTTGTGTCATCACATCTCCACAGATCCTGATCATGACGTCAACGGCGTTCGCTGGCGTCCTTCTCCTGAACTACCAGCGGGATTACGCCGAGTGGCTGCTGCCGCTAATCATCGTGTGTCTGTTCTCTTTCCTGGTGGCTCACTGCTTCCTGTCCATCTTTGAGATTGTGGTGGATGTCCTCTTCCTGTGCTTCGCCATTGACACAAAGTACAATGATGGGACTCCAGGGAAAGAGTTCTTCATGGACAAAGCTCTGATGGTAAGCTGAGATATGACGTCTCCTCTTCATGTTTCTGACAGCAGGACAGGCGGTGGGGATTACCAGATAAATTCAGGTCCAAGGGTCTGTTTTAGTGGTCAGGGATCTGGACCAAAGTGGGACAGGGTTTTCAGAAGAGGGAAGAAACCCTGTCTTGATGTTTGATCTTCCAGGAACATCCGGGTTCTCTTGGGATCTCTGTAGCATTCTCCAAGCAGCGCTGACGCATCAGGAATATTTCTGTAAACCAGTTAATCTGGTGAGCATTTAAAGATGAGCAGCAGGACAGAACCTCTTCATTCCTGTTTGGTTTGGTTTGTTAACATTAGTACAAAAAAAAACATTAGTAAACAAACACTGCAGAACAGAGGACAACACAAACACTAACAGCAGCAGTGAATATTCTGCTCTGAAGGACTGACAGCTAGAATTAGCTGAGCTGATTTGGTTCCAACGATGTCACTACATTCTGCTTCAGATAAGAGAAATTTAGCTAAATACTGGCAAGAGAACCTTCTGCTAGCCAGCAAAGGGCCATCAAGTTGGCCACCGAAGCGGCACATGTGGCGTTGAGGTGGCTGTGAATCATGAGGGGAGAGGCCTGATTAGTAGGGTAGCGCTACCTGGACACAAGCTGGGGCCTGATCAACCCCGGCTGGGTCGCCTGGGGGAGGGGACTGATGGTTGAACGACCCGAAACCCCCTACAATCCGAGGTTACCGCAAGGTGTATCTTTGAACTGAGGTACGGTATCCAAAAAGTATCTGCAGTCGATTCAGACATCAATAAATCAACTTGTCTTTAGAGACTTTTCACTGATTGGGTCATTCTAAGAAGACCTGGCCCTTTAATATTTTTAAACCAATAATTTGAACAAAAGACTAAAACCTAAACAGTCAAGGTCTACCAGGTTCCAGGTTCAATCATGTTCCATCAGGTTCGGATTGATTTCATCTGGCTCCAGGAGATTCTGTCAGATTCCAAGTACTGTCAAGTTCCAGGTTCCATTAGGTTTTAGCAGGTTCCAACCCATTGTATCAAGTTCAGTCAGGTTCCAGGTTCAGTAAGGCTCTGTCAGGTTGCATCAGGTTCTGCCGGGTTCCAGGTTTAGTAAAGTTCAAGCGGGTTCTGTCAGGTTGTACTTGGATCCAGCAGGTTTTGTCAATTTCTATCAGGTTCAATCAGGTTGTCAAGTTCTTTTAGGTTCCATCGAGTTCTGTTCGGTTGTATCAGGTTCTGTCTGGTTCCAGGTTCAGTGAGTTTCCATCAGATTCTTTCACATTTTCTTGAGGTTCCATCAGGTTCTGTCAGATCCCATCAAGTTCTATCAGGTTTCTCCGGGTTTCGGCTTATTTCTCAAGGTTCTGTCAAGTCCCATCAAGTTCCATGAGGTTCCTCCATGTTCTGGCTGAATCCATAAGTTTCTATCAGGTTCCATTAAGTTATGTCTGGTTCCTCCAGGTTCCATCAGTTTCTTTCAGTTTCCATCAGGTTCTTGTTGGTTCCGCTGGGTTTCATCAGTTTCTGTCAGATTCCAACACACTGAGGTTGGAGCTGAATGGTTTTGTATTTATTTTTTCTGGAACTGTCATGTTTCTGATCTTCATGTTGTTTCTTCATCCGATGTTCCAATTTCTCCCACAACTGGTTGTTGTGTTTTGCCTTGCCCCTCAGTCATTTTGCAACACCCCCATCCTGGGACCACACCCCTCTCACCTGACCCATCTTTGTGCAGGAGTTTGTGGAAAGCAGTCGACGACTGGAACGTGTGGCGGAACGTGGGCGTAACCGCGTGAAGGAGGTGGCATCGGAGGGGGCGGAGATGAAGCCCATGGTGAGTGAATGCAGTGCTGGAGGGGGCGTGGCCAGGCAGAAAAGTTCGTCACAGAATGCAGTGGTGGGGGCAGGGCCACACTTGGGTGAGGGTGGAGAATGGGAGGAGCTTCAGGAGTTCCAGGTGTACTACCTGCTGGTGGGTGTGCTGGTGGACTGGGTGCTGACAGAGCAGAGTGACTTCGTTTTGTGCCTCAGTGAGGATGTTGTCCTCTTCCTCTGCATCTACCTGCCCACCTCCACCCTCTTCCTTTTTGTCAGCCTGCTGCACACGCCAAGCCCCGCCTCCTTCGGCGGGTCATCTGATAACTCAGCCGCCATCGCCACCATGTGCTAACACATGCTAACTGATGCATGGTAACTGACTTTCAATTCCTGAACATGCTGGTTGGATGGACTTTGATGCATGTAAACCAGACTCCTCCTCCTCATCATCATCATCATCATCATCATCATCATCCCTGCTGTTCTTTGGAACTAAAATCACTGACTTTGTGTTTATAGTTATTTATTTCGTTTTTTAATACTTTTTGTATCTTTTTTATGGAGAATATTTTTATAAAGTGGTGAATTTCTGCACCTCCGAGTTTGAGTCTTTCTGTTCCACTTCTTTCTGCCACTATGATTCTTTAAAAAGGAGGACTCGGCCGATGACAACCAGCAGAGGTGGTGTCAAATTGAGACAATTAACCTGGCATGAGCCACAAAAACAAAACACACACTGTTAGTTTTGATCAGTGAGAAGACAGAGCATCACCTCCTCGGTAACAATGAATGTTTCTTTACTCCTTGATGTGATTCTGGTTCACACACACCTCAGACTGTGAGCAGCACTGTTTTTAATTTTTGTGTCTGTATGAACAGAAGTCTATAATGATAAAAGTACTTCACTTTGTTCATATATATTAGATTGAGCCAGAGAACTCAAACAGAACACACACGTGCACAGGGAGAACATGCACATTCAAAGAAGTAGCTGAGATCGGAACTGAGAGGTGACAAAACAACCACCACACCACCCTGCAGATCTGTTGTCTGCTGGGTCAGTCCTGCTTTCTTACCCATCCAGATGTTTGACATGTCCCAGTCTGAGCAGCCTGAGAGGAGTTTAGAGAACTAGATGTTAAAAACAGAATAATTTAGATCTGTTTAAGATTTCTGATTAGTCACATAAAGCTTTATTTCCACAACGGAAATCAGAAACTGAACAAAGAACCTGTAACATATGTTACGCCTAATTACAGCCCTGGTCCCCAACTTGTACATTCGGGGGTGGGGCTTGCAGTGATTGGTGGAGTTCTCCCAGAGTTACCTTTCAGTCTCATTCATCTCATCTTTAATCTCAGATTGGCTTCTGAAATCTGTTCACTGGAAGGTTTGAAATCTTAACGTTGTGGTGGTTGAGTTAGCCAGAGAAAGAATAAAGAGAGCAGTAAATCCAAAACAAGCTTTCTCCTTCTGAAACGTAGAGTAGCAGGGTCTGAAAGAGACAATTGGGGTCTGAAATGCAGAGACCCAGGGTCTGAGGCTTTCTGGTGAAAATGCAGCTTTACGGAGAAATGTTTTATAATTTTTCTGACAGTGAAAGAATGGCAGAAAGCAAAACTTTCATCTGAAAGTTGTCGTCTGTTTCTAATTGCATGTTTAAAATAAAAAGAAAGGAAAAACTGTATAGGGTCTTTGGCTGATCTGAGATTGGAACACCTGGATGGACTCTGTTTTGAATGGTTATTTTTTTGTCGGCTTATTTTAACCAAAGACTCTGCAACCATCACATGTTTGTTTGGTGTGTGGGGGGGCATGTGGGAGAGTTCATAAAGACTTTTCTCTTGTGTGTAAGGTTTCCACTGAAGTTTCACTGAGGGAGACAACCATGGTCTGAACCAGGAACTGATGACAGACACAAACTGACAAAGACAGGCGCAGCATGGACAGTAGGAGAACCAGTCATAAATCAGGTTTATTTTGATGCTGTGATGATGACTGATTATCAGTAGTTCAGTTTGAGAAGCTGAGAATCACCAGAGAAGTTGTAAAACCATCAAAGAGGGAAAATTCATCAGAGGAGGTTCAGTAGATTTGAAAAAAAGATTGTAGTCCTGAGCCTTTAGGGACCCCAGTGGATAGAAGACAGGACCTTTGTCGTTTTATGATACCTTTTGAAAAAAAAATTGTTTTTCAAGTGGGTTTGTGTTTAGAACTTTGGGTATTTCACCTGCAGCAGACAGCTGTCTGTTTAAACATGGGTGCGAGAGGAGCCTATTTTCGTCTATGTTCTATCAATTTCTGTGACATCTATAATAGACATTTCCCGTACTGCCTTAAACATTACAGAACGCACTGTGGACCATGGTTCTGCATGGTTCTGTTGTTAAAGTGATGAAGGAGCCAACTGATACAGAATAAAATCCATAACACAGCTCTCACTCCAACCGCTGTGAAATTTGAAGATATGAGTCTGTGTGGAAAGTAAAAAATGTTCTGAGCATTTAGCTTCACACCGAAGCGGTGCCCCTGAGAGTGCAGTCCTCTCTGCTGGATCTGTGAGATCACTAATTCACAGGGACATTGCAAGATCACGTGTGAAGCTGTTTTTTTTAGAAGATAACAACCATGGATGAAGAGGCTGCATTTAAACAAAAGCGTGTCTAAGGTTCAGTTCCTGGTCTTTTGGATACATCTTTGTGAGTTTTGTGTTACTACCATGAGTAAGTACTCCAGCCAAATGGTTTATTTTGTCCACAGGTTTAATTGTTTCTTGTTGACTTTAAATACTTTATTGTAAGTTCCAATGAGGTGCAATGATATTTACATAGCTTGTTCAGCGATTGCAAATCTGCATGAGGGCTTTTATTTAGAAAAATACTGGAAGCTTTACCCTGCTACCGTGTCTGATTTCCTGTCTGGTCTTATTTGAACTGCTGAGATTGGCGCGTTCTGGGAGCGTGCTCTGTGTTCCACTTCCACGATTGGTGGAACCGAGGGGTCACACCAGAAACGCTGCTCAGAAGAACGTACAGTCAGAATTAGCCTTTAAATGAAAAGTTGCTGAGGTATCATTCAGACCAGCTCAAACCAGTTCAGACCAGGATTGGTGTACCTGAGGTGTCCATCTCATAGGACAGTCAGGAAGTGGTTTAATGTTTGAAGTCAGAAGAGAGGACAGAGTTGCAGCCTCTTGATAAAAATGTTTTCAACAGTGTCATCAGTCACCTGACAGAGACACAACCAATCACAACCCAGCAGTCTTTTGGATGATGTCATACAGTCAGCTGTCTCTGAGGTTTCTGCTTCAAACTTTTATCAGAAAAACAGACAGAAAAAGAGACAACATTAAAGTAGGTAGAACTGTGAAGCTGTTCTGTTTTTCAGTGTTGGGTCCAGTTCCTCTGTAGACTGGCACAGAAATGTGACAATCCACCACAACAACATGAAGTAAATCTGAAATGAATGATATCCTTTTTTTTATGTCAGACTTCTGAAATCCAAACAGCCTGCTCAGGCTCTACCTTCTGATGTCACCATTTCCTATGATGCTCTGTTCTCATTCTCAGTTCCTGTTTGTATGTTGGCCGTGCTAACTATCTGCACATTTCCTGTTTCAGGCTCCGGGGACGAGTTCAGCTTGACCAAAATCAGCCACTGGGACTTCTTAAAGAGACATTCCAAATGTTTATTTTTACCAATGTGTAACATGTTTACTATGGTTTCACTCCAGGGAAAACAATATTTTAATAAGAAACTGTAAAAAGTAACAATGTAACGAAGCACTTTAACGAAGCGCTGCAGATTTTAAACCGGCTGATGCATTTTTTCGTAGTGATGTCTTTTTTTATAAAACTTACATAAATCATCGCTCACCAACCAGTTACTGATGGCGATCACACACCTTTCTGTTCTGGAGGCAACACCGATTCTTCACCTGGACTCCATCAAAAGGGGCAGGGCTTGTTGACAGGTGGAGCAGTGGCCATAAGGCTCCACACCTGACTGATGGATGAGATCTGTACCGTCAGAGGGCGGAGCTTCTGCTGCAGGGCTGTTGTAATAGAAACAGAATTGGATGGTCACTGGAACAGAACAGAAATCTGACTGGCTGTTGGATCAATGATGCGTTGTCAGCCTCAATCATCTGCAAGGTGTGAGGGTCATGTGACCAGAAATGGAGATAGTTGATTGGTTTACTTCCTCAACTCAAGAAGACAAGTTAGCAAAGCCATCAGAGATCAGCCAATAGAGGACAATCTGCCAGTCACATGATTCTCACCTGGTCGCTATCCATTGATATCCTCGTGGTGGGACGTCTGCGACTCATCAGCTGACCTGTAAAGACAACCGGGATCCAACTTCCTGTCGGGAGTCAGACAGGTGGGAGGAGCTTAGCAGTGGGAGGAACTTCCTGCTGCAGTGAAGGCTGAGTTCAGACAGTCAGCAATAACACAAAACTGTATCACGTTACCATAATGACAAGTCTTCCTGCTTCAACGTGTCAAACACTGACTCAACTGTCTGACGAGTTGGCTGGCGCACGAGCCGACAAGGACAGGCAGGAAGGGAAACGGATTTCCTACATCAGGTCATTTCCTTCCAGCTAAACATCCTTAAGTGGACTGGTGTGATGAAGGCAGCTCCTCCTCTTTTGTTGCCCCTCCGGTTGCCCGGTGTGTTGCCTTGTTGACCCTCTGGTTGATGAGTTTGTGAAGTGAATCCAAGCGTCCCGCCCTCCAGACTCTACCTCCCTCTCAGCCGTGTAGTGATAATTAGATTGTTTGGTCTGTAGCATCTTCTGAACTGAACAGTGTCTCATAACATTCCTGAAATCTCTTTCAGAAATATGTTCACCTACGGCCTGCACACCCAAACCACAACAACCTTTAACAATGAGCCGACCTGCAGGTGGGAACCAGCTGACTGTTTGATATTCACCATTACAAACAGTTCCCCAAGGTTTAACAAAAATCCAGTTCTGGACCAGCATCCAAATTGAATCCCTTCAGTTGGGCCATGCGCATCTGTGAAGATATATCCAGAACATTTGAAATAATCATAGCAGAACCTACACAGGTGGTGAAGACTTGTTTTCTACTAGGGATGTCACGATTACTTGATTTCACAATTAATAATTATGGTCATATGAAACATGATTGTGTCATTTTGTCTGCAAATAATTAAATGCCAGTTTACCATAAAAATATGTTAACATCAGTTTGCTGCAACAGTAAAAAAATAAAATAAAAGTGGTTAACAGCAACTTACCTAATACAGGATGATTCAACTAACAGTAGAAAATGAAAGTCAACTCATCTTAGACAAGACTGTGCAACCTTAAGAGGGGTTCCCAAACTTTTCTATGCAGCAGCCCACCTGTGGAGGTATGTTTGGTCCAACAGGACCCACCAAGTATTTCTCACGTTACATCACTCCTGCATTTGATTTGAAAATATCAAAAATTTTCAGACCCTTGCCCGCCTCCTCCTCAACTGTCTTCCCCTTTTCATCTTTTGTATTACGAGTCCATTTCACCAACACATCTGTCTGCATCTCAGCCGTTCGGTCTCTCCACGCTTTCCCTCATTTTAATCAGTCGGCATTATTAGTGACAACTGATGAGCACAAATTATTTTGTCTGTTTACAGGTCTCAGTGCCAGGCAAGATCTATCAGCCACACCGATGTAATGCTCCATGATTTATTTAATTTTTGGAATTTTTTTGACGAGCAGGCCAGTCAAGCCACTATTGGACCCAGGCCACCGGGAATTAACCCACTTCTCCCGTCGGCCAGTCCGGGCCTGTCTGAAACAAACATTAGAACTTGGACATAACCTATTCACTACCCTCAAGGGGGATGTGTTTGCTAATAGCCATGCCAAAGTAAAGGACAGAAAAATGAGGACAGTGGCGTTTGAAAAGGACGTACCTATTTATGTACATAAAAGGGAGCATAAATGGGCCTTTCGAGTGGGAAAGTATGGTAGAGGAAGAGTAATTCTATCCAAAAAAAAATGATAAAATTATTCCTGTTGGATTTTTTTGGTTTTAGAGAAAAAAACAAAAAGATGACAGCCTTTACCAGCCTTTGCCATAAAAAATGACAGTAAAATGAGAAAATACATTGAATATGTTTTACCAAAACATATTCAAACTACACCAGGATTTACACCTGGCGAAGTACGTTAAACTAAATGTTAATTCTTCACATTAAACATAAAAAGTACTACTGAAAAGTCCAAAAGAAACATTAAGAATAGGAGAATTAAAAACAAAGACATAAAATAAAAACAAAACAAGCTGTCCATCTCTGCAAAAATTTCTCAGTCTGATCCTCAATTGTTAACCACAAAAACTACCCGAACTGCTCCCCATCTTAATAGTCCAAACAGAAAACTGGAGTTCCTAATCTTTAGTTGTATTAAAACGTAGTCGTCACTGTGACTATTCCTTGATACACATCACCACACTTAAGTAATTAATTAGTTTCCTAGTAATTTGGTTAAATGCTGTTAATGTTTATCCAATATAACATTGAAATGAAATGTTATTGTGTCATTTGCAATTTTTTGCTCATGTACAACTCAGGTTAAGTTTACAGCATAACGTGATAAGTTATCAGCGTTCACTCAGTTACATTATATAGATGAGGCAAAAAATTTAAAAAACTCACTTTTTCATGGCATGTTTCGCTGTTCAGGTGCAAACATGATCAACTTGATGTCAGGTTCTTTTTTTGTAGTCGGTGTACACGGCCTGTAGAAGAAACCGTATTTTATCAAAAATATTTGGTCTTATTTATTTATTTTTACAGTTCCAATATTACTACTACATACCTTACCAACTTTATTCATGAAGCACTTTAACACAATGGACACTGCTGAAACGTCTGTACGTCACTGAAGTGTAAAAACATAAAATGCATAATAAAATGGTAAAATACAACTAAAACAGAAGTAAAAGACACATTCCTATAATAATCTCCATAAAATAAATAAAATTAATGTCTTATACTGGGTCGAAAGCCAATAAGTAAAAAGGGTCCTTTTTAAAAATGGACAATGAAGTGGCCTATCTAATGGCAGCTATTCTGCTAAAGGACAGCTGGAAGTCAAAGCTAGCTAGATGTTTTTCCTTTGTTTCTAAATTCTCTACTCAGGTTCACAAGAAATGTTCAAAACTATTTTTATCATGTAATTTTCAGAAAGAAGTCTCCCAAGTCCAGGTAGAGGTCCTCCAGAGTTAATATGTAGGATTTATTTATTGTTTACAGAACAGAGGGGATGTAATTGGAACAAGACTTCTTGGTTACTTTACTTCATTGCGATGTGATTTTATTATGTTGGCATCAAAATGAATAAAATTGAAATACTAAGAATGTGATTTTACACAGTTATATTGTTGAGAAATTAATTACTGCATAATAATTATGATAATCGTAAAATCATGATGATTTATATGACAATAATTGTACTAAGAAAATCTATAATCGTGACATCTTTAGTCTCATTATGCAACTTGCTGGACATGCCTGATTGGCTGATTCTTTCAGCAGCATTCTGGTGACGTGTTACAATTCAGACCTTTTTTGTGTTGATTGTAAATGTGATGAATATTTGGGATTCTGGGCAGAAAGTTCCTGAAAATTTTATCCAAAATATATTTCTGTTTCTTCTGCGGAGCTGAGATGGGAGAAACATGTTCGCCGTCATCAACCAGTCAGCACATCCTCACAACAGAAGAGCTTCAGAACCTCGTTGAAACCTGAAGAACTGGTCTAAGGCCTGATATGATCTCCATGGAAACATCCGGTGTGCTCTCTGCAAGTGGGGGTTCAGTCTGGAGGAGGACGTATGTGGACTCAGTTTTTCAAGTGTCGGTCTGTTAATCAGGTTGCAGCTTTTCCATCTTGCATCATTCAATTCAAAAGATGAAGCTCGTTGGTTCTGATTCTGATCATAGCGCCAAACTTTTACAGCATGTTTGTTTAACAGCAGCTGAGTGGTGAGTCTGCACATGTCGACTAATTGCACTAAAGATGGAGTTGATCCAACACTGACGTCAGTTAATATAGCTGTGAAGTATTTAGATGAACTGTGTTTGTAGCTCAGATATTAACACACATTTATTCATGTTCAGATGACACCACAAGGGTAATCCTGTTTCTCAGACACGTTTAGTTTGGATCATGTGACCGCTGTCGCCGGGCGGATCGGCCTCCTGATTGCATGAGCTTAAGTTTCATTCCAACATTAGCAGAAAGTGGACAAAATAGGTTGATGTCATTTTCAGTTTTACCTGGATTAAAGTTTGAGTTTATAAAATCCAAACCCAGTGAAAATTAATTGACATGAGGCTTCGATGCAGATTAATATCAAATTTAATGTAAAAACTGCAGAAAATTAGATCAAAGATATGTTTCTGTAATCCTGTTGACATTTTTAGACAAAAAAAAACAAAAACCCTGTGGGGGTTTGCCTATGATCTGGGAATGCTGCACTTGGTCAGATCTTGTTCAGCACATAATGTTCAGCAACATTATATGCCCAAAGAATGAGGTCAGTTGAAAACCTGAATAGATTGAATGAGCAGGTTATTCCCTTCTCCCTGATGGCACGGGCATATTCCCAGATGAAAATGCCAGAATTCATCGGGCTCAGATTATGAAAATGGTTCAGGGAGCATGGGGGATCATTTTCACACAGATTGGCCACCACAGAGTCCAGACCAGCCAGACCAATTAATAGGGTATCTATTAATATGCTGTGAATCTGCTGTGAAAGACTGTGACGGGTAGGACTCTCCTATCAACAATACAAGATCTTGGTGAAAAATTAATGCAACTCTGGATGGAAATAAATGTTTTGACATTGCAGAAGCTTATTGAAACAATACCACAGAAAATGCTGCTGTAAACAGTGTGCATGTGCAGTGTATGTGTGTTCCATTTATGTAAAGAAACAGCTTCTATAAGTAGAAGGTAGAAAAAAGAAGGATTCCTTTTTACCTTTGTCTTCTACCTTCTTTTTCTGGAAGTTATCTGTCAGCTCTACTGTGAATAAGGAGCTGCAGCAGAAATTAGATTCTTGCTAATAAAATCTATTTCTGTTTGTTTTTGAGTTAGCTGATCTCATTATCACTAAAAGTTAATAAACCAAATAATAATTAATGAATAACACAAACATCCAGGAAGTTTTCAGCTCATCAGATCAGTAAAAGTTTTACCAGAATCATTCAGTTCAGATCTGAAATGTTTCCAGAAACGTGTGACTCTATAACGTCTGAATGTTTGATGTTTCTGGTTCTGATATGTGATACAAGCTCAGTCCATATGATGTTTTTCCGTGACTGAGCAGAACCTGGAGTTAATTCTTAATTTTCCTGTTTATGAAAGGATTTAAGATCCAAACACATCTTTGATTTAATGGAAAAAAAATTCTAAATGTTATTCCTCTTTCAGAGAGGAGTCAGAACAGGAAGTTAACAAGACTAGAAGTAGATGAGAATGGCTGACTAAAGAACCAATAAAAAGATCAGCTGATTGATGGAATGACTGAAAAAGAAAATCAGAAAAAAAATGTCAAGCCTCAAATGAAGAAAAGGTTCTGGATAATTTAGAATCCAACGGATTTCATTTTTGTTTAGTGGTTTTTTTCATGGTTTTTTCCTCTATATTTGCTAATGGGGAGAACAGAGAGGGAATTTTCATGTATATATGGGCCATTTTTCTGTTCTTAACAGAAATGAGAGAAATAAAGTCATTCTGTATTTTTTGTCAAACTAAATTTAAAACTCAAGGAACAATTTGACATTTTCCATCATTAGTTTTATAACTGAAGAAGAGCCATATGTAAGTGGTTTATAATAATTTTTAATTGTCCACAAACCAACTTTTGAAAAGTCAAACATGCTCTAATTTGAATATAAAAACTATCAAATTTTGTCTTTAAATAGAAATGATGCATAAAACTAAATTTAAATTGAATATGTAATGTGTTATAAGATATACTACCCGAATTCCATATATGTTGGGATTGTTTTTTAAATTTGAACAAAATGAAAACTAAAAGATCTTCAAATCACACAGGCTAATATTTTATTCACAACCTAACATACAAATAACAGATGTCTAAACTGAGAGATTTTACAATTTCAAGCACAAAATTAGCTAATCAAATGCGATGCTTGTATCCTTTTACTGATTGGAGAGCCTCTGCCAATCTTTACTTCTGGGTGGCTCTACTTCCTTTTTGTAGCTAATAATGTTACAAACCTGACATCAATTAACAAAATTACTTGCTAGGTATTCGCTCAACACAATCTCTTTTAACTTTCTTGCTTTTTCAGCCATTTGTTGCCCCCATGCCAACTATTTGAGACCCGTAGCAACCATCACATTTGACAAGAGCTCATTTTGTGCATAAAATTGCCAAATTTCTCAGTTAGGACATTTGTCTAAAGCTGAGGATGGAAATTTGGACCCATGTTCCTCAGACAAATGGCTATATGTTTTCTCAGTGAGGTGAACATATAATTTATAAACTTCCTGAGAATTGTTGGAATGAAACGCTTCGGTCCCCATCCAACCAATTAGAAACACAGAGCAAAGGCTCCACCCACTGAAGGTAACATGAGCTGAGGGCTCCAGACACTCCAGTCTAGAAGTTCCTGATTGATGTGTTGATCAGCGATTAGTCAGCTGATCTGAGGCCAGCAGGCACAAACATCACTGCATCATTCAGGCTGTGTGTTTGTGAGCGAGTGAGTGAATCAATAAAACTAATCAATCACATCAACAGTTTGATTCCTTGTGATGGGAAACTTTGAGATGGAAAGAAGTGAAACATCTGGTTTTCTGAGTTTATACCTGATGGGTTTGACCATGTGAACTGGAGCGTCTCTGACTCTTTGCCACAGTTCCAAAGTTAATTTTATATATCTCAGACTGTTTGCAACTCGGTGGGGCCCTGATCCAATCAGATGAAGGGCCACAGTAGAGAGGGTGAACCAGAATAAGTTGCATGTTCATGTTTTGCAGCGTGGTCTTTGTATGGTATGAATAATTTGCTGTTAGATCCACAGGACTACAACCCTGATAGATGTGTGGGACAGACACACACCTGTTGAGACTTTAGGCTGACATGAGTTAACCTGTGAGGTGTAACACTAGTGTTAAGCTTTTCTCTGCAGTAACAAATCGTTTGTAACATTGAAGAACTTTTACTTTGTTCTCAGTTGATTTTTATAAATAATTATTTCTTATGTATATTTGTTTTGTAAGAAAAACAATAAAATGCAACAATTGAAGTTATGCTAGTCTTTGTTCAGTTTGACAAAATAAATCATAAACATTACAGAGAAAACTGCTGTCAACTGGCGGGTGGGGGTATGAGAGGAGGCAATAAAACCAACAAAAAGAAACTTTACATTCAATTATCAAGTTGTTGGATCAGTGAGTGCATTCCTACATTTAGCAGTAAACCAGCTTAGTGTAGGAATGCAGACAGGTCTGAGTGAACATCAGACTGGATTCATGTTCCTGAAGGTCTGACATCAGTCCGGACTGATGTTATCAGGCCCGAGCACCGAAGGCGGTGCGAAGGCCTATTGTATTGCAAGTGTTTCTCGTTTTTTTAGGCCCGAGCACCAAAGGCGGTGTGAAGGCCTATTGAAATGCAAGTGTTTCTCGTTTTTATTCTCGGTTCTTCTTCTTCTTTTTCTCCTTTCCGCCACTTCGCGTGCATTTTTGGGGGCCTGAACATATCTGAAAACTCATGAAATTTTG
>JAOXYM010000007.1:160504-173261 GCA_028567055.1 Leptatherina wallacei | reverse complement strand
GGCTGCTGTTTAAAAAAAGAGTCTCTAGAGACGTCTAAAAACTCACTGATTATAGCAACAAGTTGCTAAGCTAGTAAGACTGTAAACAATGGGTCCTTCAGGGAGATGCTGTAGGGGAAGGGCTGCCCGCTGCAGTGCATGTTTAAAATGAGGCTGCTGGTCCTTTACATGAACCAGCAGACGCCAAAGTGGCATTTAAGTATCAATACCTGTGCTAATTAATAGCGGTGTGTATTGGCAAGAATCTGGCGATATATGTATCACAATACAGGAGCAACGGTGAGATTTATCGCAATACTACAAGATGATACATTGTAATTTTTCTTTACCAGAATTTAATTGTAAGAAAATCGTCCCAGTATAGTAAAAACTCAAACCTGACATCACCTTTCTGAATGAGAAGAGGATCTACATTTCCCTACAGAAGAAATACAGACACCTGCTCTTTATGTACAAGATGAATAAAGACATTAAATTCAGCCCCATCAGTAAAGATCTTGGTTATCACTGTGGATTCAAACATACCACCACTTGCATTAAATATAAAATGTATGTAACTTAATATATAACAGATATATAAACAGTGGTTATACATATATAGAATATAAAAATTTTTTATTTCAAAGTATTTATCAACAGAAAGTATGCCTGGTGCAGAATCAAAACATAACACAGAAATAAACGTAGAAGAGGAAAATGGAGTGAACTCTTCTTCAGGAGTTTCCTTCATATCTGGAATATGTGGGAAGATGTCCGTCGGTTTGTCTCAGACAGGAAACAGTTCAGTCTTCATCAGGTCAGATGAGGTTTGTTTCCATTTCTGATGTAAATCCAATCTTTATAACACACACCACAACTTAACCCTTCCTGTTCACCCTCTATGATCCTCATCCTCTCAATGTGGATCACAAACGGATAACTTAATAATCGCTCTGTTGTTTCATAGGTTGAGAAAATAAACCTGCAGTGCTCACACTTGCTTCCTTGAAGATCAAAATGTCTTTGGCTGCCATCTTGGTATAATCTGTTCACAAGTAGAAAAAATGTGTTAGTAAAGGCCGTTTTTATTCCACACAGCAGCAGCAGTTCAGAACATGAGAGAACTTGAGGGAAATGCCTAACCCTTCACTGATCTGTTAAACTGTGTATAGATTAATCAAACTCTCCACTGTTCAAGTTTCTGTGGGGCCTTTAAAATGTTCCTGTAGCAGTGATTTGCCTCCCTAGTCCCCGCTGACCCCCACCCCCCCACCCCCCACCCCCCAGTTTATCCTCAGATATGGTTTTGTCTGTCTGCACTGGCCCTTCTGATCCCTGTCAGACATCCATCTGAGATTTTCCTGTCATACAGGGATGATCTTTGTAAGGCTGTCCTGACAGAAGAACGTCACCGTCATGTGGTCTCTTCTAGACTGATGGCCAGAAAGATCATATCTGTATCACACCATGTAAAGAGGTTTTCTGTGAGGTCCGTAGAGGCCGAGCACATCCTGGCAGTGCAACACCTGTAGCTGCTCATAAGAGAAAACCATGTGAGTGCAAACAGAAGAGCCTGTTGTACTCATGTTGATTTTGACTTAAGGTGGATAGAAGCTGTGTAATGTTGACCCCTGCCCCTCTACTGTCTGCCCTAGTGTTTAGACTCGTCAGTGGGGAAGAGGAAAAGAAGCTTGGCTGTTAGCTCTTCTCAGGACCCATCTTTCTCAGGATTAAACCAGGTGTGACCTTTACCACAACACCAGCTGCCTCACTACAGCATTTCGCTTTGCTATCATACCTAACCACATTGGTTTGAAGTGATCTAGCACCCATCCTGCACTTGCATAATACATAATGTCTGCACTCCATCACCCTGTACGCTCCTGGTTAGAGTGGGACGTCCCCACTTTAACCAGGGCTCCCAGTTCCTGAAATACTGCTCTGCTGGTTTCTTGTCTTCAGTCAGGTTCTGCTCTAATGAAGGATGATGATAAATAAACTTAGTTACGGAGCTCAGGGAGAATTAAATATGGTTTCACCCAAAATCATAGTGATAAATCACAGGAAACATCACTTTGGTCATGAAGGTTGAATCACAGAAATAGTTATAATTTAACCGGGGAACATGTTCCTCGTTACAGCACATGTATATTTTTGTTTAACCTTTACTGAACCTGACGAGACAGATTCAGGACAAATTTTACAGATATAATAATTAATCATTAAGTTTAGAAAGTTAGTTTCCTCTGATCATTCACCGGAACAAAGTAAAGTTTGATTATTTCCAGTTATTTATAATGAGCTGTAAAAAGTAGGACTTTGTATATATTGTGACCTTTGGCCTGTCTTTTAGGCATCACGGCTGCGTCACGGCTCCATATGGAAGAAAAACCTTAATCATCTGAATGAAAGCTGCAGCAGCTATCAGGAGATGTTAGAGGAACCAGAGGAAAGTGAATCCTCTGGATCCTTAGAGCATGACCAGCAGGGAGTTATTGGCTGGGAATTCCAGAGTGATGTTGGAAACATGGCACCATGTTTACATCAGTGATATCATTATTATGCATTAATTAATTCCCAACACAGTAAAACCACATGAACACTTCCTATAGGTCCTAAAGCTTTTATTTCTATCTTTTGATGCCAACATAACCAAATAAAAGCAAAGTAAAGTGAATTCCAGCCAAATCCCCCCTGCTGTGTAAAGAATAAATAAATCCTACATATTAATTCTGGATTTCTCTCAGAAAACGGATGGAAAAGGCTTCAGGACCTTTACTTCGACTTTGGGGGTTTCTTAATGGAAACTAGATTATAAAAATGGTTTTGAATATTTTTTTCCCCAACCTAAGTAGAGGATTTAAAAACCCAGGAAAAGCATCTAGCTAGTTTTGACTTCCAGCTGTCCTTTAGCAGAATAGCTGCTGTTTGACACATAAATAATACTGGAACAGCGGAAATAAAGAAACAATACCACGTATCTGAAATTAATAATGCTTTATTCTACAGACCATGCACTAAAAGGCATGGACCTTACGCTGAGTCGGTGATGGTGGAACAGTGAAACACCTTGCTCATTTTTTCTAGAAGCAAAGAAATCCCATCAGGATAATTTAATCTGTTAGTTTAGAGGGAATAACTCTTCCTCTGCTGTACTTTCCCAATCTGACTGGAAGGTAAACAAAGCAACACATGCGGTAATACATAGATGTTTAACTTTGTTTTCCTTCCTGATCTGATGAGATGGTTCACACATGGAAAGTCATGATATTGAGGATCTTTATGATTAATTGATCGGGATGTTTAATACTGCGATAAATAATGAAATTAAGTAATCGTGACATCCTTAGTTGTCATGCCAAAATACTGACTAATGAAGACTCCCAATCTCCTAAATCAGTTTATAAGTAAGTTGAAGAACAAGTTTATTCCCGTCTCGAATCCAGTGGAATATTTATGGAAGTTAGGAAGATAGACAGCATCCTGGTCTGTGTAGTGGACACTCTTCTGGCCCCCACCCCCCAGCCTCTGAACTGACTGAACTCAGCTGGGTTAGTTTGTTTCCTCTGTGGTGGACCATGTGGTCCATTCTGATCCAGCTGGCTCATGTGGCCAGCAGAGACTGTGGACGGTCAGTAGTAGTCAGAACAGTGAATTATTTACCTTCTCTTGACATCTCAAAAACCTGGATGAGAATCATGGAAATTTAGTCCAGTTCATTGTCTCAGAGCTGGAAGACGGCAGAGATGTTGTGCTGTTGGCGTGGGTCAGGGTTTGGCTTGTATCTTTTAGATAAATGTCTGAGGGATGATCTGTTTATTTTGGACTGAAGTCTAATGAAGACTGTGATGTAGATTTGGTTAGAGGACATAAAGACAGTGTTTTTATAAACTGAGCTTCTGTTTTGTGTCTAGTTCTGACTGTAAGCTGTGTTTTAATGTTAGCTGATGCTTCTTGTGGACTGTTTTGTTCATATATGTTTTAACTGTCACCTTGATGCAACGTCACATTAACATGTACAAGCTGATCTCCTTAACTCAGCCGACAGCCAATCACTAATGAATACAGTTGGTTAAACCTGAGTTACTGCATACAGCCTTGACTCCATCTGAGTTAAACATGCAGCTCTGTTTAAAGCTAACTAAAGTCCAGTTAGATGAGGAGAAAACTGGATTTTTCAATCCTGATTATCCACCAGTTCATGCTCTGTGTTGGTTAGTTGAAGGTGAGGTTTTATGGTGGAGCTTGTACCGTTGTGAGAAAACTGTAGCTTCTCAGTCAATCTCAAACATCCTGAGATTAACACCATCAGTCAGCTTCATCATGGAGAAAAGTCAGATGTTCTGCTGCTTCACACCCTGATACGAATCAGTTTCATTATGATGGGAGAAAACAGACTAAAAACTAGGACAACAATAAAGCTGCTTCCATTCTGCCAGACATGTCTGAGAGAGGAAGAACAGGGAACATGGACAGGCTGGTGATGAACCACTGGTCTTTGCCACCTAACTGTAGTTTGTGTCAGCCTTTAGACCAGCTGTAGATTCCTTTTACAGAAGAATTTGTTTACACTAAACATGTTTTCAGTCTGTGTCCTTGTTTACCTCTTAAAAAGACTGTTACTCACACCACGCAGGCTGCGATCAGTGTTGTAGAAATGAGCAGGAACGCATCCTGAATGGTACAACGTTATCAATATAAGAGGAGCTCCATTTGTATATTTACAACAGCTGTTTCACATGTCAAAGGACCTGAAAGTTTGGTGACTGGAGCTTCATCAAACGATCAGAGTAGATTCAGTCTACAAATCCGTGCAGTGATCATTAATCAGTGACTGGTTTAACACCACTGGAATCAGATTTACTTGGTAGAGTTAAAGCTGACGGCCATAAAATAACTAAATAACTTGTTTTTGTTTTATTGATTTATTTAGTTATAACCACCAGACTGAAGATCTTGTCTTCTCTTCCTCTCTGACAGTTGTTCCTTATCGACTTTGGTTTGGCAAAGAAGTACAGAGACAACCGTACACGACAACACATCCCCTACAGAGAAGACAAGAACCTGACCGGCACAGCACGCTACGCCTCCATCAACGCACACCTGGGCATCGAACAGAGGTCTGTCTGCCAACATGTCATCTTCTGATTTCACTGCAGAGTAATCAGAGTATTTCTGCCTACCACAGGACTCAGTTGTAGTGGAAGTGTGAGGTTTATAGAAGAATGGTGTCTCTTGTGGTGTAGTTATACATCTAGGTCGTTGTGGACGTCCTGAAAGGAGCTCAAAGTCAGAATTAAAATTTAAAATGTTGTTCCACTGAGTTATGGAGATTTTCTGCTCAGCAATGTTTTATAAGATGAGCCTGTCTGACATTCACTGGAATGGCATAAATCCTCTTGATGTTATGCATTAGCATCGGACTAGCCTCTAGCTAGCTATCTGTTGATAGGAGTGCATCTTTTCTGCATGCCACAATCAGAGGTGGGTAGTAACCATTTACCCCTTACAGCTATTTATTTTCTTAAAAACAGTCTTTCTAAGAGAAGTTTTTCTGTACTATACATTTTTACTTTTTACTTCAGTAAATTTGTGAAGAAACGATGTAACTTATTCTACATTGGCCAACACTAGACTCCTTTTTTCTCTTTTTCACCATCTATTTAATTAGATGGGGGAATGCCGCCTGTTTAACCAGTCTGACGTAGTGACAATCATCACACCTGAACTGGCAGGAAGTCGGCAACGGCTAAGACAGAACAGCATTTCTTGAACAACTTTGGTGCTTCAGTCAAAGTGTCTCAAGAGAAAATGAAAAAGCTGCCTCTGTTTTTGATGGAGAGGTGTTGTCAGAAAACAAAGGCAGCCTCCATCAGAGTCACTTACCCCAAGTGTTTGGTTTTTCATTTGGTCTGACATTGGTCTTTTCTTTCTCTGCTTTCATACTCATAACTCTCATTATTGTGTCCAGTCGTCGTGACGACATGGAGTCGCTAGGCTACGTGCTGATGTACTTCAACAGAACCAGTCTGCCGTGGCAAGGACTGAAGGTAAACCTGCCTCGTTGTCTCCCTGTTGGTTTTATAGTTTATTTTTTCTGAAACAACTGTACTTAATCATTAATGATGGTAGCTGATGAAGTTTTGTTTTTCCTGTTCAGGCTGCCACAAAGAAGCAGAAATATGAGAAGATCTCGGAAAAGAAAATGTCCACCCCTGTTGAGGTCCTCTGTAAGGTAAAAACTTGAGATAACTGTTATCACATATATATCTGTGTGATTAACTCATCCTGAACTTCATACATTAGACAGGTTTCCAGCATGTTGAAAGTACTGAAACATGAACATTTAAAAAATATCTACTCGCTCCAAAACATGAAAACTTTCAGCTGCTGGGTCGTCATTGCAGACATGTTTTTACTGCTTTTAGTTGTTGGACATGTCCATCAGTCTCTGATGGCGGTGTTAGCTTCTCCGCCAGGTGTTCAGTGTTGGCTCCTCCAGGGTCAGTGGGTCTTTCTTTGGGTTAGAGGTCCTGGTGTGATGTTGGAGGAAAACCCTACATCACGGTTGGCTGTGATTCCAGACCGAACAGATGGGTGAGGGTGTGAGCTGATGTAACATGTGACCACGTGTTTCCAGGGTTTCCCAGCAGAGTTTGCCATGTATCTGAACTACTGCCGCGGATTACGCTTCGAGGAGGCTCCAGACTACATGTACCTGCGTCAGCTGTTTCGCATTCTTTTCAGGTAAATTCAGAACAGGAAAAATGACCAATTTAATCTGTCTGGAAAAGTTTGAAAAGTGGGCGAGTGATGGACCGCTGAAGTCTTTCACCCTAGATGATCTCATTAGCTTCTAAGAGAAAACAGAAGAAGAGTTCCTGATGGTCTCATTAGTTGATAAAAGACAGAAAACAGTAGAACAATTTGCGATGGTCTCATTAGTTAATAAGACAGAAAACGATAGAAGAGTTTGTGAGTCTACATAAGACGGATGGAAAGGTCTGAACTGAAGAACCAGATAATCCGTTTCCTCTCGTCCAATGCTAATTATAACCTTGATGATGTTATTTCTGTGTTGCAGGACTCTGAACCACCAGTATGACTACACATTTGACTGGACCATGCTGAAACAGAAAGCAGCCCAGCAGGGGGCCTCCTCAGGGGGCCAGGGCCAGCAGGCACAAACCCCCACAGGCAAGCAAACTGACAAACCCAAGCCTAACATGAAAGGTTAGTAGCAAACAGCCAAGTGACGTTTTTTACAGACACCAATTGCTCATATTTCATTCAGTTTTGTAAGTAGGAAGATGAGATATGGTTTTAGCTCCTGACCCATACCCCAGTGCCCCTTTACAGTAAAACCAGCTCCAAATTGAAAATGGAACTGGTCTCAACTGGAATGATGAGACCAGGTGGCATTAGTCTGAGGAGGCACCTAAAACAAAAGAAAATCCATAATAATAATAAAAAAAATAAAAAAAAGTACAATTGGTCTGTCTTTCAGAAGCAAAGACGTCCTTGGGGAATTTGACTACTAACTTTGCTGCCATGCTCTTCTGTTCCTGTGTTGGGGCTGGACGATGGGCTTTCTCCACACTGATCTCTCACTCTGCTCCACTTCCTTTTCATTAACGTTCCTTTTCCAAACTCAGAGATAAAAACGAATTTCTCTTCCTCCCTCCACACTCATCTTCTTGTTGTTGTGATTTCCTTTGATAACTTCATGTTTCTCAGGACAGTAAAACAATCACCTGACTGCACACTTTGGTTCTGATGAGCCATGAACGGGTTCTAAATAATTTCACACTGATGAACATATGATGTTCTGTTTTGTGCTCGAGGACACTTCGTGATTGGGATCAAACCACCAACTCTCTGGTTGGTAGATGACCATTTAAGGCCAGGGTGATTTTGGTAAAAAGGTTTCACTTCAGGAAAACCAGGTCACCTTCATGAAGTAAACAATGCTGCAACGCCTTCATGAAGTAAACAATGCTGCAACGCCTTCATGAAGTAAACAATGCTGCAACGCCGTCATGAAGTAAACAATGCAACGCCTTCGTGAAGTAAACAATGCAACGCCTTCGTGAAGTAAACAATGTAAAATCTTTGGGAAGTAAGCTATATAACGGGCTTCGGGAAGTAAACAATGCAACAGACTTCATGATTAACAGAAATGATAATGTTGAGATGTTGGATGATTACTTGATTGAGTTTCATCTGAATCATTTTCTTTATTCATGTTGGATATAAAAGTCCAGTTAAAGAAAACCAAAGTTTTGTTTCCATTATGAAGTCAAGTAAATACAGTTGTGTTAATGTAAATGTCTCAGACTGAATCTGGAACAGGAATGATGATGATGATGATCCAGGAAAACCAGCTACATGTTTCCTACAAAAACAGACTGAACTGGATTAGGATTCTTTTCTTCCTCATGTTTAACCTAAACAATTAAAAAATCCAAGCCAGTTTTTGCTATTTTTTAGGGATTCACGATATTGGATTTTTGGCCGATATCTGATATGCTGATATTTTAAAACTCATTTGTACCGATTGATACGGATATTCTGCATACTGTCATGTGGGCTCATTGACAAATGCAGATATTAGAATTTTTTTTTAAATGATGTAAAATTCACTCCTTGTGCTGATAAGAAAAATATTTACACTTGTCACATTGATGTTACAATTGTTTTTAAGCAAAACAAATAAGATATGAGCATCCTATCCTACCTAAAACAGACTTGGCTTATGTTCGCCCAGCACCTGTTTTTTTATCGGTTAATTTTATCGGTAGAATGGCCGATCCAATATTTAATTTTGAAGCCGATATCGTGCCAATAATATCGTGCATCTGTACTATTTTTGGTCTTTTTTTCAATATAAAACTGCATGGAGAGGGTCAACCATTTTAATCCCAGTCAATGTCCAGACATTATTTTTTCAGGTTAGCCTCAGTTGTCAGATTATGAGGCTAAAATGGTGTAAAATGAATGTATCAATAGACATATTCCACCAAAGGCCAACCAAAACACACAAAAAAACAGCACTTTGTAGAAATAACACACAGATCAACAGTGACCAAGACTTTTCTCATATGCATGTCATTCTCTCAAGTCTTGGCTTTCTGACAACAAATATTGGCATTGAAACAAACACAAAAGAAACTACACTAAACAGAAATATAAACGCACAAAGAAAAACTTGTAGTTGTGAAAAAATAGTTACTATCCAAAAATAACAGTACAACTTTATCAATAAAGTAAAGTAAATTTCAAAACACATGATGCACATTCAGTTGTGTCGTCACAGCTGTAACACTCTACCCAGCAATCTGCATGCCGATGGCACGCTCCCTCGTGATTTGTGACATCTGTGGCATATTGACAAGTGACTAAGATCCACATTTTGGTGCCCTTTTATTGACCAGACCATAAGGAGTGTCTCTGTACTGGTCACGCATATTGACCACCACTCTGCCATGCTCCATGACTCTCGTGAGTTTAAATACTCAATCTGAGATTGTAGTCAATAGGAGTGACCAAGTGACACTGGACTACCGGCTTTGAGCAAAAAAAAAATCCTTCCAAAAACAAATAAATCAAGAATCTGAGCAAATGTCATGACATTCTATTTTTGTTCACCATTTGAAGTTTGTGCATTTATATTTTTGTATATTTAAATAATTACACTTTCCCTCATTTACAGTTATTTATGCCACTATTTACCTCCTATTCTCACAAAACCAACTTCTTCGGCTGGTTATTGGCACCACCGTGTATCAAAACATCTTCTTGGCTTTATTCCAGCCATAGAGGACCATTATTTTTCTTCTTTTCAGACACAAGTAGAACTTTCTGCCCACTTGTTGATCTTTGGCTGTCGCTGATTAGACATTACAGTCAATTTAAAGGGGCCCTATTAAAGGGGCTCAATTCAGGCTATTGGTGAGTCCACAAGGGCAGGAATTCATCAAGCATTTTTCATAAACCCTTTTAAATCGATCCTCACCGTCGGCCCTCAGATCAGCCAGAAACGAGTAGAAACAGACTTTCGCCCTAATGCCGGCCGCCACCGTGCAGAACTCGTAAACAAAATGAAGTTAAATTAAAACTCAGTAAAAAATGTCAACTCAAATCTTACAGCCGTACATGTTCAAGCCTCAGTCAGACCCAGAAAACGAGGGTGAACTCAGCAACCCGCAGCAACAATTGCAGCAGAATGAATGTTAAACACTGTGCTTGCCAGCTGTAGTCTGATATAACGTTGTTTGCAGTCTTTCACTCGCCTTATATATTTGTACATGTCCCTGGTAATAGGTGTACATGTGGTAAATGTAACACAGTGCCAACAGAGGTGGAAAACGTCTGCTGCCAAGAAATGAATAAGGTGATGATGCTATTTTACACTATTTGCTGTAATGCGCTCTATTTGTCACGTGTTCCTACAGACGCCAACTTCTGTGGCTTCCTACGGGCAAATACCGCCAGTAGACCGGCCATCATTGCTACCCAGTGGTGCCAACTTAGCAACTCTGTTGCTATATTTAGCGAGTATTCAGACCCTTCAACTCTTTTGTTAAAATACGAGTCGTGAAAAATGCAGCAAATATTTCGGGTCTTATAAGAAGACTTATGGACACTGACGTGAAAGCACGTATCGTCTTTATTCTTCTCAGTGGGAAACAGCGCTGCCGTGTCAGGTCCCAAAGTACTCACAGGAGGCCTGGTGTATCGTTGGAATAAGTCCCCATGAAACGCAAAATTTGGCAGGATTGCATAAATCAACAGTACCTCCGGCCTCGTGCAGCAGTCCCTCAGCAAAGCTCAGCAGTTATGAGTTTTTCTTTCCTAAAAACTTTATTAACCAATTGGTTGAAACAATAAGAGTATAAAACACATCACACAGATTTTTTTGTTTATAGAATTTGTTTAGAAGTTATAAGATGATATTTAATCTTGAAATTCTTCATAATTAGGGGCGTGTACTTTTGATTGACAGGTGCCAGATATCCAGCGGCATGGAGGCAGAGAGTAGCACAAACGCTGTTTTTAGCCGGCTAACTGCATGACTTTGCTTTAGCCCGTCTACCTCAGTTAGCTGGTTAGCTCCAGGTTAGCATGGTTAGCTCTTAGCTACAGGCAGCTCAGAGTTTGATGGGTGTCAATCATCCGTCCCCACGCTCACAGACCCCCTCTCAGCACCACCTCTTCTCCCATTCTTGTATTTTCCGGGAGTGGTGAGACTTGTGACGCTGCCAAGATGGCGAAGGTGGAAACCTCCCAACGAGCCTCAATTCAGCTCTTCAGAAACTTTCGGGTCACGTGACAGATGGTTTGTCCGTATCTTTTACAGTCAATGGTTGACACAGAAAGCGTTACGGTGCCCACTGCCCGCCCTCTTCTGCCTTACACTGAGCAGTGATGGTGGGTGTGCCTTTCTTTTCGTTAATCTGCACAACCTGGAGAAGATGACCAATAACTGAGTCACCGTCGCCGCGGCAACAGAATTAAGTTTTGACAACAAGTAGTACCAAGGTCATGATTACAGCCACATAAAAAGATGTTCAGCTAAAGTCTCTCCTCTATCACTCATTTAATAAACAGTAAACTCAAATCATGTCGTGATTTGATTTGAATTTGATTTGAAAATATCTGAGATTGAAATTGTATTGAAATTACTCTAAAATTGCTGATTAGTGATAATTTTTTATATATAAAAAGAAAAAAAATCTTTTTATGATAAAAATGAGATAAATATCACAGATCACTCATGGATTTACCTCATAGAGTCTCTGAATAAAAACATTTTGCTTCTAGATTGTAAACCTGGACGGGATATAAATGCCTGGGAAACTTCCGTAGATCTATCAATCACAATTTACCCTGCAAAGTTGCACACTACTGTTCCTGAGAACCTGGTGATGCCGGAGATCCAGTGGAGTTTTAAAGGTTAAGGGTTGGTTTTCTCTTCACCTCCGCTGAAACCGCATCAGTCCTGAATCGGTACTTAAAATAAGAAACATGGAGACAAAGGATCAATAAAACTGAGCATGATGAGACGGGACACACCAGCTCCTGTTGGGATCACTGATCAGATGATTCTGGTCCAGAAAGAAGAACCACCAGAGGAGCTGGAGCTTAGACATGGATCAGCAGGACACCTAAAGCCTTCATCTAGAACCCATCCGGACTAGGGAAGAAGACTGGACCTTCTTCTGGAACTCCTCAGACAAACCAGTCAGAGGACATAAAGCTCATAGGGGTGTCCAGATACCACTTTTTCACTTCCGATATGACACCGTTATTGCAGGCTTAAGTATTGTCTGATATCGATCTGATACGATGTCGGAACGAATCATACGTACTTGTGAGAAGTATGTATGTGAGAAAAGTCTTGATCGTGATATTACTCAGAGAACATTATTCAGCAACAGTACAACAAAAATATATGAATAAGAAAAGACTAACGATGTAAAATTACTTTAAAGCTCTATTTGTTTGTGCAGATCTTCTCAGACTGTTCACTGTGGTGCAAAAAATACTAAACTAAAAGCAAAACTCAAACTACTAGTTAACTTTTTTACATACGTGTCCTTTTCTTCACACTGGAGAACTGATCAAGTAAACAATAGAACAAACTAATTAAGATCTAGTTTAACTAGATTAATTAAATTAAAAAACATTTTAAAAATCAACTTTTTAAATGTTTTTATCTACAATCTCCATTAAAAGGCATCAATATGTGACTGTAAGCCAGGCTGGGATCATCCAG
>JAOXYM010000006.1:31095805-31108027 GCA_028567055.1 Leptatherina wallacei | reverse complement strand
GTGTGTGTGTGTGTGTGTGTGTGTGTGTGTGTGTGTGTGTGTGTGTGTGTGTGTGTGTGTGATGATGAATGTGTGAATATGAAAAAGAGAGAGTATGATCAGTGTGTGCTATTGATCTTTGATGTTTTATAATTATTATTTTTTAAATATTTGTTTTTATGATGTAAAGCACTTTGTGATGCGTCATGTATGAAAAGTGCTAAACAAATAAAGATTGAAGGTAAAGAAGAAGCTCTTTAAGCAATGAAGAGGTTAAACCACCACCTGGTGTTTCCAGCTGTGTCTCTGCCTGCTTCAGCCTCCTGATGTGGAAAAACAGGTGGTGATGGAGGAGAAACGAGCAGTGACAGAGGAACTCAGGGTTTGCTTTTTCTCCTCTTTACTCAACTCTTTCTTTTTCTCCGTGTGAACAAACTGGAGCTGACACCATGAACCTGGACCACCACGTGACCTTTGGGCCTGGAGGACCTTCCCAGCTTTAAGCAATTCCGTGTGACCAGCAACCTGCTGAGAGCTGACTTTGTTGACTGAGCTGGGACCAGGTCTAGCCTGGAGCCTGTGGGTTTATTTCAGGCTTTGTTTGCTCTGAGAACCAACAAGTCTGAATGAAGACGTCTTTTCTTAGCAAGCAGAACTCGGCTTGTTTGTTTTAGCAGATTAACATCTTGGATTCCAGGACACGGCGTTCCCAGTGAATTCTTGTATCTCCTCCTCTGTCTCAGGTCTGAAATACACTGAACACACATTTCTCCTCCTGTCTTTCCCCGTGTCCTCCGTCAGGTCACAGCCGCTCCATCGTGGGCGTGGAGCAAAAGAAGAATGGAAGCCTGTGCCTGCTGCTGCTGGATCCTGGGAGCTCGGCATCAGACAGCAGGAAGCTCCTGAGCAGGGACTCTGTTTCCACCTCCATCCGCCGAGTCAGGAAGTGCCTCAAAAACCTGAAGCACAAACAGTACCAGCTGGTGGCGGTGCAGGGCGTGCTGACAGCGGAGGACAAACAGGTGATGGACTTCAGCTTCATTTCATTCATCAAAGACATTTTCTGATTTTCTGACATTCACCCTTGAACCTCTTGTAGATCGTCCCGAGGTCTACCTTTTCTATCATGAGGAACGGTAGTGTGTATCTCTGTGGGGTGAATTGTGATGGATAGCTCACCCTGAAGGTGATCTATGGAAGTTTTCCAGGCATTTATATCCTGTCCGGGAGGTTTATTATCAAGCCACAAAATGTAGTGTTTATTCAGAGACTATGTTAAATCCACAATGAGTGATCCATGATTACACCATTATTTATCCCATTTTTATCACTATCACTATGTTGCTAATAGACCTCTATTTAGACCTGGAAATGATGAAGTCACTTCCTGTCAAACTTTCCACCAATCAGAGGGCTTAAATTGAGGGTAATGGCCAATCAGGAGCAGCCAAAGATGAGTAAGTGAGCAGAAAGTTGTATGTGTGTCTGAAAAGAAGAAAAATAATGGTCCTCTATGGCTGGAATAAAGCCAAGAAGATGTTTTTGATCCTCTAGCTGAGTTGGAGTTGGGTTTTTTTAGGATAGGAGGTAAAAAGTAGCATAAATAACTGGAAATTAGGAAAAAGTGTGGATATGTAAATTGTTTCTGTTGCGTGTTTCATTGCCAATAGGTTTCAAATTAGATGCACTTTTGAGATGTGTCACAGGGATCTGTACTCGGCCCACTTCTTTTTCTTTTAATATAAATATATTCCTGATGATGTGAGGCATCAGTGTAATCTCCAGAAAGCCAAGACTTGAGAGAATGATGTTGGGATGAGAAAAGTCTTGGTCACTGTTGATCTGCGTGTTATTTCTACGAAGTTCTGTTAGTAATAAATTCTGTTTTCTTGTTCTGGTTGGCATTTATGGTGCTATATCTTTTGATGCATTCATTTCACATCATTTTAGCCTCATAATCTGACATCTGAGGCTGTCCTGAAAACATTATGTCGCCATGGTGACTGGGATTGAAAGGCTTCAGATTCTACAGGCTGGTTTATAGAAAATTAAACAATTGTATTTCATATACTTGCTTGTTTATTTGACAGGGACAGAGCATATTAAAAATGAAAGAAAACTCCTAAATATGCCAGATTTAGCCAAAGGGCTCATTTTTATCTGTTGTCCCTAACCTGATCTTACAAAGGGTTAAATGATTTTCTCTGTGTTTTCTAGATCAGGATCCAGAACTCCAGGACGTTCTGTGCTGAAAGGATCCCGTGAACAGAACTGATCACAGCTTTTTATTTCTGATCCTGAGGAGGTTTTTTATTCATGTTCAGGTTTTACGTGTGAAATAAATCTGGTGTTTGTGAGGTGTTTGTCAGTTAATGTGAAACATGAGATCACATGACCCTTTCCTGTACTAGACAGGTAGACTAGTACACAGTTGGACAGATGAACGGCTGATGTATGATTGCTGCGCCTTACTGGGACTTTGCTGCTCCATACTGGAATGTACTGGGACCTTGCTTCTCTATACGAGAACGTTTTAGCTCCATATTGGAACAGCACCACACTTTGAATTGTCTTGTACATGAAATGTAATATACAAATAAACTTGCCTTGCCTTACTAAGACATTGCCGCTCCGTACTGGGACACATGGAACCATTCTGCAGAACATCTGTCCTGGATCTGTTGTACATGCATGCAAACACTAGCTATGATCAGAAACATGTGGAAAGCAGAGCAGAATGATGTCCTGTTTATAATTACTCCTGTTCAACCCAGCTCTAGATCTCTGTCCAGCCACATCATGCAAATATGAAAACTTTTCTGAGAATGTGGATGAGATAAGCTTTGCTTGATTGAATTATCTGCAGAACTGTGATCACAGGCTGGAGGATGGACTGAGTCTGCTCTGCTTCACGCTGTATGGATCCTTATTTATCATCACTGAGTCGCTTGTCATGTTAATGAGTCACCACAACACCGCAGCCTCACAGCAAGAAGGTTGCTGGTTCGGGCTGGGTAGTGTTTCCAAACAGAGAGGCCTATCTGTGCTGAGTTTGCATGTTCTCCCTGTGTATGCGTGGGTTCTCTGCGGCTTCCTCCCACAGTCCAAAGACATGCATCATAAGTTAATTTGTCACTCTAAATTCTCCTTAGGAGTGAGTGTGTCCGTGAATGGTTGTCTCTCTGTGTTGGCCCTGCGATTGACTGGCGACCTGTCCAGGGTGTACCCTGCCTTTCACCTCCTGAGCCCATTGCTGGGATGGGCTCCAGCCCCCCCCCGCGACCCTGAACTGGATTAGGCGGTACAGCCTGCCAGAGGGCCTCAGGGCTGCAGAGACTGTAGATGTTTTTAAAAAAGAGGCTCAAGACCTTTTTAGCTTTTAGCTAAATTTTATTTTATTTTGTTTAGTTTTTGTTTTTCTTACTTATGTAATCGTCAACTTTTTAGACTTATTTAAATGTTTTAATGACCATTTCTATTTATTCATTGTATTTTTATTTATCTTAACTTTATTTTAGTTAATCATTTTTATGAACTCGTTTATCTGTAATTTAAATTTTGTTGCTCTTATCTGTTGTCTTTTACTCTTTTTTTTTTTTACTCCAGTGGTTTCCTCAGGAGGTCGTCCACACCAGGGCCGTTGCCGTGGTGACTGCTCTTGCCTGGGTGACTGAGGGTCCGTGCTGCAGCCATATGGCTGTGGTGGGACCCTGGCCTGCCCTGGTCTGGATGGTCCTGGGTTCCTTTTACTAATACAAAACATTAGGAGCATCAAGAAAGCAAAAATTCAGCAACAAAGGTCCAGGACTGTAGAGCAGCTAGAATCCTGCATCGGACTAGAATGGGACAACTTTCCTCTCTTAAAACTCCAGCAACTGATCTCCTCACTTCACAGACGTTTACAGACTGATGTTAAAAGAAGAGAGGAAGCTACACAATGCTAAATATCACCTGGAACTACTTTTTACAATCACATTCAATATCCGCTCATATTTTACATGAAATGGTCAAATGTCTCAGTTTCATTATGTTGTCTATGTTCTACAGGGAATAAAATATGAGGTAATGAGATTTCGTTTTTATTTGCATTTTACACAGAGACTTAACTGCTTTTATATTGTGGCATAATCAGTCCTGCAGTAACAGAACCAGGCAAACCTGGACTCGTAACTGGGCTGTAAGCGGTTAAATATTGATGTGAACAGCATTGATGAACTTAAACAATGAAACTAAAAACATACTTTGTCTACACAGACTTTAGAAAAAAATTAACTAAATCTCTCAAGGTCCTTGGAGGGAGGGAGCGTGGCTGAGACATGTGACTAGCTTCCATCCTGAAGTTGAGTTCAGTTCAGTTTATCTGCTCTTCAAGTTTATTTTAAAAGCTGACCATCACAACAAGACGTCTTGTCCTCTACAGACAAAACCTCCACATGACTGAGCTGATTTCATCACAGGACACAAAAATAAACTCCCAGCAGATCCTGACAGAGCAGCCCTCAGTTATCAGAGGCCAGCAGGTCACAGCTGGACATCTTCATGAAGCCAGATGTCTTTTGTCCTTCCGCAGTACAGAAGTGAAGACTTTTTTTATTCTCACCCCCCCAGCTGGAGACCCCATGTGCCCCATGTGACCTGAAGTGTAATACTGATGCTTTTGTGTTTCAGGACTGTACTGAACGTACAGCTACTGGTGGAGATCCAGTTTCCGGTCCCGCTACTTTCTCTGCCATTAAAGGGGCAGTCCGCAGAAAACTGCTGAAATCCAGGAGGAGAAACTTGTCCAAGTGGGGAAAAGTTAATGTCGGATCTGGACTGAAGTCCAGACTCCCCGGATATTTTTTTATCAACTCTCACTCTCACCTTAGGATGTTTTAAATCCTGAAAACATCCGGAGGAGCAGCCCCCCCAGCAGAGCTCACCTCCACCTTTCTCTGAATCTGCTGCTTCTTACGCAACTTTAAACCCAAACAGAGTTGTGATGTTGCATAATGTTCAGCTTCCTTCAACCCGCCCTCCTCACCCACGTCCTTTATGTGCTGATGTGCGGGAGGATGGGAACATCTCTGCGTAAAAACGCACGCTCGATGCGCCTCAACAGCTTTCGCGCGCCATTCGCTCATCTGACGCAGGTTTAAAGCCGCTCACCGATCACATTATCGTCGTTACCGTGGAACGGAGCAGATTTCCTCCAGAACATAACTGGTACGTCAACACTTCTCCAACATTCAGCATGTTTCTGCTTTAACGCAGAAAAATCCCTCCGATCATAGTCCCAATCCTTCATGGGTTTCTTTTTGCAGTCATCATGGAGTTAAATGATGGACATCAGCTGGTCCCGCATAAAGGTTTCAATCTGATCAACGGGACCCACGATCCAGATGATGTAGACCAGATCTGCAACCTGGACATCAGAGACTCGGATGTGTTTGTGGTCACGTACCCAAAGTCAGGTGAGACATCAGGTCTGGGGTGGAAGGCAGTATGTTTGTCTTTAGTATCAGATGATGAGTTTTATTTATGTCTTCAGGGGAAATCAGGTTATGAGATGACTGTTTTTGAGCTCCAGTTTGGACCCTGATCTCTTCTCTGATAGGTTGAAGAAAGAGCTAATCACAAAGTAGATAACTTTGATTAAATTATGGTTTTCCATCAATGTTCCGGCCATACTTCAGGATAGAAAACATGATTTTTTCACCCCACTTTTTCATGTGCGTTTGTTTGGATGATTTCAGAGTTCATGTTTTCTTCCTGAAGTTAATGTCATATTCTTTTACTTGACTCTAGTTTAAAGCGTTTGTGTTTGGAGAGATATGGACCGGGCCTCTGGTCAGCAGTTGAAACAGGAAGCACTGCAGGATGCTGTCTTTGTCTCAGACAAAGTGGGTCACATTAAACATGATCCAGAACTCTTGCTCTGGTTCAGCAGCTTTATTCAATGTGCTGTTACGTTCAGTAAAAGTTGGACAGAAACTAAAATTCATCAAGCAGCTCATCTAAAGATTCGTTTTCTTATCAATAAGTCCATTCATTCAGCTAAAACATGTAGGCTAGTTGTTCATGGCTTTGGTTGGTTTGGGTGGAACTGTGGCCAGTCTTTTTCAGTCCCACCTCAGTCCATCCTTTCCTCCACTCCAAGTTTTCTTGTGATCATCAATTTCCTTCATGTCTTCTTATCACTAGGATACTTCTGCCTGTTTTACTGATGTCCTCTGGGCTCACCTTGCTAGAATAAATCATGGGGTCCTGGTTCTGTTACTGCAGGTCTGAGTCAGGTTTCTGAGTCAGGTTTCTCAAACATAAACAACATATCAAATGATTAAACTGAGACATTTTACCATTTTACCATTTCATGGAAAATATTAGCTCAAAGTTGAAACAGATCACCAGCATCCAGCCTTGTCCCATGCACACTGATTCTCTGAAACGTCTGATGATATTCTACACTGTTGATGATGGGATCTTCGTTTTTCTGAAATTGTTCCACAATTTTTAGAGCCTGTTTGTCTCAAATAGGTGAACCTCTGTCCATCTTTCCATCTGAGAGACTCTGCCCCTCTGAAATGCTCCTTCAATTTACAGACCTGTTGCCATGCAACCTAAGTAGTTTCTGATTTGTACCAATTACTTTTCCAGCCTTTTGTTGCTCCTGTTCCAACTTTTTACAGACTTGTTGCTGCCATCAGATTCACAAGCTCATATTTTCCAAGAAATTATAAAATGTCTCAATTTCAGCAACTGACATGTTTATGTTCTACTGAGAATAAAATACGATTTGATTAGATTCTGCTTTTATTCACATTTCATACAGCATCCAAACTTACTAGAGTTGTAGTCTGGGACAAATGTCCCAGTCTTTGTTTAGTGTGAGATGTACTGAGGAAGTTCTCACACAAACAGTAAGGGAGGTTTTCATAAGTGTGCTGTGTTTTCAGGAACCATTTGGATGCAGCAGATTCTGCTGTTGCTGGAAGCCAGAGGAGATGTGAGTGCCATCAGTAAGCTTAGCAACTTCTCTAATGCTGAGCTCATCCCCTGGATCGAGCTGAACGGCAACAGGCAAGCCTTCATGTCAGCTCCTCCACCCAGACAGAGGGTCACCCATCTGCAGTACCAGTTCCTGCCCCGCGCTCTGAGCCAGAGGAAGGGAAAGGTCAGAACTATTTCACCTGTTTTTACCAACATACAGTTTTTTCTGATCCGACTGTAGTTTGGTCATCAGCAAATAGATGTTTCTGTTCTTCCAGCTGTTCTGCTGTGAAATCACATGTTTTAACAGGACTGATGTTGGTATCATCGGGACTGATGTTGGTATCATCGGGACTGATGTTGGTATCATCGGGACTGATCTTGGTATCATCAGGTTTGATGTTGGTATCATCAGGACAGACTTCTGTATCTCCGGGACTGACGTTGGTATCGCCGGGACTGATGTTGGTATCGTAATTTGGCATCTAAATTAGCCTATTTGCTGACAAAATGACCCAGTCGCGTTGTTTCAAGTTAACATAATATCACGATATGAATAATGGGGTCCTGCTTTGACAGTATTGCATCTTTTGATGAGAGTAGGAGAGAAAAGCACTGGACTGGTGGCAGTTGTGCGTAAATACTACACTACACTACATAGCACACTATATAGGGCACTATATCCTTATATTGTTTTTTATTCTTTCTTTGTTGCAGATCTACTCATATAAAATGATGGACTCAAGGTTATTTTAACCTGCTTTGATGTTCGTGACACTCGTCACCTGACGCGGCATCTTCCGTCGGAGAAATGGTGCCAGTTTTCAATTTTAGCATCTTCTTACTGACACGAATTGAACTAATAATCATAAAAATAAGAAAAACGATGGCAGATAAGAAGGCGGATGGGGAGAATGCTGCTTGTTGCGTTAGCAAGATATCGCTGTAGCTCCTGTCTGCAATGCATTGTAGTCTTTGTTGACCCGTTTAGGGACCATGGTAGCTCACTACTTTTCAACATTCATTGTGGGTAATTTTGAGTGCACTATTTGTTTCACTCTGGACATTCTGATAACCCTACAAAATGGCGTGAACCATATTTAGGGCACTAAGTAGGGAATAGGGTGCACATTCTGACACAGGCCAGGACTGATGTTGGTATCTACAGGGGCTGATGTTGGTATCTACAGGGGACTGATGTAGGGATCTAGAGGAGGCCGATGTTGGTATCTACAGGAGACCGATGTTGGTATCTACAGGGGATTGATGTTGGTATCTACAGGGGACTGATGTAGGTATCTACAGGGGATTGATGTTGGTATCTACAGGGGATTGATGTTGGTATCTACAGGGGACTGATGTAGGTATCTAGAGGAGGCTAATGTAGGTATATACAGGGGACTGATGTTGGTATCTACAGGGGATTGATGTTGGTATCTACAGGGGACTGATGTAGGTATCTACAGGAGGCCGATGTATGTATCTACAGGAGACCGATGTTGGTATCTACAGGAGACCGATGTTGGTATCTACAGGAGACTGAAGGTGATATCTACAGGGGACTGATGTAGATATCTACAGGAGACTGATGTTGGTATTTACAGGAGACTGATGTTGATATCTATAGAAGACTGATGTAGGTATCTACAGGAGACTGATGTTGGTATCTACAGTAAACTGATGTTGACATCTACAGGAGACTGATGTTGACATCTACAGGAGACTGATGTTGACATCTACAGGAGACTGATGTAGGTATCTACAGGAGACTGATGTTGGTATCTACAGGAGACTGGTGTAGGTATCTACAGGAGACTGATGTAGGTATCTACAGGAGACTGATGTTGGTATCTACAGGGGACTGATGTTGGTATCTACAGGGGACTGATGTTGGTATCTACAGGGGACTGATGAAGGTATCTAGAGGAGGCTAATGTTGTTATCTACAAGAGGCTGATGTCAGTATCTACAGGAGATTGATGTCGGTATCTACAGGATAATGTTGTTGGTATCTACAGGAGACTGATGTTGGTATCTATGGTGACTGATGTTGGTATCTACAGGAGACTGATGTTGGTATCTATGGTGACTGATGTTGGTATCTACAGGAGACTGATGTTGGTATCTATGGTGACTGATGTTTGTATCTACAGGGGACTGATGTTGGTAATCTACAGGAGGCTGATGTTGGTATCTACAAGAGACTGATGTTGGTATCGACAGGGGACTATACCAATCATTCTCATCAGTGTTTTCATGGCTATTTTGATGTTCTGGAGGCTGAATTTGTGCCCTTCTTCCACACTGGAGACTGAAATTACAAGTGCCATTTTAGCCAAAGTTTGATCAGAAGTTGGTAAGACTCTGAACGAGGGGTTTCCTGATCCCACAAGCACTCGCTTCAGCGGGAGGAAATCCCACGGCATGTGGTCCTTTTGCACTAGTGGTTCAGTCTGAGACGTGCTCCAAGACAATAGCTCATTAATATGCTCTCTTGCTACCAAGTGGTCAGTGGTGTGAATTGCAATCTGTCAAAATGACAGATGGCTTCCTGATGAACATGTAGTTGCAGAATGATTTGCTGATCTTGCTGAAATGGTGTGTCTTTGTCTACCTGGTACAGTTAAACAGAGTTACAGACTGACACTCTGATCTGACTTTTTTCAGGTGATTTACGTGGCAAGAAATCCTAAAGACATTCTAGTGTCCTACTTTTACTTTCATAAAGTTGCAAATATGTTGGAAACACCAAAGAGTTTTGATGACTTCTTTGAGAAATTCCTGAGAGGAGAAGGTAAGAATACTTTTTCTTCTTGACTCCACAGAGTAAATGTTTCGGAGAGAATGATGTTGGTTGTGACACTGTGTACTCTTCATTCCAGTTTTTGGATCCAGCTGGTTTGAACACATTAAGACTCTGTACTCACACAAGGATGAAATGAACATGCTATTCATCACTTATGAAGAAATGATTCAAGTAAGGAGCTGAAATCATTGTCGACTTGGCCTGACATGAATTGTCAGAGATTCTGAGTGTTTCCAGAAAAGGATCTTTACATGGGGCTCCTGTTTTATTCAGGACCTGCATTCAGTAGTGGAGAGGATCTCCTTGTTCCTGGGAAAAGAGCTGACTGATGAGCAGATGGCCAACGTAGTGAAGCACAGCATGTTCAGCAACATGAGGAAGATCCCTCAGGCCAGCTATGAGAAGGTGCCAGGTGAACTGCTCAGCCACCACATGGGATGTTTCATGAGGAAAGGTAGGAATGAAAGCAAAACTTGTATTAAGTCATTTTGCCAGCCTTAATGCAGTCTAATGCACAGAAAGATACACAATGAGGATGAATGACAACTGTCTTTCTCATCGTCCATGTTCTGTGAACATCAGGAACCATTGGTGACTGGAAAAACCACTTCACTGTGGCCCAGAACGAGAGGTTCGATGAGGTCTTCCACAAAGAGATGAAGGACTTTCCCATTTCTTTCATCTGGGACATCAAGGACTTAGAGTGAATACTTCTTGGCTTTATGAAAACATAAACAGTGGCAGTCAGAGTTTGGTGGAAATGTTGGTTTACAGAGAAAAACATTCTTCATGTCAGTGTGTTTGTCCTGTAGTTACTGTCTGCAGACACTCAGGTTGGTTGGCAGGGAACAGGATCAGGTTTGGTTTACTCCTCATGGAAATCAGTAGACAATGAGAACACAAATGAGGCTACTAAAAGCAAGCTTTCCATAAACAGCAGTTTCTGGTTTCTATGAGCTTTGGTCAACTTTTTTTTGTCAACTTAGAGGTAAGGAAGAGATGCTGCGAACAATTCTCCAGGAAAAGACGACAGTACTGCTGTGATGTTCTGAACCACAGATGATCATTAAATCTTGTACAGAAAGAACTTCAGATACCTAATTTCATCAGACTGATCACAGTGTTATAGTAAATCACATCAGTTTCTTCTGACTTTATCATCAACATTGGTGTTTAAATGAAAGAAGAGGTCAGAAAAAGTGAACTGCAGCTGCTCACACTCATCACTGTCCTCACATTTATCAACAACTAGATAAGTATCATCAAACATCGCTATCTGAGCTGCAGGCATTGTATGATGGAATTATCTCCTATTTTTAATAAAGAATGCTCTGATGTTTCCTAAAGGAGAAAATAAAGGAAGCCGACGTTTAAAATTTCCTTCAGGATTAATAAAGTTTATCTATCTATGTATCTATCTATGTTTCTATGTATCTATCCCTCTCTCTCTAAAGGCCATTTCTCTGAGGACTGACCCTTCATCAACTCCTAAAATGTGAATAAGGACACGTAACTTGATCTTGAGTCATACATGAAACACTGAAACACATTAGAGGTTTCCCTGGCCGGAGATAATGATGATGGTATCACACGTTGGATGATGATGATTCCATGTTTAATAATGATTCCACATGTTTGATGATAATTTCTGATGATGATTCCATGTTTGATGATAAAACCATATTCAATGATGATGAATTCATGATTTGAGTTACATAATTCCATAATATCCTGCTCATCAATAATTAAATGATGATTCCACATGTTAATGGATAATAACTCCTGATGAATGATGCCGTGTTTGATGATTTTCGTATCTTTGATCCTATGATGTTAGATAATGACTCTACATGTTATTTGACGTTTCCATTTTTAATAATGATTCATCCAAATGTTTGATGAATTTAAATGGGTGATAATGATTTAATCTGTTAATTAATGATGATTCCATGTTTGATAATGATGCATGCATGTTTGATGATGATGATTCCACATCATCAAAAACAGCAGTGAGACCTCTGATGTTTTATTCTCATAGATGGTGGGTCTATATGAACATCATCATGTTTGATTATCATCATTCTATGTTTGATGATTTTACGTGTTTAATAATAATTCAAAATGTTAATTAATGATGATTCCTGATGACAATTCCATGTTTGATGATGATTTCATACCAGTTGATGTGCAGATGAGGTTTTCAAGAAAAATATCAGCCAACACACAATATAGATTCTCTGCTATGATTAGCAGAAATACTTGGAAATGATAAATGAAGCTGCTGTGAACAAACATTTCTCCAATACCGTCCCTTGTAGGTTTTTAAAATGAAGGAATCTTGTAGACATGAATCCATCATCTCTATATAGGATTGGATATGGATTCATGTCTGGGCTGCACGGTGGTGTGGTGGTTAGCACCGCAGCCTCACAGCAAGAAGGTTGCTGGTTCGAGCCCCGGGCAGAGCT
>JAOXYM010000006.1:31008527-31019017 GCA_028567055.1 Leptatherina wallacei | reverse complement strand
ATATATATATATATACACACGTAAATAACGCTGCCAAGATGGTAATGGTGGAAACCGCCCAATGAGCATCAATTCAGGTCTTCAGAAACCTATGTGGGAGGCAGCGTCTATGTAATTTACAGTCAATGGAAACCACTCTATCAATCACCCAAGACATCCAATAAGATTTCAGAGGTGGCCAGGGCTCCCCTGGTCACCCCTTTAGCTCCATATCTGAGTTAATGTGCTATGCAGCCTTTGGTTTTCACTTTTTCAGGACTATAAATTGGTCTTTGGAAACCATAAAGGCCTCGCCAGTGACCGGTGGCACGGAGGTGTGGCCACCATCGAGCACAGCCCTGGAGACGAGGTTTGGGGTGTGGTGTGGAAGTTGAACACGTCTGATATCGAGTCACTCGACAGGTACAGGTTTACCATACTTCAGTTTTCCATTTTTTTGCAAGTGCTTGAAAGTTTTCCAGTAAATCTTACAGATGAGTGCTTTTGTGTGTAAACATTTAGCCAAGAGAACGTGATGTTAGGCGCATACAGTCCTGTGGAGTTATCAGTGAAGACCAAGGGTCAGGAGCTGAGCTGTCGCACATACATAATGAACAGCTGTGTGTATGCTCCGCCTTCTCCACAGTATCTGCAGGTAAGACCGCTTAATTTCCTGCGATCAGATGTGCGCTCATTTCCACATTCATTTGATAAATGAGGGCCCAGATCTGCTGAAACTCTCAGCAGTTTTAAATCAGGGTTAAAAACTTTTCTTTTATAAACTGACAACTAACTTTCAGTTCTTGTATTTTGTCCTATCTTTTTTGATGGTTTCTTTTTTTTCTTCTGTCTTATTTGATTTATTTAAAAAAATTGTTTTTAATACTTCTTAATGCTTCTGCACCCGGCTGTAATGCCTCTATTTTATGTAAATTACCTTGAATTGTCTTGTACATTAAATGTGCTGTACGAATAAATTCGCCTTGCCTTTCCTGCGCAGGTGAGTCACGTGACGGTCAACATTACCACACAAGAGGAGGGAGAAGGATGAGGTGTGATGGAAAGAAACTTTAGACAGATACAGACAACAGCACATCCTGCATGGATGTGCTGGAACTGGACTTAAAGCATTAGTGTTATTACACTTGTAACGATCAATATCAATACCGCCATCATATATCAATATAATCGATATTTGAAATGATCTGTCCACCACTAGAGATTAACAGATATGCCCGTGAATGCATGCTCTACGAAAGTACAGAATTTTCTTAGTGTACCGTCATTATGGAAACCCTCTGTTTATTGTAGCGGAACAATGTCAGAGCATCTTCATCACTTCCTGCAGCATGTATGACCTCTGAGCAGCTATGAGCCAGGCTCGAACCTGTTCCTAAATAAGAATAATATTTCATTTTCCAAACATTGAATTTTTTATTTTATGCCATTTTCCATGAAAGATGGAGTTTATAGGATGACTTCTCAGCTGTGTTTTCTGATGTTGAACAAGACTGTTTGCAGGTAAAAATATTACTCAACATATTCAGATTTTTTCTGAGCCAGGACATCAAAGGAACAGATGAAATGTGTCTAACCATCGCCAGAAGAGTTCATAGAAGAAATCATCATCATCAGATATCGAAACCGACTCAAATCTTACATTTATTATTATTATTATTAATATTAATATTATTAAATTATTATCATTATTATTATTTATATAGCCCTTTCCAAACTGTAAGCAGCAGCTGTGGACGACACTATAAATTACCTTTGTGTAGAGCCTCCTTTGCTCTGTGACGTCATAGTTGGAAATGAAAACTTGTTTTGGTTTAGAAGGACATGTGAGGTCAGCGGTGTAGCTTCCCATTCACTCCTGTCCATTTGTCTTAGAGAAGCAGCTGGAAAAGAGGTCTGGTCACCTGACCAAGTGATTAACAGCTCACAACAGTCGAAACTGGCCGTGGTGTGCTGCGCTCCACAGATCTGTACCAGACTGTTCCAACAGCATGCTCACACCTTTGTCTTCTGTTGTGAGCCTCTGTCCATATTGTGTTTCTATTGTTGTCTATTTAACCATTTTCTCACACTAACTTTGGATCCTCAAACATTGGAGCTTGCACGGCTATTCCATGCAAAGAAAGGTAGCATCCAGTAAAGTCCAGCTCTGTACAGGGAGCTACTGGAACATATGGAATGTCGACCAATGGCTGAAGACACTGACCACAGCTGGAGCTAGCTTCTGCATATTATCATGCTGCAGCAGATATAATGGTTCTTCAGCAGCGATAATTTCTACAACAACTTTCACTATTTTATGATGAACACCTGATTTTAAAGATGTTTTCTTTGTTGCATGTTTTTTGTTGTTGTCAGATAATCTGGGGCTAGTTTATTTTCTTCAATGGCTGCAGGTAATTGTGATGGGGGCACAACAGAACGGCTTGCCAAAGGACTACCAGGAGAAACTCCGAGCAATCGAGACCAACATGTATGAGGGTCCCTTACCCATGATGGCTGACCTGGAGCGAGCCAGAAGAAAGGCCCAAGAGGCAGCCGACCCCCGTTCTGATGCCTGGTAACAGAACAAAATCCAGGTCCTTTTTCATGCTGGAAAAGTGCATAACTTTAATAATCCTGAATACAACCTCATACTAGTTGATCTCATTGTATGTCAGTGTAAAGATCTACATGAAAGACGATAACTTCACAAAAAGAAAAGGAACAAATTAACATAAATCTGAACTTCACTGGGAAGTTTCAGTCAAAATCTTTAATATCAGTAACAGAGATTGTTGTTGATCATTCATCCCTTAAGCAGACCCTTATGATGCAGAACAATGTTGGCTTAAAGCTTCCCTTGCTCTGACGCAGGTCATCAGGGCTTCCCTCTGGAGACAGGCCTGGGGGACAGCGCCTGGCATTTATGCGATCTTGTCAGGCTTAGCCCAAAAGGGTGACATGGGCTCACCACCTGTGGGAGGGGCTGTAGGGGTCAAGTGTAGTGTGAGCTGGGCGACGGATGAAGGCAGGGACCCTGGTAGTCTGATCCTCAGCTGCAGAAGCTAGCTCCAGGCTTCTTCTCTCTGGTGGAGAAGAAGCCTGAGCTGGTGTGCGAAGTTGACCAGTTTCAGCTGGTCAACAAGGTTGCCTGTTCATAATGGCATGCTCACTCTAACTGGACACTGTACATTACACTTGTTTTTAGGCTGCTACTTTGCTTTATGATTGCTTAGTTCTATTATTGTCTGATGTCCCTGTTTTAATGTGTTGTTTTTTATGCTTTTAGAACTTGTAAGGTGACCTTGGGTGACTTAAAAGGCGCCACCAAATAAAATGTATTATTATTATTATAGTTGGAATCACCTTGACGCATGGCTTTGACTCTGGGACCAGTGTCTTTGAGAAGGGCTGGACACTCTTACATTCTGGAGATGCTCACAGTGAAAGGCGCCGGGCAGGTGTGGGTATGCTCATTGCCCCCCGGCTTGAAACCTTTACCCTGGTGGACGAGAGGGTAGCCCTCCCTCCGTCTTCGGGTGGGGGGAGGGGTCCTGACTGTTCTTTGGGCCTATGCACTGAACAGCAGTTCAGAGTAGCCGCAATGACAGTAAAACCTGAAGAGGCGTGTTTGAACAGCACTCTGATCTGAATCTGAGTTATGTTTTGTTATTGGATTTCTGTGCTGGTCATGGATTGTACATAACAAACACCATGTTCAGGCATAAGAGTGTCCATATGTGCACTTGGCACCAGGACACTCTAGGCCACAGTTCGATGATTGACTTTGTAGGCGTATCATTGGTCTTTTGACTGCATGTCTTGGACACTGGTGAAGAGCAGAGCGGAGCTGGCGACTGATGGCGGTGTGTTTCCTCAGATGGTGGGGGAGGATACTGGTCAGGCCTTGCAGGCCCAAACGTGTTGTGAGGGTTTGTTGGGAGTGTCTGGTGGGGTCCCCTGTCAAAAAAAATTTCAACTCCCACCTCCCGAAGAGCTTCAACTATGTCCCGGCTGAAGTGGGGGACATCGAGTCTGAGTGGTCTGTGTTCTACCCACTGTTGACGTGGGCACCCGGGGCTGAGGCCGTAAGGCTGAACCCCCTTGTACGAGCTGTCAAGTCCCTGTCAGACCAGTACCAGAGCTTGGTCCACATCACTGGCAGTAAGTCAGATTCTGTTCCAGTGAGGGTTGGACTCCTCCGAGGCCCCTTTGTAACTGATTCTATTCATAACTTTTTGGGACAGAATTTCTAGGATCAGTGGAGGTGTTGAAGGGATCCAGTTTGGTGGACTCAGGATTGGATCTCTGCTTCTTGAAGGTGATGTGGTTCTGTTGGCCTCATAAGGTCGTGATCTCCAAATCTTTCTGGAGTGATTCACAACCAAGAGTGAAGTGGTTGAGATGAGAATCAACCTCCAAATCCAAGATGATGGTCCTCAGCCAGAAAAGGATGGAGTGTCCTGTCTGGTTCGGGAATGAGATCGTTCCCCTAGTGGAGGAGTTCAAGTATCTCTGCACATCATCCACACTGATCCTGAACACAGGCACACCACAGGGATGTGTTATCAGCCCGGCCCTTTTCACCCTGTTCACACACGACTGTTCTGTTATTCATTCCACAAACATGGTTGTAATCCATCACCCCCCTCCTAGTCACTTAAGAAATATTTGAATAATTATTCACTTAAGAAATATTTATATTTGTGTCTTAGTGTGTTTTAAGCCAAGAGCTGCTAAACAAAATTTCATTGTGCTTGTCATAATGACAATAAAAGATTCTTGATTCTTGATCTCGAGGGCTTGTTCAGGAGTGAGGGAAGGATGGAGCGGGACATCTACAGGTGGATTGGTGCAGGGTCTGAAGTGATGTGGACTCTGCATCAGTCTGTTGTGGAGAAGAATGAGCTGAGCTGAAAGGAGAAGCTCTGGACTTACCGGTCCCTCTTTGTTCCTACCCTCACCTACGGACACCAGATGTGGGTAGTGACCGATAGAACCAGATTATAAATGCAAGTGGCTGAAATGAGTTTCCTCCACACTCTCCCTTAGAAATAGGGTGAAAAGCCTGGTCGTCCGGGATGTGCTCAGAGTAGAGTTGTTGCTCCTCTTCATCAAGAGGAGCCAGATGAAATAGTTCATGGACATCCCACCAGGAGGAGACCCTGGGAAAGACCCAGGACATGCTGGTGGGTCTACATCTAGGCTGGCCTGGAAACTCCTCTGGATCTTCCTGGATGAACTAGCAAATGTGGCTGGTGAGAGGGAAGTCTGGGCTTCCCTGCTTAGCTAGTGGCCCCGCAACCTAAACCCGAATAAGCAGCAAGAAAATAAGATGGATGGGATTCATCCATGGTCATTTTAATGTCTTATTATCAGAGGAGAAGAATAACTTTACCATTTGTTTTTCACTTTTCCTCAACAAAAATAAGTCAAATTCTTCTCTTGTTTCCAAGTCAAATTAGTCTCAACACTGACAGAAGATTTAATACAAGAGAATAATTTTTTCTTTTAGTCAAACTAGAAATCCAACCTGACAGAAGTCTGTTTTTACTTCCTTCTGACCAACAGACTCTTCTAATTGGGTGAAAAGATGTCAAAGAGCTTCACAAAGATATGTTTTCCGATAGCAGTTTGAGCTTGGACTCATGTTTTTCCAGTGACTCAATAATATTTATGCATCTTAAACACATCAAGCTTTAGATATTTCCAATTTGTATTTCAAATCTTCAACTTTTACCCAACCAGCTGCACCATAGAGCTTCGGATTCTGTCCATTTTAAGCTCGTACCACAAACCATTAAAACAAACTATAAGCATTATACAATGAATGCAGCAGAAAGTTGGGTTAAGAATAAAGAAAATGTAACTGCAGAAGCTTTAAAAGATAAACAGTGTGCAATGAGCTCAAAATGTGAGAGTTAAACATGTTTTATGGCAAATAAGCATATAAGCATCCATATCCAGTACAAACTTCCTACTTCTGCTGCAGAAACTTCCCCATGATCTGATAGAAACCCTCAAAGAACATCAACATTTATGTGGTGTGGATGTTTAACAAACAGATATAATCTTTAAATCATAGAGAATAGTTGTCAGAGTCCGACACTGGGACCATAAAATATGAATTGACCTGCTGATTAGAGGTTCAGACACACTGACACACACGGGTTATTTTCATGGTATTAACTGGTTTTAACTGTTCATCCTGTTCATTGTTGACTCCTGGTGTCGCAAATTTGTGACAAATCACTTTTGGCCTTTGTAAATTTGATTTCTTTTATCAAACTAATTTATTGATTTTTTTATTTACTCTTATTTATCTATATTATTAATTTATTATGTATTTAATAATTATCTTAGTCCTATTTTATTCCATCCTTTTTCTTTTTGTTATTTTTTCCAAATTCTTTTTTTCCCCGTATTTATTTTGGCTTTATATAATTGTTAATAAATTCGGGCATTGAAGGGTTAAAACCTGTGGTCCCAAACTGGGCCATTATGGAGACGTTTCCTGAACTATCTGGACTAAAAGTTCTAATGTTGTTCTGCTTTGCTTTATCAGAGTTGGCCTTTGCAGATGTTCTAAAGATATTCATATTCATCCTGAAAGTCTTTTTTCTTTTTCTCCAGGCCAGGCTAAAACTTTTTCATGCGAGCATTCCTTTCATCATGACTCCAGAAGTGTCAACATAGACCTTGTGGTTGCAGAGATAGACTCTTTTCATTATGGGATATTATTTTTTAACAGAGGCCTAAAAATCAGGGACAGAACTGAAAGGGTTAAAGTTGCAGGCTGAGGCTAAATTGGGCCTGTGTTGTGCTGTAATAAGCACCCCTAAATCTGTTTACATTATTTTTGTAATCTCTGTTTTACGTGATAGAAAACACAGACAGTTCTATGGTCTTTCTTCAGTGTGAACCATGGCAGTGTTTGTGCTGCAGAGGGCGGTACGGTTCTACAGCAACATGTACAGTGCAGTACATATGAATACACAATGCACTTTCCATGAAGTATTCCAGTTTAGAGCTCATGAACTGGTTTTGACTGGACTAGTTGTTTTTCTTTGGTTAACTCACTCTGTGTTCTCTCCTCAGGAACCCGTGGAGCTGAGGAGTCAAGGCCAACATCTGTTCTTCTGCCATTCATGTCATAATAAATCCTGATTCAACATGCTCTCCTGCTGTCTCTTTGTATAACATCTATTCATACTACATTCATCTTATAATGTGATCCTTAAAAAGTCCTGCAGATTACACATCCTGAGAGGAAATGCGGAAGTTATCCTGAAAGTCACTAAAAAAACTAGTTCTGTGTAGATTATTTATCTTGTGCTGGTTTATTCGTGTTACAGCAAAAATTAACCAAATAAACTAAATGAATTAAATTAAATAAACTGGTTTACTTATACAACCACCCATAGATGCTGAACTTGGTTTAAGCGATGAGCAAAAGTAATAAATCAACATAAACAAGATAACAAAGGCGTACTGTTCAAACACATGGTTCATGTCTATGTTCTTCCTGGTCCTGGTTCTGATAGAGGTTTTCTTTCCTGGTCCTGGATCTGTCTGAGGTTTTCCTCCCTGGTTCTGGTTCTGATGGAGGTTTTCCTCCCTGGTCCTGGTTCTGATGGAGGGTTTCATAACTAGGTCATTTTTTTAATATGAACACAGTTATTTAAAACTGGATTAATGTGGACCATATAATGGATTTGTTTTAATTGGATAATAACTGGACTACAATTAATTAGATTGAATTGAAATGTGTCCATAAAAGTGTATTGAAATGCCTTTGTTGTGAATTGGTGCTGTATGAATAAAGCTGAATTGAAAAGATTAAAAAGTTATACTATCTCAGCTGAGCCACTGACTCAGTTCATAAAGGTTAACTTTTCAATGAAACATGGAACAGCTCACTATTTAGTCTTTGTTTTCCATAGTAAGATATAATATTCAAATGATCATGTATCATTCTAATTATCTTCATTATCATTATTTATTAATTTTTAGCCATCTCAGCTGATGAGTGCGCCAAGCATTAAACATTGATGTGGAAAAACGAATGAATCCATCTGATCCACCTGGATCACTCTGAGGCAGGATGTTCCCCATTCTGGGAATATTACGTAGGTGGAAGAAGCTGGTCCTAGAAACCCCTTTTTGTTTGGTTGTTTTTTTTTAATAATTCAAAAGACATGAAACAAAAACAAACAAAACAAAAGGCAGCTCAGACAGACCAACAGTATACAAGTATGACCTACTTTGCTAGTAACCACAAGGTCACATAATAATAAAGGCGAGACATGTCCAAGATAGTCCAAGTGGGGCTGCTCTTTGCTCCACCAGGGAAGAAACTCAACACACCAGGGTAACTCAAACAAAGAAACAGATATTAATATAACATAATACAAAGTAGAAATAACAAATTAACAAATTGTTTGCTCATAGAAAGGGAATGTGGAAAACATATATAAAACATTACCACTGTGGGGCTTCAGCCATCACAGTAGGAATATTTCACATTTGTCTTTTACCCTCTGCAGTAATTATACATCTATTTGGGAGACCAAGAACCAGACACATATGATCCATTTCCAAGTCTTGATTAAATATTTTTCCCATTTCAAGTAATATGTCAGATATATTCTGCAGTTTATCACATGACCATAAGCGATGAGTTAAGGTACCTACTTCAATTTTGTATTTAAGACACAGAAAAAGAAACCTGTTCTATATGTGAGTCAAGGTACAGATCCTGGTCCAGAATAACTCCAAGGTTCTACATTGTAGTACTGGAAGCCATTGTATTACCATTTGGTGTAATTCCATAGGTAGACGGTCTTCCTGAGGTTCTCAGGTCCAAAGACAACAACCTCTGTCTGTTTAAAGTTAGAAGGAGAAAATTTAGAGTTATCCAGGTCTTTTTGTGTCTTGAAGACATCTTTGTAATCTGATAATCTGACTGGTTTCATCAAGGTTCATGGAGAAGTAAATTTCAGTATGATCTGCATAGTAAATAAAATTCATACCATGCTGTCTAATGATATTACCTCAAAGAAGCATTTACAAGGTGAAAAGTATCGGTCTGAGTACAGAACCCTGAGGAACTCCATGACTTAATTAAACATGTTACAGAAATGACAGAATTAAACATGTTTACAACCTGGTACAAAAAACAATTTTAGATTTAATAGGTCGAATTTACCTTTATGAAAACTGAGAGGGGAGTGAATTTCTTTTGACAACTCATTCGTTTAGATGTTATTTAATCTGAGTAATACTCCAGAGGCGCTGATAGCGCAGTGAATTTCATCACCTAATCCAGGAGTTACATCTAGATGATGGCCGCTTCCGGGGTAATGCAGACTCACCCGATCCCAAGTTTGATGATCTGTTGGGGAGGATCGGTGCCAACATATCCCTCCTGGATACAAGCTACAGGCAATCTATTTCAGCAGCAGAGCACCTGTTGATCTGCCTTCGGTAAGTAGGCTACTAGCTCCGGCCTGTTAGCTAAAGAAGGATAGCTGTCAATAAGCTAGCTAATGTAGCTCCATTTAATGAGTCCAAGTCTGCCAGTCTCCTCGCCTCCACCTCTCAAGATCTAAAAAGCCGATTAAAAGTAACACAAAACTGACAAAGTTTTTATGTAATTTGTCTTTTTATTTATTGCAACACACAGTGAGTTTTTGTTTACCCATCAGCTGTTGCTGAGCTCTGGTATTTGAGAATCATCTGGTAGCCAACTTTAGTCCTTCACTGGCCTGAGCACAGACACATAATGAATTATATTGACATTTTCCAAGATTCTTTGTTAACCAACAACTTTAATTCATTTATGTTGCGGATATGCACACACAGCCACTATAAATTTTTCCTCCATTTTGAATGACGGGTTCATTTTGTTTGCACGTATGATGCGCTCGAACAATACAATAATTTTTTCATCTTGAGCGAACAGGCGGAAGACGCTTCATTCTGGTGAATAAAACGCTCAATTCTGGCAAATAGGACGCTAGACGCGCGAATAATATTAATACGTTCTGGATCTATGGGAATTCTGTAAAATGCTCTTCCTTTTGCTTGTCCTTGGCTATACTGGCACCCTGGGGCACAACAGCAATCCACCATATGGTTAATGGACTGTACTTGTATAGTGCTTTTCTAGTCATGTGACCACTCAAAGCAGTTTGACACTACATGTTCATTCACAAACACATTTATACAGCACCTATATTGGAACATATTGGTGCTTTTTGTAAGTCATTCATACACCTGTTCAGTGATAGTTCATTGTCTTGCCCAAGGACACTTTGACATGTAGTCAGGGGAATTGAACCGCCAACCTCCTGTTTAGTAGACGACAGCTCTGTCCACCATCTATAGCTGCCCCATATTTACAGTTTATTTTGCCAGTTGAGCTGCAAGCATCAGACTTATAGAAGATATGCAACATTTTGGTGCAGACATTGAATGATCTTAGCTTCCTTAAGAAGTAAAGTCTGCTC
>JAOXYM010000006.1:30954354-30978596 GCA_028567055.1 Leptatherina wallacei | reverse complement strand
CACACACACACACACACACACACACACACACACACACACACACACACACACACACACACACACACACACACCATCTGAAACATAGGAAAAACGTATCTGGGAGAACCTCCAGGTTCTGTTGGTGCCATAGAGTCTGTGGTCAAACACTTTAAAGACCAAAGACACCGTCAGACGTCATGGTTCCTCTGAGGATCGTTCACAGAGACCCTGAAAGCCGTCACCGTTACTGACGCTGCTGTGAATCTCATGTCTGAGAACGTTTTCACAACAAGAAAAACTGAATTCTGAGGTTGTACCCCCAACTGGGGGGTTGTACCCGTGACTGTGGGGTTGTACCCGTAACTGTGGGGTTGTACCCGTGACTGTGGGGTTGTACCCGTGACTGGGGGGTTGTACCCGTGACTGGGGGGTTGTACCCGTGACTGTGGGATTGTACCTGCAGCTGTGACTGAAGGGCGCGTCGGGCCAGCAAGCTCTGGATTACATTGGTACGATCCAAACAATCCATGCAGTTGCTCCGAAACGTTCCTTCTTGGCTCAGCAGTACCTTCCCGTCCACATCCACCAGGAAATACCTGAATCCATACACACACAATTTCCTTAGATGAAGGTGAACTTATATATACACACACACACACACACACACACACTTAGGAGATCAGACTGACCCAAAGTCATCCTGTATCTCTGTGACCATGTCCAATAAGATCTGGAGGCGGTGCCACCTCATCCGACTGCACTCCTTATGGAAGTCAAATGCTATGTACCTGCACAGAGACGAGTTCACCTGACATTTGTAAAAGTTTTATTCAAACAGCAACACATCCAGCTCAGTGTGAAGTGGTGCTTATCTTACTTGATCATGCCATTACCCAGACCAGTCACTATCTTATCAAAAGCTAACTCCAAAGGTTTTTCTGAGCCTTTCTGGTTGATCTGTGAAACAAACAAAAATAATAAAAAAATCAGCGTTTCTGATCAGAGTTCAACCAGCAGCAGTGTAAAATACTGCAGGTGTTCTCTCATCATACCAGGTTCAAAATGACTTGTCTTCCATAGAGAATAATCTGAGAGTCAAAATGTCTCTGGAAGCCATCCAGCTGAGGAGGAAACAGAGGAAGGAGATGAATGAGAGACACAAAGACACAGACAGCTTTGTTGGATGTGGAACAAGAGGAAAAAACGGACATGGTTGATGGCCTTGCTGATCTGCGGCTTTGGCTTGTACTTGAGGTTGGGTCTTTGGGACCAGAAGAAGGGGATGGAGCCTCTTGTCTGAAAGGAAGTTAACACAACACGTTTTAAACTTTAAACCCAGTCTGCAGCTGCTTCACAGCCAGTTAAATCAGAGTGGAGTCATGTGACCCAGTACAGCTGGTGGTCATGTAGATTGGGAGCTCTCTGACATGAAGAAATCTGTCCGATGGTTTCATTCTTCTTCACGGATCATCTGTTGGACTGACCTGAACAAATGAAGCTTTGGCTCCTTTGTACTGGACGATCTGCTCCGTTTCCACAAAGTTAGCAGCATGTCCCTCCACATCAATACCTAAACACACAAGAGCAAACGGACATGTCACACGTCGGATTCCAGGTAGCAACAAAGAGCTTCTGTCCACTGGATGCTGAAGCATTAACCCTGCCGGGTTGCTTCAATTTATTACATGTTCAGGTCATTAGAGACTAAAATAAGGGTTCTCCTAAAAACTGCAATAAAACATCACAGATTCATATTTTTCTCTTTACTTTTCCTCAAATCTTTCATACAGCTTCAGTCACAATCAAAACCACCAGATATATATCTATTGAAATTATTCAACCCTTTAAATGCCCATTTAATGTCATAATGTCTTTGCATTTATGGAAAAACAAACGTGAAATGATTTTGCGTGGCTGGGAATGTTATGTAAAGATCAGTCTAAAATATAGTAAAAATTTGTTAAAGTTAAGTTGAAACAATGTTATTATTGTTTTATTCAGTTTTTTCAAATGGCGGTAATTTATTTTAACGCACGATTAACACACTCAGCATTCAAGGCAGCTCAGAAACCACAACTCTAAGTCTCCCTCACACAAAGGCAACTACAATGATAAGATATAAACAAATAAGAATTAGTTATCTGTTTAGAATCTATGTGAGCTGTCAAAAAATATAATAAATAAAAGTATCTCCGAGTCTGCAGGTCCCAAAAAAACAGTTTCACAGGACGACATTAGCTACTAGCAGTAGCTTGGTTCCAATTACATGGAGGGCATGTTAGTAACTTATCGGCATCAATAACAAAAATAACAAAAGAGAATTATGTATCGTTCTGTACCTCATCACCTGACGGGACACAAACTTGTGCAACATATTGACATTTTCATATTTGTAAATCTTTGCGGCTTCAGTAGTGGTAATAACGCGCTTAAACGGCGAGGCGGCAGAGAGCAATACCCGGTTTTTGGCATTCAATTAGCACAGCGCTAGATGGGAGTAATTCTCACACAATGGGGCTTTAAAGTTGTAAAGCCTTTAAATGCCAATTTAAATAGTGTACTCACCATTTTTCTAAAAGGAAAAAAAGACAAAGCTTATTTTGAATTAAAAACATGCTTAGAAGTTTTTTAAAGGCTTAAATTTATTCAAAATAGTGGGGGAAATTTTTTTTATTTGCCCTTTAAAATCCCATCATGTGTTCTGAGTCTCCTCTGGAGGAAATGATGAATGTGCAGCAGTTACCTCGGACGTAGTAGCGGACTCCAGCTCTGAAACAGCTCCTCCTGGAGATGATGCTCCACCCAAACCCTTTCAGATTGATGGAGCACGGCTGAATGGTGATAACTGGCCAAGAGATGAGTTAAGAACCCAACAACACTGATGAGGTTGATTCAGAGCAAAACATGAAGAGATTACATGTTGACAGGAATAAACTTCATGTAAGTGGAAAGTTTGTTAGCTGTACACAAGTTTTAGTCCCTGTTCCAACATTAGGTGAAGAACCCAGCTTTCCATCGGCCCCATGTGGAAGGACTCTGCAGCCGTCAGGAGTATTCATCGTCTCCAGCTCTGATCAGGTTTGGCCACAGCTCATGTTTCTATCAATGTATCAGCTGCAAATTTGCCTCAGTAATAGGTATCTATTCTGGGCCTTCAGCCTGATAACTGATCCTGTTCTGTCAGACAGAGCAGTCAATCAGAAGCCGTGGTTCATCACAGCTGCCTGCAGAGATTCTCCTCAGTTTTATAAACCTTTCAGAGGAGATAACTGGAACCAGACCATACTAAACATCATGGCAGAAGTTTTCAGCAGAACAGAGCACAGCTTTGTGTGGTTTCCATCTGAGACTGACTGTCATTTCCTGAGACCCTGGCAGGGGTCCAGGGATGAAAAGATGTGGGAGAGTGGATTAAAAGCAGAACTAAAATCCTTAACTTAGCTCTACAGAATCCAGGATGTTTCTAAACCAGAAGAGTGATGGTGTTGAAACCATCATCACTGTATCTGTCTATGAGCGAAGTGCAGTGAATCCAGTCTGATTACTGGTTTTCATCATCATTCCTGGATGTGATGTGACACCACATGTCTCTTTATGAAGCTAATTTTCTAACAAAAGGAATGAGCTGTGGCAGACGACTGCAGGAAAGGATACAGCCATGAATAACAGGGAAAACAAACTTGTGCAACTGTAAAAGAAGAGCAGAGACAGATGCAGAAAGATGATCAGAATTAATCATCATCGTCATCATAAACATGAAGTTGACCAGCAGAGAGATCTGTCCGGATTTGCACTGTTGCTTCCTGGTTCTGATTGAGGTTTTCCTTCCTGGTTGTGATAGGGTTTTCCTCTCTGCCGTCTCCTTGTACAGCGCAGGATGGAGGATTGAATATAAGAGAAGATCTGATCTAATGTGTTGGTTTCCTGAGCTAGGCAGGGTTTTTTTCATTAACTGAATCCCAGTGAACTGGACTGGATTGTAACAGGATCACAGAGAACGGGACTGGACAATAACTACATTACAGTGAACCAGACTTGGTTGTAAAGTTGTACAATATAAATAAAACTGTTGAAACTGAACTGAGTGGTGACTTCTTCGCCCCAGATTCCAGTCACTTTAAGACACAGATGAACTGTTGTGCAGATCCTCATGAACCACTGCGTATTTGGACAGGTTTTATAATTCTACATCTCTTGTAATTTGTCTCACGATGATTACGTTTTTAATGTTTAGGGTGTTATTTCATTTTAAAAAATATTAGATGAAGCACACAGGCTGAAGAACAAAACAACCGTCCACATACTCACAGTCTGGTCTGTAGGTACGAGGTAATCCCTATGTCAATCACAGTGCTTCAGTACTACACCAAGATCAATCCAGTCATCAATGATTGTAAAGTTACAGTAGCTGCAGCTCTGGACTAACCCACTAAGACAGTAAAATGTTAAACTCACGGCCGTTAACTGAGGAGATTAATTTGATCTTACCTCTGGCTGGTTGATAAACTCCCTCAGCAGGTGTCCATTCCAGACAAAACGCTGATCTGCCTGGAGCAAAGACAGAACAACTATCAACCTCAGCAGTAGCCTGATCTCCTGTCCAGCAGCTCAGAGATGTTTTAGTGGAAAAACATCTCTAACTTTGGTCCTGGGCAGGTGGTTTTAATGTTGTGGCCAGTCAGTGCATCTTACCCTCTCCAGAAGGCTCATGTCCTGAAACTCGGGGCTAGTGTTGGCCAGCCGCTGTAGAGTGTGGGTGAGGTCGTAGTCTGTCGCGAAGTAGAAGGCATCAGTGTGAAGCACGTTGCTGATCATAGACAGGAAGGTCTTGTTGTCCTGCATCTGCAAGACAAACCAACAAAAAGTTTTTATTTCCACTAACTTTACAGCTAACGCTGCATCATGTCCAGAGTGGATATTCCAGAGATTTGCTGCCATCTAGAGGAAATGAAAAGAAACACAAACAGGTTCCAGCTTCAAAAATAACTTTACTGTCACATCAGCAGAAGAGGGTAGTAATGAGTTACATTTACTTCGCATGTGCAACCAAAAATTTGTTTTTTCTTTTTACTTGGCCACACCGGTGCGCCAAACATTTCACAGGTCTAGCTGAAGGAGTTTAATTCTCTGAAAGTCTGTCTGCGTATTCTGTGTTCATTCCCTCCTTAACCGAGCTCAGAGAAGAATAACGGGTTGGTCTTCACCTGTGATCCACAGCTGTACACAGTGTTTTGTGCTAGTTTTCAAGTTAAGATCAGCGCACATTAGACATACCGTACGACGAAAAACGACAGACGATCATGGGAGTTGGAATCAATTGTAAAATGTGGAATTTGATCAGAAATGAAGAAATTCTACCCTAAGTTCCTCTTAATGAATTTTTCCAAACCGGGAGAAGTGTTGTCAGGAAACGAGAGCAGCTTGGATCAGACTGGCTTATTCTGAGCGTTGGAGCTGCAGCTGGAGGCTGTCCTGAAGAAGACCCGTGGGAAAAATTCATCACTAATAAGACCACTACACATTTTCAATGAAGGAATGAATCTGTTTGCTACCAACGATGATGATCAAGATGGTTTTGGTAACTTGTCTGTTTAAATAATTTCTAAAAGATAAATCAGATGTTACAATCAAACAGTTACTCAGTACTTAAGCAGTCTTTTTATCAAATACTTTTTTACTCTTACTTGAGTACTTTTTATTTCTACATACTTGATTAATGTTATTTTGAAGTAACACCACTCTAACTTGAGTACGATTTTTAGCTACTCTACCCACCTCTGCACATCAGAGAGCTGCAATGAAGATAAAATGAGCAGAAAAGACATATCAAACAGTCAGCAAGTGGTTTAGAAACATTTCACACTGACCAAATGCAGTATGTACAGTAAACACACATCTTCAGATCCAAACAGAGCAGAATTTGAGCAGGTGAGAAACTCACCTGACTGTCAGTTAGATGCAGGATTGTCTTCTTGTACGGGATTATTTCAAAGTCCAGAGCCTTCCAGACAGCATGGCCCAGCAGATCCCCCACCTTCATCTTCTTTGTGATGACTATCAGGTAGGTCCCTGAAAAGTAGGATGTCAGAAATGAGAGCCTGCAGGAAGTTCCCACATCTAAACTAGCTGGAAAACGCTGGAATTACCTGCTACCAAACGGATAGTTCCCATGATTCCACATATTAGCTTGCTGTCAGCCGACACAGGAATGTCCCTCCTCACTGAGGACGACAACAACGTTGGAGACAGAGTCAAACACAATCAGCTGATGCTCTGAAGTCAGCCTGACCTGGTCTGGTTTTTATTTCTGTTCATTATCTGCTGTTTCTGACCAGCTGTGATTACAAGTTAGAGGAAGATTTAAAAAAAAACAAAAAAAAACTTGCATCTCCTGAAAGTGAACATACAAACGTTTCCATCATGAAGTTGGAGCATTGTGTAAAATATACATAAAAACAGAAAACAATCATTTCTAAATCCTTTCCAACACCTATTCACTGGAATACACCATAAAGATATTTAATGCTCAAACTGGTCCTTTGAGTTATTGAAGGATTATTGTAGGATTCATTTTTTCTTTACTCAGCAGAGGGTATTTATGGTTAATTTACTTTTTTACTAAATTACTTTATTATGTCTGCATCAAAATACAGAAATATATCAAACTTGATGACCTATAAGAAGTGTTAATGTGGTTTTACACATTTATAGTGCTGGAAAATTACTCGTGATTATTTCTCTGACAATAACTGGACCAAGAACATCTGTAACCATGACATCCCTCAACAACAGCTGTTCTACCTACCATCACACTACAACACAGTACTTCCTTCATTAGCTGGTTATGAATATTTATAGTACATTAAAAAAAATTGATGTGTGAAAAGCGAAGAGCAGAGATGAAGGAGATGGAGAATCCTTCCCAGCTGACATCTGTCCCTTTAATCTCACAGCTGGATATTCTGTCATGTTTTCTTACCAGCGAGAGTCATCTCAGTCGATACTCTGTCAATAACCAGGACGTCGTCCACGGAGTCATCATCTTCACAAGCCTCGATGTAAAACTTCTCTGGCGTGGTGTGCCTGTGTGATATAGGCGCGAGAACATCGTTAGTCTGATCGAACCGAGCAACTGAAAACACCCGAGCTAACGCGGCTAGCCGCTCTCCAGATGTTAGCTGAGGCTAGCTGGAAGATCGGTACTTGGAGCAACTAAACCTCCTCCCGGAACCAGACCCATCGTTACGATGTTCCAGATCGAATAAACCTGACTGAGATCAAACTTATCATAAGTCAATGAAACTTTCTCCGCTGTCAGATGCCGTGTTAGCCTCAGCTAACAAGCTAGCTCAGAGTTTCTGTGATAGGGTGAGCGTTAACCGCTACAGCGCGAGCGCCACACAGACGCTCGGGTGCCTCTTCGTTACACGACGGCATAAAACAAAAATGACATGTTCCGATCGTAACTTGGACCACTTACAATCTGAAACTCTGATAAGTGCTGGCCATCTTCCCTCCGGTGTAACCTCTGTGACGTGTCATCTGCTTCTTCTTCTACGTTTCTTTGCGGCGTCCGCTGCGTCGGATCCTTCTTCTTCTTCTTCTTCTTCTTCTTCTTCGTCTTCTTCTTCTTCCAGGTTTAACGGCAGCTGGTAACCTGGGAGACGCATTATTGTTCCCTTATGGAAACAAAAAGCATCTCTTCTTCAGTTTTACTTTACAGGAGTCCTGTTTTCCATGCAAGTGTATTAAATTCACCAAGATAAAAATAAAATAAATTTAAATAAAATATGTTTCTGAATTAACTTGCTAATTTTACACACAGAAAAAAAAAGTTTATTTTTTTGTTCTATAGTAGAGATTATCTTTTTAAATAAAATTATTTTCTGGACTCTGTCACAGTCCCCTGCAGTAAGCTGCTGCATTTTATGGATACTTCTGATCCTATTTTAATCTGTATCATAAAAATAATATGAAAAAACTCCATTATCCAAGTGAAACTTATTGATAATAACATCAAATGTAACTTGGAAATATAACGTCCCATCTTCGTTACAACATATCAGATCCAATGTCATTGGTCTTTATGAGGATTACCAGTATTATTTCCTTTGTTTTTTTTCTAGGTATCATAACTCCTTTCCATTTAACTAAAGATTTTCCATCCGTCCATCTTTTACCGCTTATTTAGGGTCGGGTCGCGGGGACAGCAGCTTGAGCAGGGAAACCCAGACTTCCCTCTCCCTAGCCACATTTGCCAGCTCATCTGGGGGGATCCCGAGACGCTCCAAGAGGCCAGCTGAGAGATGTAATTCCTTGAGGGAGTCCTTGAAGGCCTTCCCCAGAATCTCCTCCCAGTGGGACGTGCCCAAAATACCTCACGGGGAGGCGTCCAGGAGGCATCCTAAGAAGATGCCAGAGCCACCTCATCTGGCTCCTCTCGATGCGGAGGAGCAGTGGCTCTACTCTGAGCCCCTCCCAGAGGACGGAGTTTTTCCCGAGATATCCCGAGATACTTGAACTCTTAAACTTGGGGCAGGACCTCACCTCCGACCCAAATAGGACCTTTTTCTGGCTGAGGACCATGGTCTCAGATTTGGAGGTGCTGATTCTCATCCAAACACTGGATCCCCTCAACACCTCGGCTGCACCTAGAAATTCTGCTCAAAAATGTTATGAACAGAATCGGTGACAAAGGGCAGCCTTGGCGGAGTCCAACCCTCACCGGAAACAACTCCGTCTTACTGCCAGCGATGCAGACCAGGCGCTGGCACCGGTTGTACAAGGACGAGACAGCTAGCACAACAGGGCCTGGCACTCCATACTCCCATAGCACCCCCTCACAGGAGTCCCCGGGGGACACGGTCGAACACCTTCTCCAAACACAAAGCGCTGGTTGGGCCAAGACCCTGAATAAGGTGTGGAGCTGGTCCACGTTACTAGGAAGACCTTACCAGGGAGGCTGAGGAGTGTGATCCCCTTGTGGTGGTCCCCCTTCTTGAAGAGAGGGACCAACATCCCAGTCTGCCAATCCAGATGTTCCTGATGTCCACACCATGCTGTAGAGGTGTGGAAAATTTCCCGCTTCCCCTTTTTCCCCCAGTTCTTCATCCCTGAGATGTTTCAGCACGACAAATGGATCTAATTTTGTCTTCAGTTCATCCTGCTACACTTCTTCTTCAATCAGTACCTCAAAGTGTCCATATAAGGTCTTCCCTGAAAGAGACGTTGTCTGGATGGGAGCAGATGTTGCTATAAAACCTCCATCATGTACTTTTCAGCATTGATGGAGCTTCACAGATATGGAAGCTGCCCACGCCATAGACACTAATGCAGCCCCATCCCATCAGAGATGCTGGATGCTCTCTCTCCTCTTTAGTCTGCAGGACACACCGTCCATGCTTTCCATTTTCATCTCAGAGCATTTTAAATGAGCTTTGGTCCAGAGAAGACGGCGGTGTTTCTGGATCCTGTTCACATCTGGCTTCTTCTCTGCATCATAGAGCTTTAACCTGCATTTGTGGATTTCAGAGTGAACTGTGTTCACAGACAGAGATTTGTGGAAGTCTTCCTGAGTGGAAGTCTTTCCAGTGGAAACCACTGCCTGTTTTTAATGGAGATGATCACCAACATCTAGTTTAAATATTCAGCCTTGTCCCAGGCATACAGAGATTCCTTCTGATTCCTGAATCTTTTGATATTCTTTTAGAGATACATTGCCGCCATGAAATTCATTATGAGCTCATTTTTTCCATGAAATGATTGAATGTTTCAGTTTCAACATCTGATATGTCGTTTATTTTGTGCTGGGAATAAAGTATGGATCAGTGAAATTTGTAAATTATTGGATTCTGTTTTTATCTACAATTACCCAGAGTCCCAACTTTTTGGCTTCTACTTCAGCTCATACATGAAGGAAATAAATGAATATAGTAGAAAAATGTTGACTAGAAAAACAGCTCCGACCAATAGGTGGCGGTAAGAAATCATTCTGCTGTTTGTCTACTGGCATTTCACTAAAAGAAGAAGAAACATGAGCCCGCTGAACCCACTGAGCATGCGCAGTAACTTCGCACATGTTCAGATTGCTTCTTACCGGAGTTGAAACAGCAGGAGAGAAACTAGAAGTTCACGACTCGATCGAATCGACGGTTTCCCAGCAGACACCATGAGACCAGGTAATGGCATTTTCCATCGTTTCTACGGTCTTTTAAACCATATCTTATTGTGTTAATGTAAAGAGTGTATGAGTGTTTGTGTGTTCAGATACGCGTGTATGCCTGGCTCGCGACGCCATGCTGCCTGCCGGATTGTCTGGTCAACAACCCGGCCCGTGAAATTTAGTTTTAATAATGGCAGCTGTTTAAATATGGTAACGAGAGACTGGAAGATGTTAGCACGGCTAACTAGCCGTTCCCGGGTTAAACTAAAGCATCACACCAACAAACTGCGTCATAATGTGAGACTGTGAGGTTTAGCACGGCTAGCTCGCTGGACCCGGGGTAAACTAAAACATCACGCAGCGTTAGTTGAGCTGGTATCAATCAATAACTGATCAAAGTATTGATCAAACTTGATTTAAGGGTTAATGTCAACATTAAGACCTGTAAACAGAACAAAGTGTTGATCTGAGGGTCGGAACATCCTGCGAGGATGAAGTCTGAGGAGTCCTCGCGACGCTTAGCACGTGTTGTCAGGAGGTGCTATGGCGTCTGGGTGTCCATGTGAACCCCTCCATGAGTTTATATCCAGAGGTTTCTCCTACAACATTTTGTAGCCATGGTGGTACCAATGGTTGGACTGGGGGGGTTGTATCCAGATGACCGACGGGGGTGCGGTTACATATCGATAACAAATGGCACTGGTGGTGTTTACTATTAACACAGATCGATCATACCACACAGCATGAACCAACTCTGTATAGCTCTCGCTTTGTGCCTATACCGAACGGAATAAGTCGCCAAACAATTGCATTAATTTCTCATCTGTTCCAGTTTGTGAATGGGCTAAAACTCTAATATTAAGTTGTTTGACGTGGTTCAGGAATCCTGCATGAATCTGATGCTGCAACCAACCAGAGCACTCTTCCTTTTCTCCCTGTCGAGTTGGCCTTATAACATACAGTCAGCAGGAATGTCTGGATCTGATGGCAACAGATTCCTGCTCATCTGATCGATTCAATAAGCCAATTCATAACAAACAGTAAATCATGTTTTTCATTTATCTTATTTTTACAAAGGTGGTATCTTTTCAAATATTTCTCCGTTCAGCCTCAAGATGGTCCCACCAATTGTTCCCCTTCTTTGTGAGAAGGAGGCTTGAAGGAACTGGTCTAATCTCAGTAGTGTGGGTGAACTGGTTCCCAGTCTGACAGCTCCTGTGTGTTGCTGAATGTGAGCAACATTCATCCGTTCACCACAATATGTTGGATTCAGCTTAATGTATATTTAATTTATGGGAAATAATCCAGGAAGTAGTCTAATTAACCCCCCAAAAATTCCAGACGTCTCTGGTATATCCACAAACACCTGAGAGGTCCTGTTGAACATCATGTTCTAGATCAGAACCTTCATTCATCCTCTGAGGAAGATGACGGTGCTGTGAAATTATGCTGAAGGGTCCTCTGTTTTCAGGTTTCAGTCCTCGTGGGGATAGAGGAGGCTTCAGAGGAGGAAGAGGGGGAGGAGGATTCGGTGACCGTGGACGAGGAGGATTCGGTGACCGAGGAAGAGGAGGGTTCGGTGACCGTGGACGAGGAGGATTCAGAGGAGGAAGAGGTGAGAATATTTCCAAACACACTAACTCACCTGCAAGTGGAGGATGTGGTCACATGACAGGATCATTAAAATATGATGGATGTATTTAACAATCAATAAGAAACATTCATGTATCTGGTATCTCTCTGATGAATGTTTATGTATTTATTTATTTTCCAACCAGTCCTGCTGACTTGTGACGCTTATTAAAACGCCTCTGGCTCTTCTTCAGGTGGAGGGTTCAGATCTCCAGACGGTGGAGGATTCCGGGGACGAGGAGGTGGCCGAGGCACCCCGAGAGGCAGAGGGGGTGGGAGAGGAGGAAGAGGAGGGTTTGGAGCAGGGAGGAAGGTCCTGATTGAGCCTCACAGACATGAAGGTTTGTGATCTTCCTGCTTGTTTGATGTTGTGATGTTTTCAGGTCTCCAGTGGAAGCCATGGTTGCTTTTTCTGCAGTGATCAGCTGATGTTTGTTTGTTTTTTAGGAGTGTTTATCTGCAGAGGGAAGGAGGACGCCCTGGTGACGAAGAACATGGTGGTGGGAGAGTCTGTGTACGGGGAGAAGAGGATCAATGTGGAGGTGAGGATGAGTTCACTGGCAGTCTGGAGGACATGAAGGTTTGTTCTCTGACATCAGCTGCTGTGTCCTCCATCAGGAAGGAGAGTCAAAGATCGAATACAGAGCCTGGAATCCTTTCCGCTCCAAGCTGGCAGCGGCCATCTTGGGAGGAGTGGACCAGATCCACATCAAGCCTGGAGCGAAGGTCATGTACCTGGGCGCCGCCTCTGGAACTACAGTGTCCCATGTTTCAGACATCGTTGGACCAGTAAGTACCTCATAGCTGAAGCAGAACTTTTAGCTCGTCTAAAGGCCGCTCTCCACCAGGTGCATGTGCACTGCGGTGTCCTTCCATCCTCTGCAGTGCGCCAATTCAGATCAGATGCGTGTCCGATGCGAGCGCCCGCAAGTGCAGTCTACCTTAGGTTAATTTCTTACCTTTTGGATCCATCTTTTTTTAGCTTTGTGCTCCTACCATGAGTATCTCCAGTCAAATGGATTATATTGTCCACTGGTTTAATTGCGTTTCTTGTTGGTATTAATTACTCGTTTTTAACTGGCAACGAAGTAATGTTTCCACAAATCAGCAATCGCGAATCTGCAAGGCATGTGGTGTTTTTTTTAATTTACCGGCTGTAGCTCAGGTGGATAGAGCCGTCGGCTACTAAACAGGAGGTTGGCAGTTTGATTCCCCTGACTACATGTCGAAGTGTCCTTGGGCAAGACACTGAACCCTACACTGCCTCCGGATGTGCCTATCGGGGGTATGAATGCTTACACCAAGCACTGAGTATGTATCAATATAGGTGCTGTATGAATGTGTGTGTGAATGGGTGAATGAACATGTAGTGTCAAAGCTCTTTGAGCCGTCACTTGACCAGAAAAGCGCTATACAAGTACAGTCCATTTACCGGATGCTTTACACCGATGCCGTGTCTGATTTCCGGTCTTATCCGATCTGAACTGCTGAGCGTGATACGTTCTGGAGGCGTGGTACGTCAAAAATAGAACTGGCTAATATATTTAGCGGAAAGCCGCACCGAGGCACATCTGGGACGCATTGGACACACACCACAGAGCACCCGGTGTGAAATGAAATGAAAAATACTTATTTATCCCTCTTAGAGGGAAAGTATTGTTGTAGTTTTTTTGTTTTTAATTAATCATACCATTGACCAAAAAGGGGGGTATTGGCTGCGGAGGCCGCATCGCAAACGCAACGTACCGCTCAAGCACCCGGTGGAAATTTGCCTTAAGATGTCTTGCAGCGGGGACACATGGTTATACTTCGTGTATTTTTTGGCGAAACTGTATTTAGGGGAAACACGGTCAAATACTGGTCAGTTTCATTTGGGGCAACACTTATTCATGAAAGAGTGGACTACAGAAGCAATTGCTCAGTATGCACCACGTTCCAGTGCACTTGCGTATTAAGACACACTAACTCTTTAGGGTAAGTTGTGATGGATAACTTAGTCTTTAGGTGATCTATGGAAGCTTCCAGGCATTTCTATTCCATTCAGGGGGTTTACAATTCAGAGGGACGATATGGTAAATCCATCATGATCCATGATTTATCACTTTTATCTATCACATTTTCATCACTATCACTACTATTTTGCCAAGAGACCTATATTTAGCTTAAATTGAAGGTAATGTCCAATCAGGAGCAGCCGAAGATCAACACGTGAGAGGAAAGTTCTGTGTGTGTCTGAAAAGAAGAAAAAAGTAATTGTCCTCTACGGCTGGAATAAAGCCACGAAGATGTTTTTGTAAATAGTTTCTGTTTATTTAAACCAGAAACAAAAAACTATGAACCAAGACCATGCCTGTGTCCGAATGTCCACACTATTCCCTAACCCAGGGATACCCGATTCGTCCGCAATCCGGCAGGTTTTCCATGTATCCCTGCTTCAACACCCCTGACTCAAATTAATGAGTCACTGTGCAGAACTTGATGTGCTGTTGCATCCATTTAATTTGATGCAGGCATGTTGAAGCACATAAACATTGAAAACCTGCTGGATTGCTGCCCTCGTAGGACCGAATTGACAATCACTGCCCCAACCCCCCATTGCCAGACTAGGGCTGGGCGATATGGCCTCAAATCTGCATTGTGGTATAATCTGAGGATTGTACAGTAACAATATGTATTCTTTTTTTCTGAATATGTCAAAATGACATACTTGGTACATCACAGCGGAGTAAACATTTTAAAAAAAGTATAAAATGCCATTTTAAGAATATTTATTCTGCAAAAACTTTTTTAAAGGGATAACGTGTAACTTTTGACCCAAATATCAACCTAATGTGAGTAATAATGGATGATTTCTGGGGTCAATATAGTGTTTGATGCATTCCCTCTTCAGAAACCAGACATTGTAAGTTTGCAGGAGCGGATCCGTCTCATGGTATCATGTCACCTGCAGCGCTTTGCTTTACAGCTCGCCCTCTATAAACAGAGGATTCTGCTTTGTGCTACTTTTTTCTTTGAAAGTTTGTCATGGCTGAAAGAAGAAAGAAGGTATAAATGGTGTCTGAGGAGGCCAGAATGAGAGACGCTTGCAACAATGTTGTGTGGCCTTTGGAGTTAGAGATTTAGCCCCCTAGTGGCTAAAATTTACACAGTAACCCTTAAGAAAAACTAAAATCTTTCAGGTAAGTTTAGAAGATAATTTTCCAAACAATGTAACAAAAAATCTTAATAGTGTTCACGGGCGTCTGATACACTCCCAGTATTAATTGGCACACCGCGGGGGTCGGAAGCACAGCTGGAAATGGACCTGGCTCAACTTTAATCACTTCTGTCAGGCCACAGCTTGATGACATCAACATGCACTATGGCAGTAGGCCGGTATAGTAAAAATCAATACCGTTGGATGAATTCATGTCGTTTCTACCGCCCACCCATAGCAGACGATAGTCACTCATTCTGTTGGCGATTCGGGCACAAAGCCGGCTGTTTTCTCTTCGCTGCAGATCACGTGACTAACAGCTGTTACCACGGCAGCCAAGATGCGCGTGAAGATGTCATTACAAATAATCATTTATTTCCTTATGTATTTTGTTATTTCTTTGCAGATCTATTCAATATAATATAAATGGTCTAGAGCTATTTAACCTGCTTTGATGTCCGTGACACACGTCACTTGATGCGGCATCTTCCATCGGAGAAATAGTGCCAGGTTTTTAAATTTTAGCATCTTCTTACTAACAGTAATTGGACTAATAATCATTAAAATGAGAAAGAAAACGACTGCAGATTACCGCGTAAGTGAATAGAGCTCCTGCCCCCAATGCATTGACCCGTCGAGTGACCATCCATGCTCACTACTTTCAAAGATGCATGTGGGTGTGCTATATGGGGCACTATGTAGTACCGGAGCAGAAAAAAAAAAATCGAAATTATTTATGAATATTGAGTCGACCCAAAATTTCCAATAATCAATATTTCAAGACCTTAAAAGTGTTTAACAGACTTTCAAAGCTGCTAAGGACAAAGAAATGTTAAAGTTTGCAAGATCAGCAAAAATAAATGTCACCTCTTTAACAATAGATTTTTCATTGTTTTCAATCTTTGAATCACTTTATTATCCTTAAAAACCTCCGTCTGGCTTATAGAGGAATTCCTGAATTGTCATCCTTTGCTACTAAAATAGTATTTTTTTGTTAATGAAGATCTGTTTGAATCAAGAATTATTACAGAATCAAATAGAACCCCCCCCCCCCCCCCGAATTGAATCAGGGGTTGATGTCAGATGCTCATCCCTACTGTATAGGGAATGGTGTGGACGTTCGGACACAGCCTTAGATTCCAGGGTTTGAGATTTTGTATTTATGCCTAAAATAAATAAAAAAATTAAAAATGAGGAGACCATCCCTCTATGGTTGGAATAAAGCCCAAAAGCTGAGTTAGTTTTGTGAGGAAAGGATGTAAATGGTCATAAATAAGTAAAAATCTGTAAATGGTTTCTGTTGTGTGTATTTCCGTGCCAATATGTTTCTCCTGAAAGCCAAGACTCAAGACAATGATGTGCAGAGGAGAAAAGTCTTGGTCACACAGTACAGTTAGTAATAAATTCTGTTTTCTTGTTCTGGTTGGCCTTTATGAGGCTGTCATGAAAACATCATGTCGCCATGGTGACTGAGATTAAAAGGGTTCCGCTTCTACAGAAACAATAAACCAGGTGGATTAAAGATGGAAAAAACTAACTTGGAGTTTTAAGGGTTAAAACGGACCCTCTGATTGGTTCTGGTTCTTGTGTTCCTCTGCAGGACGGGCTGGTTTATGCCGTGGAGTTTTCCCATCGATCCGGGCGTGACCTTCTGAACGTGGCAAAGAAACGAACCAACATCATCCCCATCATTGAAGACGCTCGACACCCTCACAAATACCGGATGCTGGTCGGTAGGTGGTTCTGATCCGCAGCACCATGAACAGAACTTCCACCAGGCGTTCACTAAACTGTCTCAGGAACTAAATGTTGGTTTCTGTGAAGAGAACATGAACTCTTTCCATCTCTGTCCCCTCGTGTGCACGATCAGTGTGTTGGTAACTGGTTCTGTCCAGTTCTGTGATGGTCCTTCATGTGTTCCTCTGCAGGGATGGTGGACGTTATATTTGCAGATGTTGCGCAGCCCGACCAGACCAGGATCGTTGCTCTGAATGCTCACAACTTCCTGAAGAACGGCGGACACTTCGTCATCTCAATAAAGGTTTGTTGATGAAACTGGATGTACAGGAACCAGTTTATCTCCAGCATGCCGATGAACTGGTACCCGTCTTCACTGTTTGGACTCGGCGTGACTCTCCTTGTCTTCCAGGCTAATTGTATAGACTCCACTGCAGCTCCAGAGGCTGTGTTTGCTTCAGAGGTGAAGAAGATGAGCTCTGAGAACATGAAACCACAGGAGCAGCTGACTCTGGAGCCCTACGAGAGGGACCACGCCGTGGTGGTCGGCATCTACAGGTAAACCTGCGAGCTTCTGGAAATGACCGCTAGGTTCATGTACAATTAAATAAACACCAGCAGTTCCCGCCCTGGGGTCCCCCCATGGCTGCCAGGTTTTTGACTGAACAGAGTCTGTGATTGTTAAAATGAAAGCCAGTTTAATGTGGATCACTTCACATGGAACCAACATTTTAGAGCCTGAATCTCTGTGAAACCGGGTCCAGAGTGAATGAAAGGGGTCATCAAACCTGCCGTACAACAATATCTTAAAACATGTCCTTAGTTAAAATGAAATAAAGCTTCTTATTGTGCGTACGATCGGTTTCCATCCAGGTCCGGTGGGTTAGAGAGGTCCGTTCTGGTCCGGTGGGTTAGAGAGGTCCGTTCTGGTCCGGTGGTTTAGAGAGGTCCGTTCTGGTCCGGTGGGTTAGAGAGGTCCGTTCTGGTCCGGTGGTTTAGAGAGGTCCGTTCTGGTCCGGTGGTTTAGAGAGGTCCGTTCTGGTCCGGGTCCGGTGGTTTAGAGAGGTCCGTTCTGGTCCGGTGGTTTATCCCCATATTTTTATAAGCAAGTCTATACATTAACTTTGGTGCAAGGACAGGAACGAGGTGTTTATAGTGAGTCGAGCTGATAAAAGCATAAACGGGGCTGATGGGAATCCGGCACCGTGTGGCAGTCGGTGATGGGAGAAAAACTGCGGGATACACGTGTGGATAAAAAAAAGAGGAAAAAATTGCCGACTGCTGAACGGAGACCTCTGGCTCTCAGCCACAGCCGTCATGTAACCTTTATTGTTTCTCCAAACGCCGTCCCTCCGTTCTGAGCCTTTCTGCCGCGGCTGCTGGTGACGAAACTGTAACGTCGGCTCCAGATTGGTCTGTTCGTGGCATTTATGGGGAGCCTTTCATGAGCTGGTGCAAAATAATAAAACATGTTTCTGGACTTTACGCTCTCAAAAATTCATCAACGCCACAAGTGGAAAAATGTGCTGAGTTGGACACCAGTCATGCATGACTCAGCTTGGACATATGTGGTCATCGTGGTCAAGCAAAAAGTTCGAGTGTGTATGTTCATACGATTGTTTGGTAGTTGCATGAAGATGAGCTGGGAACCGCTGGTCTAGACCACATCTAAAGTTCTGGTGTATATTGATGTAATTTATGTGGTGAGTAAAATTTATTTATGAAGTGCTTTTCACAGATAAAAACATAGTTCTGTACATAAAGTGGTGATACTGGTCTGATGGAGAAATGTATAACTGGTCAGGATTTATCTGGAGCCTTTTTTCTCTCGATCTACGTAAACTGTGTTTTAGAGCCATAGTCTATCAGAAAAACACTTTAAGTTAGATGACAGGAAGTATATCTCTAGTTCAGTAATTGGGAAGGACCTGAACAAATAATGTCTGAGATCTTCCGAGACAAAGCCAAGACGCGGCGGGAGCGTAGCCGCGATATAGCAACTTGTTTCTGATGCCATACTTTGGAGGCTAGGAGGTCAATTCTCCTTAATTCCTCTGGTCTGAAACAGACTAAATATATCTAATCTGCTGTGTTGACGTTGTTATTCTTAGTTTGTGAACTTGGGGATTCCTCTGGGAGACAGATAGCAACTCTGAGGTGTTTATGAGCAGGTCTATAATCCAGATGTGTAATCCAGCACCTCAGAGTCGAGGTGAGGTTGAAGCTTCGGCAAAGGTGTCGGGAACATGGCGAGATCAGCGGTTTTAATGTTGTGGCTGATTATTGAACATGTTCTTCTCTTGTGTCATCAGACCTCCACCCAAACAGAAGAAATGAGGTGAAGACGAGTCGGAGCTGAGTGGACCACACCACAGACGTCCCAGATGTTTTTTTTATAGTTAAATGAGCAGCCATTGATCCCTGGAGAGTCTGGATGATGATGATGGAGGACAGATCAGACTGAGACATGGTGGCTTCATCCAGATGTTCAACGTGTGTTTGTGCTCAGTCCTGACAGATGTTACACACAATTTATCCAAAATGTTTGCGTTATAATTAGAATAATGACCTTTTATTTTACTCCTGGTTGTTTTCTTGATGAATGTTTGATTGAAATATGTGAGGCTGTTTTTTGTTGTGTGTGATGCTGACCTGTCCATTGGTCATCTGGTGAACAGTAAACAAAACTCTGATATGTACATGAACTTTTTCCACATCACTTTCTAAAAGAATGAATACAAATTATTGACCCAGTTTAACTTCAAAACATGTTTTAATAAAAAAAAAAAAAACACAGAAAAACTTAAAATCTGGTTGGTGGGTTATTTAATGCCTAAACAGACCTCTGATACTTCCTGTCGGTTCCGGTCCAGTTGTCGGGTTAAATCTGGGCTGGGCTGGTGGGTTTTTACTCTGTTAAACGAGTTAAAATGCTCATTTAACGAGTTGGGAGTTTAAACCCAGGTTAACTAACTCGGGTTAGCTCACTGGCGCCAAACTGCCTCCGTTTCCCTCCCAGAAGTCGCCGCCATAAACCCCGCGTTGCCTCGGACAGGAAAGACCGTTTTTATGGCCGTAAACCCGGGCCAGGTCGCGTTTTTAGACTGTAACGGGGGAAAGTTTTGTGGCCGTCAGCGGTGCATTTGTTTTGGCAGCCATTTTGTGGGAAATTTGTCTGGAGCGCGCGGGATCATACTTGGCTGCTGTCGGGAGTGCGCTCTCAATGCAGCCCCTCTCCTTTGACCGATATTACCATCACAGAGGGGCTGGCCAGAAAAGCGCTAGCTGTAACCGTGCCTGATTGAAAAATACAGCTTTTTCATTTCTTTTCCCGTTGCGTCGGTAGTCTCGCTCCGTCGGCTGGTCGTTGCCGCCAAGCAGCCTGCAGTGTGCAGACTGTCTTCAGATGGCAGTGTTTTATTAGACGGCTAGCATGCTAGCTACTAGCTAGCTAGCTAATGTTAGCTTCTTTTTTTTTTTACCTTTAAATTAATTAGAGAGCAGACGGATCACCGATCAGTTTGCCCTACGCTGTATTTACAAGGTGATCAGCGGTAGACTCGAGGAGAAGTGTCGTTTAGGTAAATGAGTGCTGGAGGAGCGAGCTGTCGGTGGTCGAAGCGGCGGGCTGCCCACCTCTAGGCAGGGCTAGCTGTGCGGCGCCGGCAGTCGGTCCCTGTCGATAACCCGCTCTCTGGAGCTCCGGGGAAAATAACGCAGTTCTACCGGAAACGTAACATCACCGGGATTGTGTCCGCAAAACAAACACAAAAAAGATTGTACATTATTTGGATTTCTACTGTGGAAGACGAGCGACTGACCCGTAGGAGGGGGCTCGGTTCGTGTGATCGACGAAGGGAGATTGGGGTTCCGAACATGGCTGCTCCGCGGAACATGGTTCGACACACCGCCTGAGGTAAGAGACCGCCGGCCGGCGCGTGTCTGTGATGGACGGAGTGGATGTGTTAGCGGGGTGTGTGGAGGCTGGTGGCGGAGCTTTCTGCTCTGCCAGCCGGCCTCGTGCCGCCTGCTGCTGGTCAGATGGCTGATGGGGCGAGCCTCTCGGAACCAGCAGCTTCACGTCTCTGATGGACTGATGGTGATGCTACCCGGTGAAAGATTGGGCGGACATGTTGGTGGTGGGCTCGGTGACACGTTTTGGGGTGATTTTATCGTCAGATTTTTCATCAGCTGCTGTTTTCCCACCTCACACCGCCGCTGAGCGGGTTGTCGGTTCAACATCTGGCCAGTGGACCCGGGCTCGGTCTGTCCGGTTTGTCATAAACGGGCTGATGGTTGGTTCAGGTCCAAGCATGTTCTGGTACCGGTTCTGTTGCCAGCTGCCTGGAGCTGAAGCTTGGAAGCAATCGGGTTGGTGAGGATGCCGGCGGATGGAGGGGAGGAAGATGGATGGATGTGGTTCTGATGGTGGCATCCTGAAATAAGGCTGATGTTCTGCTGTGTTTAGTGGATGCCGGTAAGCCTGGTCTGTCCGTACAGCATTTCATCAGCTAACAGTAGCCGCTAGCTTAGCTGCTGCATCAGCCCCAGCCCCAACCCTGCCCTGGAGAACAGGGACAGGACTACTGTCTGCACCGTGTCTACTCCCTGATGCTCATCTGGATCAATCACTGCATCTTTCTGTCTGCCACAGAGCATGATGGTGGATTTGATTAAAGATTAACACGCGGGTCCCCCGTTTCACTCTTTTACTGATTTTATTAGAGACTTTTAAAATGGGCGATGGCCGATTCTATGAATAGTTTTCATCCAGTCTTTAACCATGTCAGGGTTTGTCTGCATGACCACGAAGGATGTGTTTGCTCAGTATGACAACTTCTACATTAACCAGGCCTGCAATCCTTAGAATAAACCATCTGAGGTGTAAACCCCACGTCCCCTGTTCAGATAACAGCTTTAATTGTTGAAGCTCCACTAGCCATTTTTACTATTTCTGGTCCACCTTTTTTTTTTTTTTTTGCTAGATTATGGGACTAAAATAATTTGAAATTCATTTATCAATAGATATGGCACCATAAAGGCCAACCAAAACAAGAAAACAGTGACCAAGCCTTTTGTCATCTGCAAATCATTCTCTCAAGTGTTGGCTTTCAGGAGAAAAACAAACGCACAACAGAAACAATTTACATATTTACACCTTTTCCTCATTTACTGTTATTTATGCTACTATTTACCTCCGCACAAAACCACCTCCAACTCAGCTGATGTTTGGCACCACCTTGCATCAAAAACGTCTCCTTGGCTTTATTCCAGCCTCAGAGGACCATTATTTTTCTTTTTTTCAGACACACAAAACTTTCTGCTCCCTTGTTGATCTTTGGCTGCTCCTGGTTGGACATTACCTTCAATTTAAGCAATCTGATTGGTGGAAAGTTTAACAGGAAGTGGCTTCATCATCATATTCCAGGTCTTAGTAGAGGTCTCTTAGCAACATAGTAGTGATAATGATCTTTTCTTTGGGATGAAAATGTGATAAATAATGGTGTTGCCATGGATCAGTCATTGTGGATTTACCATATAGAGTTTCTGAATAAACACAAAATGTTGTGGCTGGATTGTAAACATCCTGGACAGAATAAAAATGCCTGGAAATCTTCCATAAATCCCCTAAAAGGATAAACTATCAATCACAATTTACCTCACAGAGTTGCACACTACTGCTCCTAAGAAACTGATGATGAGAGAAGAGATAGACCTCTGGGAGATCTGGTGATGTTTTATGGGTAATCCAGGTTTAGATCCTTCAGGACCAAGGATCCTTCTGGAGTTTATATAAAATCCATCATGAAAACATCCCAGAAAGTCTGGTATTAATAGCTGTTGTTTGTATTGAATCAGGAGGGAAAATCTAGTTTTTATGGAATAGTTTGTGTCTGAGGAGAAGGTGGAGAAACACGGGTGGTGTCAACACAACAGCCGGGTGTAGGATTCTTGCTCTGAAAGAAATGTGAACCTTGGGTGGATAAAAGTTGGTTTGATGTAGAACGCATTGTCACCTAAAGGACAAAGATTGAAGAACAAGACAAACTATCTTTATTTGACTTTCCTTCCATCACACAGCTCATATTCATGTTTCTGTTTGTCTACATCTGGATGCAGATCAGTTTATGATGAAAGGAAATATATATTGTTTCTTTAAAGATCACAATTATCCAAGTATGAATATTTTAGTCTTACTTATGAATGTGTAGTCTGGTGTGTGACATGTTTATGATCTTATGAGAACATTAAACAACATAAATTTCCTCAGTTCTGTTATCAGTCCGACAGTTTGATCAGTAATCGTCCAGATACAGTTTACAGAGTATTCAGACAAAATAAACACATGATCAACAAGTATTGATATGTTTCTGAGGAGGCAGACGGGAGGAGGAGGTCATGACTTGGACGAAGATGCAGAAGATCTGTCTGGAAATGGGATAAGAGCTGGGCTACCGTTTCATCCTGCGGAGCTGTCTGCATGTCACAGTGAACACGCCAATATCACGGAGAGGTTTTCCTGCCAGATGTTCTCCTCCCCTCAACACAGAACACCATGCAGCTCCTGCTTGATGAAGGCAGCGCTGCACAACCGATCTTTCCTCCGGTCCAGGCAAGCTTAGTCCAGGCTCCATGTGAAAACGCTGCAGAGCTCTGATTGGGCAGAGACTCCTCACCTGTGCACCGGCAACATCTCTGCAGCAGCACCCTGCTTTGTTCTCAGAAGCATGAACACACGACTTCCTCTGACTGAGAAGAGTTAGCTCTGTGACCGGCTCTGAGACGTTATAAACATTGCTGCAAACTCTGAGCATTAGCACTGAAGCTGTGACTCTTTACTGGACTCATAATCTGATCACTGTTCAGCTGTTAATGATGGGAGGCATCTCACATGACAGCATAACCTCACACACATTCCCCTCCACTAATAAACACTCTGAATACACGTTTCAATTATTTCTTTCAATCTATAAACATCTGAGTGACCTGGGTTGTAAAGCTAAAATGTATATAAAAACAATACAATGATTTACAAATTTCATCAAATTATATTTTATTCCCAGTAAAACATAAACATCATATCAGATGTTGAAAATGAGACATTTTATCATTTCATGGAAAATCTGAGCTGATAGTGAATCTGATGGCAGCAACACGTCTGTAAAAAGTTGGAACAGGAGCAACAAAAGGCTGAAAAGTCATTGGTATAAATCATTAACTACTAATTAGGTTGCCATGACAACAGGTCAGCAACATGACTGGGTATAAAGAAGCATTTCAGAGAGGCAGAGTCTCTCAGTTGGACAGAGGTTCACCAATCTGAGACAAACTGGGTTTCTGTGTGCATGGGACAAGGCTGGATGCTGGTGACATGATTCACTACTGGAAACCAGTGCATGGACTCAGGAAGACTTCCAGAAATCACTGTCTGAACACAGTTCACCCTGAAATCAGAAAATGCAGGTTAAAGCTCTGTGATGCAGAGAAGAAGCCAGATGTGAACAGGATCCAGAAACACCGCCGTCTTCTCTGGAC
>JAOXYM010000006.1:30578448-30589495 GCA_028567055.1 Leptatherina wallacei | reverse complement strand
GCCACGCAAACTTTTTCAGTGGACAATAACAAGCTACAAAGCAACAAAATTCCCCAAAGTACCTTTGAATCTGACTCTATTCAGTGTTATTTAACCCAAGGAGCTTCTGACCCAATGTTTTTTCATTGGTTTTGATATATGATTCAAATAAAAAGGTTCTCCAACAACTTGTTAACTTCTTCACCAGCCTGTTAACGAGTCATTGATTTGAGTCAGGTGTGTTGCAACATAGAAACATCAGAACCTGCAGGATGGTAGATCTCGAGGACCCGAGGTGACCACTCAGCATCTCCTGAGTGTCTCCTGTGTCACTACGTCGCCTGAACGCGGTGACCAAAAAAAATGGCCACGTCCAACGACTCGGCTCAGGTGTTTGCACAAGTCGACAAACTATACCAATCCCATCTACATAACTTAGAGATGAAATAATCTCCCCTTGTGTCAAACTGAATGAAACTCACTAACTTGAAGGAAACAGAAGCATCTCTTGTTTAAAAAGTAGACATTGTCCTTCATGCAGACTAGAGAGCAGGACAGAGACGGAAGCAAAGACTGTAAAATACACTCAGATACAAGAAGAGAAGATTTAAGGTAAAGTGTTGGCGGCTGGTTTCTGCCTTCAGGCTCTATAATATGACTGTAAAGGAAGGCTTGTGTGATGATCCATGATGTTAAAAGAAATATTCTAAATGCCCCGTACACTAAACGTCTGCTCCGTGTGTCTGCAGTTACGCATGAATGCAGAGAGCATGACCTAAAATAAGTCCTGGATGAGTTATTATCCGCTCTAACACTGATAACTGGAGCCGGATGCTTAAAGAAGTGCTGGACATACTTAGCATGGGAGTTAGCAAACCTCCATCAGGATTCACTGACATTTGTACCTTTGCTAATTCCCACAAATCCTGCTCCGTAATTAAATGCCAGTTCTCTTTTTCCCAGCTGTAATTATGAATCAGATGCTTCCATATGAAACTGTTTATTACAGGATCTGACATCATAGCTGGCTGGCTGGTGTGTAAAAGCCATCGCTTCTGGAAGTAACTGGTGAGTAACTTCAGTATTGTGTGTTCATCAGCAGCAACAAGCTCAGTTTACGAACCGACCACGTCTAACCACACCCACATGTGGTGCCTCATTTAAAACAAATCTATCCTAAACTACAGAGACCACTTGTGGGTTTTAGCTCTCTGTTCCCCTAAAAGAAAAAAAAAGCTTTGCATACATGGAGCGAACCTCATGGACACTGTTGTTTCTGGACTGGACTTGGAAGAAAGAACCACATGTGGAACATTTGGAACATGCTGTATGTCTCCTGTGATAGCTGTGAGGTGATGGATACCTCTGTGATGTTGGAGGGTTGATCTTCTCAGCTCCATCAGACCAAAGGTTGCTCAGAAGGTCGACAGACATTAACAAGAGACGTTATTAGTCTTTAAATTCGTCCCATGTAGGCTTTAAGTAAACCTCAAGTCTCCAGGAAACGTATCGTCCCAGGTTCCTGTAGGTGAATGGGACCTCTAGTGTTTATGAAGGTCACTGTTACATTGGAGACTAAAGCTTAAAGCTGGTGGTGTAATGGTGTGGGGGATATTTTTTTTGGCCCTCTTTGGGCCACTTAGTACCAACATATCATGGTTTAACCAGCACAACCTGAGTATTGTTGCTGACCATGTCATTTCCCTTTCTGAGCACAGTGGAGCATCTTCTGATGGCTACTTCCAGCAGGATGATGCTCCATGTCACAAAGCTCAGATCAATGAGTTCACTGTACTCCAACGGCCTCCACAGCCACCACATCTACATCCAGTAGACCTGGGGTTGATGAAAGCATAAAACCAGTCCTGGTTTCGACACAGGGCAGATAGGGTGTCCACAGCTTTCTGGTGGTTGCATGAAGGGGGTCCTCAGGGGCCTGGAACCACTGGACTAGAGCACCTTTGGGATGTGGTCGAACGGGAGATTCTCATCGTGGATGTGCAGCAACTGTGTGATGCTATCATTTGGTTTGTGGGGAAACTTCAGGCTGAGAATATACTGGCTGACAAACAGGGAGGAGAAAATGCTGGAAAACGAGAGCAAACTTCATCAGACTCACCCTGTGTTTGAGCTGCCCTCAGAGGCCGTCCTCAAGAGGATCATGGGAAGAAATATATTAATGATGGCTGACAAAATTCCTAAGAGAAGAGACTGAAAAAAAACCCAAAACAGGACATTTCTGGATGTTTGGGCAGCCGTACAAAAGAGGAGCTGCCTTTCACTGAAGTCCGAGTAGATATTCTCATGAAGAAGGTTGTATGTAAATCTGTGGAAGGGAATTTTCCTCATGATCCATTTCAGTTTGCAATGTTTACTTTTATTAAGTTCACTGAAAGTAGATCTTTAAGTTTATTTTTTTTAATGTTTTTTCTACTAAACAGTCCTCAAAGATGTTCATTAACTTATTTACAACCATTTAACCCCAGATTTATCCAATTTATCTTTGAAGCCATACTGTTGTCCAGTAGCAGATGATACTGTGACGTCAGCAAGGGTCATGTAAAAATAGCTGCTCTACGAGTCTTTTATCCATCAAAACCCATTTTAGGTGAAAATTGAAGGATTTTAAGGGGTTAAATAGCTATCGATGTAATGGGTAACGATCAGAGGTGGACAAAGTTCTGAAAAATTTGAATTAACTAAAAGCATCTTTACTTGGGATTACATGGGTCAAAATGTACTTGAGTAAAAGTAAAATTACTGTATTTCAAAAACGACTTACAAAATTACAAATTACTCACAAAAACTACTCAATTACAGTAACTTGAGTAAATGTAATTCATTACTTTCCACCTCTGGTAACAATCAAACAGCAGTCCTTAAAATGGATTACTGTAGTGCTACACCAGTGCAACCAGTGCAGAAAGTTATCCTGGAGCTCTGTGGACCAGATAAAGTGGTTTCTTCTCATAATTCCATGTAGAAAAGCTCACGAGTTGCTTCCTGTAGATGCCATTATGGCTCATCTTCATCACCAAATCGGGGAGTCGTTTTCAAAAAGTGTGAGCTGAGCAGAGATCTGAGGCAATAATAAACTTTATTTCAGGTAAAACAACATTAACCAACATTTACATAGGGACATTACATCTTCTATAATAACATTACATACAGGTTGTAACAAATAATGCAACAGCTAATCTACTGTATACTAGATTATTACACTTTGATGAGTGACTTCTGTTGTCCGAACTACTTGTGAAAAGGATGTTTTGTATTTTTTCTTCAGTGCAGGATACAAATTAAGATCAAGCTTCGTTAAAAAAGTTGCAAACACAGTCGTTGCTGAGCACAGCGAGGATGCACACTGGATCCAACCGACATGTTCATGTGTTCCTCCAACTCAAACCACACATGTCCACATGATAAAAATAGATGCACGTTTCTTTTTTGGTTGGACACTCGCAACCCTGTTTACAACCATAGTGGAAGCATAATTATTTCACTCCGTGGAAGGCGTGCCATCACTTTATTCATTTCCACCGTTGATAATTCCTCAGTTATCACAGTGCTTATATGTGCAAGTCATCCTAATCTTTCCTTCACTGCACTTTATTAAAATATATGAAGCACATTCAAGTTTGAACAGAGTTTGAACTCTGCCCACACGGGACTGAAAAATATACGTTTCATACACAACTGCAGGCTGCTAAAGCTCCAGAGAAGAGCCGTGGTGGGGTGCACAGAGAGATGTGTTCACTTACAGGAAGCAACATAGCAAAAATAATTATTCAGCTGCTAATTCTGCCTGCAATCCCTTAAAGCCACATGAGGCAGGGCAATCTTAGCACAGCTCCATGGTATTAACCCTCTTCTGTCACGCTGCTTTACTGGCATTACCCACCGCCTCTCCTCCCCTTTTTTCTGCTGCACAATCACAGCCCGAGGGCGACACCGAAAAGCCGCCAGATAACTTCAAGTACAGCGTTTCTACCAGCTCTCCTCACACTATGGTAAAGGCTCAAATCCGGGCATGATATTTACATTTGTGAGGATGCCGGTTTGCTCCGCATCAAGCACAGCAAGTGTACATTAATATTTATGTAGTTATCATTTAGGGAAAAGCCAGAGCATACAGGCTGAAAACGGATTTTTCTTTAAAGTGCATTTTAAAAAACGCTGCTGGCAGAGTTTAGCCCATAATCATTTACTTTACCTCAGAGCTACTTCTCTCTATGGATAAAGAAGCTGGACTGGAACACGCTTACGTTAGCATGCCAACAGACTTCATAACTCCAGCTCCAGGTCTGCAGTGGGCTTCCCTTTAAACAGATCAAATGTTTTCAAATCTGTCAAAATGATTGTATATGCAGGGAGAAATAATTATAGGTTGCTGTAATCTTCCGTCCGATCAATACAGCTCAGAGGCAACCGCTTCATTGGCCTGGTGTACTATGAACAAGTCAATAATCTGTCCAAAAACACTCTGTTTCAACCACGTGTATATGACCTCTTCAACTTAACCAACTGGAAAAAACATGATTTTTTTCTATTTGATATTTAAAAGCTTCTTTTCTCTCAGCTTGACACGGTGACGTCCGTACGACATGGACGTGATGAATCTTGTAGCTGATGTGTTAGCATTAAAACTGCCAACTTACAGGGTTAGCAACAGAAGCCTCTCTACAATCTGTGTCTTAGCTCCTGGGGGGATGTTAACAGTCAGCTCCTTGGGCAATTTGACTTATTTTAGCTGTTTAACCAAGTCTGTTGATCGGTTTTTCACATCTAGGCTTGTGGGACTACAGATGAAAAACAGCCTGTTGGCCATACTCCTGGATGTAAACCTTAACCTAACCTAATACAGGTACATATGTAAAACCAGACTCTCAGCTTTAATTTGAGGGTATTCACATTTAAATTGAAGGACGAGTTTAGGAGTTCCAACTCGGTAACCGGACATTTGACTCTAAAGATGTTTCCTCATCATCAACCAGCAGTTCTGGAGGTGATTCCAGGTGTAGAACTTGGATTTGGAAGCTGTGAACCAACGACATGTTGTCGTGGAATAGAGGTGAAACGGAGCATCCGTTCAAAAAAGGACGACATCCATCACAGAGATGGTGGGATTGTTAGGAACAGTCTGGTACATTCTGCACTGGGGTCGTCCATGGAGGACAACATGGGTAGATAATCATGCAGGGTGTTCACGGCCCACCAGCTGGTTTTACTTGCTTAAGACGAAAGTCGAGGCAATGAGACCCGGAAAACCCTCAACAACTGAGACTCCTGGTGAAGCATCACGAAGGAGGAAACCCTGCATTTGCTGATGTCCATGGGTTCACATTCTATCTAGGGTTCATCTGTCCAGTTACTTTTGAGCCCCTGAAACTTCTATAAAATGGTTGCAATCCCCAAACATCTCCTTGTTTTCTTTTAAACCCTTGAATTAAACCTGAAAGTCCGAACTTCAGTTACAGCCAACATGGTGGCACTCAGAGCTCAAATCACTAAAACTCTCTGTCCAAATATTCCTGGGCCTAATGAAGCTAAGTGGAGCTAAGCTGAGGAGGAACACGTCTTTCAGCCTTTAATCACCACAGAAGGGCCGGTATGGAGAGGAGGGATGATTCCAGAAAACATGGAAATAAAATGTGAAGTTATGGTCCAGCTAAAAGCAGCTTGGTTGGATGAAGGGATAAACCGTAACGAAGCTAAAAGAACCCAACAGGGGCGAGAGGAAGGTAATGCGTCTACACCATATGTTAGTGTTTGTTTTTGCGTGTGTTTTAGACACAGAAGTCACACGGTAAACATCCATGTTTCCATGGCGTCACATTCGCAGCCTCATCGTCATCCTCAGTGCAGGGCTGATATTATTCCTTCAGATGAGCTCAGACTGATCGTTGAAGAAGAAGTCATTATATTGATAGTACGTCACATTAACACCGTACGTTTAAGCTGCGATACGTTCACGCCAAGCATGAAAAGAAACTCCCAATCTCAGGATGAACCCGTCAAACTATTCCACCAAAAAGTTCCTGAACATTTAGAAACGTGGCGCGTTTAGAGGGAATGGTCTGCATGGGAGCACGTGTTGGTGGAACTGGGACGGGTCAGAGTTCTCGCCCACACACACAACACACACACACACACTCGTCCTTACACTCATTTAATTTATCAGGTAAGAAAAACAGGAAGTAGTGGCAACATGTGACTCAGGAGTTGGAACAAAGCTCTGCAGCTGCTGACCAATCAGATCAAGTAAAAGGTGGATTGTCGTGGGCTGGATCAGAAAGTGAACTGCACAGCTATTCCCTTGGTATTTCACCTTTTTGTACATTAGCTCATAGTCTTGGATGGAAGCACAAATGCTTAACTATTGCCCGTGTATAATACACGCACATTCATTCCCATACAGTCCCGTGTCCACACACACTGGTTGCTGCTGTATCTGGAGCGTAAACACCATCTGCTCAAGTAGAAAAAGGCTTTTCAGATGCAACACAAACCTTCTGTTGTTCACATTTGCTTCGATCATGGAGGTCCACTGATCATCCCTTATTAAATGGTGTTTACCAGCACATGTGACAAGATGTTTTATTATTCAGTCACATAATCAGACTCAATCATCTCTGTCCAGATACACTCACCGTCCACCTCATCAGCTCCACCTGCTCTACTTCCTGTTAACACAAATATCTAACCAGCCAATCACACGGAAGCAGCTCAACACATCCAGTCATGTAGACGTGATGAAGATGACTCGATGAAGTTCAAACTGAGCATCAGAATGAGGAAGAAAGGCAGATGCAGACCACACCGGGTCCCACTCCTGGAAACTGAGGCTACAATTCCCACAGACTCATCAGCACTGGACAAACTGGTCTGATGAGTCTCCATTTCAGCTCCACATTCAGATGCTAGGCTCAGAATCCATCCAGGATCCATCCTGCCTTGGATCCACGCTGAGTATTGTTGATAGAGCAGCTTTGGGATGTGGTGGAACGGGAGATTTTCATCATGTCAAAAAAAGAGGGTCCAACCCAGTTCTAGAAGGTGGTCCTGATGAAGTGGACGGTGAGTTCTATAATCTTACTGAGCAGAAAAATGAACTCCAAGCTTCTGTTAGCTTCTAGCAGCTAAGCTGTAAACAGAAGATTTTTACATTCAGTCAGCAGGTTTTTCCTCTGCTGTGTGCACATATGCAGCAAGGATGTGCATCAATGAGGTTTGCACCTTTTCCTGAACACAGACTGCTACTCATGGAGGAAAGTCTGGTGGAAGTGTGTTGACCATCTTTCAGACTGTGTGTTGACATGTTTTTAAGATGATGTAAAGTGGAAAGGAGAAAATCCAGTTTCGTCATGGTGGCGTGGAACAAATGAATTAATTCCATACAGTTCCTCTTGTACACTAATTAAATAGTGAGAGTTGCAAATAGCCATGGAAGACTTTTCTAACAGAGCTTTGAAAGAGAATAAGAGGATTCTGATGAGGTTGAGCTGAGAAATGACTCATGTGCCAACATCCCACCACATTTACAGCTGATGCTTCTGCTTCTTTTCCACCATTTAGCAGATTTCCTTCTCTTCATGGTTTCAGGATTGAACCTAAACAGCAGCATAAACAAAGTCATACATGCGTTTATGTACGCTGTAAGCTTCATTTCTGCCGTTTTATGCATCTCAGATAAAGAGCAGAGACCTCCAATATGGCCGCCAGAGGATGTGTTGCATTACGTGAAAGGCCTACATCATCATCATCATCATTGTTCCATAAATCAAAGTTGAACATGATTCAAAAGAGAAAAATAAAGAAAAATCTTCAGGATTTGTTGTCTTTTATCTGACTGCATGGTTTGTTTTCCACGTGTGTGTGTTTATCTGTGTCTGTGTTGAGTTTTAGTGTCTTGGCGAGAGCAGAATTGTGGTGAGAAGCAATATTAAAATCGTCCATTATATAGTTTCTACATGAGTATATCATACATACAAATATACATTCTTAAATAGGAGGCTAGTTACAAACACAAAACACAATATGTACCGATAATAAAGTCCTTTTGTTTATACTGCCACCGTGATAAATGACTTATTAGAACCTTATAAAAAGTAAACAAAATTAGCAAATGATAGGCTGAAATCTTTAGTACCAATGCACACATGCTCAATGCTCATACACACTTTCTCATGCTCTCACACTCACACACACTGTGAAGGTAATAAATAAAGAGAACTGGGGCTTTTCTCAGTGTCAGCATCTGCTTCTTCTTCGTAGTTTTTTTCACATCGTCCATCTGAAAACAGAGACAGAGACGACATCATCAGTCAGAAACACCTGGATTCAATTTTTCTGCAAAGCAGTGCTGAGCTAACTCAAGATGAGACAGCTTTTCTTCATGAATCACAGCTTTTCTGTCAATTATTCAACTCTTTTATTGCATTAGCGTTTGTGTTATTGAGTAAAGAAAAGTTAATTACATTAACTGTGGCAAGAAAAGATGGGGATAATGTTAGCTGTCCTGTTGCTCTGATGTAAAAAAAACACAAAGAAATACCTGATTGCGTGAGGAAAGTTCCCCATCTTTCAGTTCGAAGGTCTGAATAAGAGAAAAAAGACAAAAAGAGAAACATCAGAAACTCAACATGACAGATCACATTGTTATTTACTGAAGCAGCTGTTGCTACTCCTTAATGTGAAGGGGTCATTGGGTCAATTATAAACTATCTGGAGTCCATCATTCTATAGAGAAAAAGGTCATTCACAAGCTAGCTGCCAGTCTTCCAGGAGTGAACTTTTAACCCTTTAAATGCCATTTTGTTTTTGTGAATTACACATAAAAATTGAATTATTGTGTATATAATAAATATCAAGGGGATATTGATGAGAGTCTTGGATATGTCAAAGATTAGCAGCAGAATTGATCTGATCTCATTTCTATTTTTTATATAATATCAGATACTCCCTCTGGTGACCTTCATGGCCAAAAATGTCCCATTGACTTCCATTAAAACTACATATTTTAATCTCACAGTCATTCCAGTTTAAAATCATCCATGTTTTAATGTCAGCATTTCATTTGGAAGAAAAGTCATGATATTTAATATTAGTTAGTGGATTCCACCAGATTCAACTGGTTTCCTCTTGTAAGCAGATGCGAGAAATTCTGGTATATTTCCCAGTTTAATTATGGAGCCGTGGGACCAGCAGAAACTGGTCAAGTGATTTAAGGTGAAAAAAACAGAAAACATAAGGATGTTTAGTAGGATTTTTTGTGCTTGGACACAGAGGGTGGTAAATTTGAGGAGGGCACAAGGGGTAATGCCAAGGAGAAAAGACATCAGCCATGAGCTTAGAGAAGCAACTGTTGCTGTTAATCAATCTGGGAGGGTTATCAGGTCATTTCCAAACTATCTCGAGAGAAAAAGATTATTCACATGACAGCTGATAATCTTCCAGGAGTGGACGTCCCAGCAAGTTCAGAACCCAAGAAAAATCCCAGATCTCCATGTCAGACTCTCCAGGCCTCAGTTAGCAGGTTAAATGTTAAAGTTCATGACAGTCCAGGTAGAAAAAGACTGAACCAGTATGGCTTGTTGGGAAGGTTTGCAGGAGAAGCTGCCTCTGAACAAACCAGAAAACTTTTGGAACAATGTCCTTTAGCCAGACCAGACCAGAGTGGACATGTGGACACGAAACAAACATTTAGTTTTTATTTAGGGAATTTTTCTTATCCAATAAAATAGGTTCTGAATCCAACGTTGGAGGTGCTGGAATGTGCTCCGGCTGGATTCGGCTCAAATGAAGCCCTGATCAACCATGGGGGAAGAAAGAGAGGAACAGGGGACTGATCAGAGCAAAAGCAGGGTGGGTGACTGTGATGGAGCAAGAAGGAGGAGAAGAATGACCAAGAGGAAGGATGAAGAGGAGAACCAGAGAGTCGAAGATAAAAGGGAGAAGACTTGATGCTGGGAAAGCACAAGCAGGGGATTGGGAGGAGGAGAGGGTAAAGGAGAGGAGGAGGAGGAGGAGAGGGTGAAGGCACAGAGGAACAAGAGGAGGAGTGAGCAGAGAAAGAGGAGGAGGAGTAAAGGATGAAGAAGAGGAGGGAGCTGCAGATTAATAAATAATTCATTCCTTCTCTCTGGTCCCTTTCCACCCCAGCTTTCCTCTGTACTGCCTCTCATTCTCTCCCCTCCATCATTCTGTCCGTCTGTCTGTGGTTCTTCCAGCCTTTGGTAGTCGGCTCCTGCTGGAAGCTTCCCAGCATGCACCAGGAATTTCAAATGTTCGAAAAGAGCTTCATTAATCTGCTGCTCCTGCTGCTTCCCGACTGCAAACATGCACATGAGCTTTGAGAGTGCATGTGAGCGCAGGAACACGTGTTTCTGGACGGGTGAATCCTAACGAGATCAGCAGCAGATGAGTCTGGAAACAACTGTTGAACTTTATTGAAGTGATTTAAATGCAGGCTTGTAAAGAAATATGAGATTTTACTGCAAGTGTTGGGAAGCAAAGGTGTTTGAAGAAAAAGGAAATGATGAGCAACATAAATCTGCAGGAAACAACCTCACTGTCTGATGAGTCTCCATTTCAGCTCCACATTCAGATGCTAGGCTCAGAATCTGCTGGAAACATCATGGAGACATGTATCCATCCTGCCTGGGCTGGAGATTCTCATCATGGATGTGCAGCAGAGGGAAGTGGGGTCCTGTCCCTAGTGGAGGAGTTGAAGTGTGTCAGGGTCTTCTTCACGAGTGAGGCGGATCGGTGCGGCGTCTGCAGTGATGCGGACTCTGCATCGGTCTGCTGTGGTGAAGAAGGAGCTGAGCCAAAAGGCAAAGCTCTCGATTTACTGGCCGATCTACGTTCCAACCCTCACCTGTGGTGACGAGCTCTGGGTAGTGACCAAAAGAACAAGATCAAGAATACAAGCGACCGAAATGAGTTTCCTCTGCAGGGTGGCCGGGCTCTCCCTTAGAGATAGGGTGAGTAGCTCAGTCATCCGGGAGGGGCTCAGAGTAGAACCGCTGCTCCTCCGCATCGAGAGGAGCCAGATGAGGTGGCTCGG